>CM066032.1:1820648102-1821085168 GCA_033557465.1 Ichthyophis bannanicus | reverse complement strand
AGAATAGAGGAGGAGAGACGAGGATCTAGCAGACAGAGACGCCCTTAAGATCTAGCAGGAGAGACACGCAGATAGGAATAGAGAGACAGACCCCTTATAGATCTAAGCCTGCGGAGACCCTCTTATAGAAATAGAGAAGGAGAGACAGACCCTTATGACCTCGCAGAGAGACACCAGATATAACTAGTAAGGGAGAGACGGACCCTTATAGACCAGCAGGAGAGACACTCAGATAAACTACGGCAGGAGAATACAGACCCTTATAGAACTAGCAGAGAGACACCAGATAGATAGAGGAAGGGAGAGCAGACCCTTATAGAATCTAGAGGAGAGCCACAGCAGGTAAAATAAGGAAGTGTGAGACGGACCCTTATTAGTATCCGCAGAGAGGCACGCAAGTTAGAAATAGAGGAGGTCGAGAACCGACCCTTATAGATCTGCAGGAGAGTCAACCAGAGAGAAATATAGAAGTGATAGACAGACCCTTATCGATCTAGGGCCTGAGAGGCACGCAATGAAATAGATAAGGGAGAGACAGACCCTTCTAGATCTATCAGGAGAGACACTCAGATGAAAAGATTACGGGAGAGACCGACTTATTAATCTACGTAGAGACCCGCAGATAGAAATAGAGGAAGGGAGAGACAGACTTAGATCTAGCAGGAGAAGGACCGCAGATAGAACTAGAGGAAGGGAGAGACAGGACCTTTTATAGATCTAGCAGGAGAGCTTCATGACGCAGCATAGATTTAATAGAGGATAGGGGAGCGACAGACCCTTATAGATCTAGCATGATGGAGCCAGGAAAAACGCAGATAGATAATTTAGAGGAAAGGGAAGAGGCGAGACACTTTTAGATCTAGAAGGAGAGAACACACGAGATAGAAAATAGAGGAAAGGGAGGGATCAGACTTCCTTATAGATCTAGCACCCCTCCCCCTCCTCCCTGTGAGGGACACACAGGTAGAAATAGAGTGAAGGGAGAGAGGATGGACCGTATAGATTTTCTAGAACGGAGAGGAAATGCAGATTAGATAATAAGTAGGAAGGGAGAGGACAGACCCTTATAGATATAGCAGGAGAGGACAGCAGATCGAGAAATAGAGGACGCGTAGGAAGGAGACAGACCCTTATAGATCTAGCAGGAGAGCCAGGCTGATAGAAATAGAGGAAGCGATCCCTTTTTTCCCTTTTGAGACAGACCCTTTATTAGATCTAGCAGGAGAAGAGGCACGCAGATAGAAATAGAGGAAGGGAGAGTATACAGACCATTATTAGATCTAGCAGGAGAGACACGCAGAATGAGAAACTAGAGGAAGGGAGAGACAGAACCTTATAGATCTCGGAACGGGGAGGCACGCAGATAGAATATGAGGAAGGGACGAGGGACACCAGGCACCCTTATAGATTTCTAGCAGGATAGACATGCAGAATAGAAATAGAGGAAGGGGAGAGGACCAGACCCACTTTAGACTCTAGCAAGAGAGAGGCACGAAGATAGAAATAGAGGAAGGGAAGAGACAGACCCTTGATATTGATCTAGCGGAGAGGAGACACCTGCAGATAGAACTAGAGGACAGGGGAGAGACAGACCCTTATAGACTCTAGCAGGAGAGGACACGCAGATTAAGAAATAGGGGAAAGGGATTTGAGACAGACCCTTATAGATCTAGCATGAGAGACACGCTGATAGAAATAGAGGTAGGGAGAGACAGGACCATTATAGATGCTAGCAGGAGAGGACACGCAGATAGAAATAGGAAGGGAAGGGAGAGGTAACAGAACCTTATAGATCTAGCAGGAGAGGGCAGTGCTGATAGAAATAGAGGAACAGGGAGAGGACAGACCCCTTATAGAATCTAGCAGGAGAGACCCGCAGATAGAAATAGAGCGGAAGGGTGAGAGACAGACCCTTATAGATCTAGCAGGAGAGACACGCAGATAGAATTAGCGGACAGTGGAGAGACAGACCCTTATAGATCTAGCAGGAGAGACACGCAGGATTAGGAAATAGAGGAAGGGAGAGAACAGAACCTTCTAGATCTAGTCAGGAGAAGTACACGCAGATAGAAATCAGAGGACAAGGGAGAGGAGAGCGACCCTTATAGATCTGAGCAGGAGATGTGACATGCAGGAATAGAAATGTAGAGGACGATGGGGAGACAGAGAGAGACAAAGGGACTCGGACTTATAGATCGGTAGCCAGGAGAGACACGCTGATAGAAATAGAGGAAGGGAAGCGAGACAGACCCTTATAGATTTAGCCAGAGAAGGAGGAGACACACAGATAGAAATAGAGGAAGAGCAGAGACAAGACCCTTATAGAGATCTAGCACGGAGAGGCACGTTGATAGAAAATAGAGGAAGTGGAGAGGACAGACCCTTATAGATCTAGCCAGGAGAGACACTGCAGATAGAAAATAGAGGAAGGTGAGAGACAGACCCTTATAGATTCGTAGCAGGAGAGACACCGGCCAGATAGAAATAGAGGAAGGGAGAGACAGGACCCTTATAGATTCTAGCAGGAGAGACACGCCAGATAGAAATAGAAGGAAGGGAGAGACAGAGACCCTTATAGATCATAGGCAGGAGAGACACGCAGATGAGAAATAGAGGAAAGGGAGAGACAAGGCTCCATTATAGATCTAGCGGCAGTGAGAGACACGCATGATAGAAATAGAGGAAAGGGAGAGGACAGACCCTTATAGATCTAGAAGGAGAGGACACGCAGAATATGAACTAGAGGAAAGGGAGAGACAGACCCGTATCGATCTAGCAGGAGAGACCACGCAGATAGAAATCGAGGAAGGGAGAGACCAGGACCCTTATAGATCTATGCAGGAGGCACGCAGATAGAAATAGAGGAAGGGAGAGACAAGACCCTTATAGATACTAGCAGGAGAGAACACAGATAGAACTATAGAGGAAGGGAGAGACAGACACCTTATAGATCTAGCAGAGGGAGAGGCACGCAGATAGAAATAGAGGAAGGGAGAGACAGACCCTTATAGATCTAGCAGGAGAGACACGCAGATAGAAATAGAGGAAGGAGAGGAGACAGACCCTTATAGAGATCTAGCAGGAGAGACACGCAGATAGACATAGAAGGGAGAGGGAGAGACAGACCCTTATAGATCTAGCAGGAGGAGACACGCAGCTAGAAATAGAGGAAGGGAGGAGAAGAGACAGACCCTTATAGGATCTAGCAGGAGAGACACACGAAGATAGAAATCAGCAGGTTGAGGGAGAGACAGGACCCTTATAGATCTAGCCGGAGAGCCACGCAGATAGAAATATAGAGGAAGGGAGAGTGGACAGACCCTTATTAGATCTAGCAGGAGGAGACACGCAGATAGAAATAGGGAAGAAGGGGAAGAGACAGGACCCTTATAGAGGCTTAGCCAGGAGAGACACGCAGATAGAAATAGAGGGAAAGGTGAGGAGACAGGACCCTTATTAAGATCTAGAGGTAGAGACACGCAGATAGAAATAGAGAAGGGAGAGACAGACCCTTATAGAGCCTAGCAGGAGAGGCACGCAGATAGAAATAGAAGGGAAGGGACGGAGCACAGAACCCTTAAGATCTAGCAGGGGATGAGAGACACGCAGATAGAAATAGAGGAAGGGAGAGACAGGACCCTTATAGATCTAGCAGGAGAGGAAACGCAGATAGAAATAGAGGAAGGGATAGCCAGAACCCTTATTAGAATCTAGCCAGGAGAGACACGCTGATACGAAATAGAGGAAGGGGAGAGACAGGGACCATTATAGATGCCAAGCAGGAGAGACACGCAGAGATAGAAATAGAGGAAGGGAGAGGACAGACCCATATAGATCTAGCAGGAGAGGACCCGCAGATAGAAAAATAGAGGGAAGGGAGAGACAGACCCTTATAGATCTAGCAGGGAGAGACACGCAGATAGAAATAGAGGAAGGGGAAAGAGAGGACAGACCCTTATAGATTAGCAGGAGCGACACGCAGATAGAAATCGAGGAAGGGAGAGAAAGACCCTTATAGATCTAGCCGGAGAGACACGCTGATAGAAATACAGGAAGGGAGAGACAGACCCTTATAGATCTAGCAGGAGAGGACACGCAGATAGATAGAAATAGAGGAAGCGGAGAGACCGAACTCTATAGAATCTAGCCAGGAGGAGAGATCCACGCAGATAGAAATAGAGGAAGAGGAGAGGACAGACCCTTATAGACGACTCAGCAGGAGAGGACACGCAGTATAGAAATAGGAGGGAAGGGATGATGAGAGAGACAGACCCCTTTTAAGAATCTAGCAGATGAAGAAGGAGCACGCAGATAGAAATAGAGGAAGGGAGAGAAGAGACCCGGAACCTTATAGATCTAGCAGGAGAGACACGCAGAATAGGAAAATAGAGGAAGGGAGAGTACAGTACCCTTATAGATCTAGCAGGAAGAGACACGCAGGATAGAGAAATTAGAGGAAGGGAGAGACAGACCCTTAGATAGATCTAGCAGGAGACGACACGCAGGTAGAAATAGAGGAAGGGAGAGGACAGACCATTATAGATCTTAGCATGGAGAGAAACACGCCGATAGAAATAGAGGAAGGGAGAAGAGCCAGACCCTTATAGAGATAGCAGGAGAGACACGCAGATAGAAATAGAGGGAAGGGAGGAGACAGGACCAGTTATAGATCTAGCAGGAGAGACACGCAGATAGAAATAGAGGTAAGGGAGAGACAGACCCTTATAGATCTAAGCAGGAGAGACACGCAGATAGAAATAGAGAAGGGGAGAGACAGGACCATTATAGATCTAGCAGGAGCGTACACGCAGATAGAAAATAGAGGGAAGGGAGAGACAGGGACACTTATAGATCTAGGCAGGACGAGACACGCAGATTAGAAATCAGAGGAAGGGAGACGAGATCAGACCCTTATAGATCTAGGCAGGAGAGGTATAGAGGACACGCAGGATAGAAACTAGAGGGAAGGGTGAGAGACCGACCGCTTATAGATATAGCAGGAGAGACACGCAGATAGAAATAGAGGAGAGCCGGAAGCAGCAGACAGACACCAGTTAGCTTGAATTTTTTGTCGATAGCAGGAGAGACACTGGCAGATAGAAATAGAGGAAGGAGGGGAGAGACAGACCCTTATAGGGATCTAGCCGGAGAGGCACGCAGATAGAAATAGAGGAAGGGAGGACAGAACCTATAGATCTAGCTAGGGAGAGAACACGCAGATAGAAATAGCGGGCAGGGGAGAGACAGACCTTATAGATTCTTGCAGGAGAGACACGCAGATAGAAATAGCCAGGAAAGGCCCGACCGAGACAGACCCCTTATAGACCTCTAGCCAAGGAGAGAGAGACCCGCACCCACAAGGATCCCTAGATAATAGCAGGAAGTTGGACCTTGTCCGCCAGCTACAGAACCTTATGGATCTAGCAGGAGGAGACACGCAGACTAGTAAATAGAGGAAGGGAGAGAACACGCCCCGGCCCCGATGGCTTTCAAAAGACCCTTTAGATCTAGCCGGAGCCCCGGCAACACCACAACGCTGATAGTAAAGAGAGGAATGGCCCCGCAGAGACAGACCCTTATAGATCTAGCAGGAGAGACAAGCAGATAGTAAATAGAGGAAGGCAAAAAACCCCAACAAAAAAACCCCCCCATGCAGAGACAGACCTTATAGATCTACGCACGGACGAGACACGCAGATAGGAAATAGAGGACAGGGAGAGGAAGACAGACCCTTATAGATATAGCCGGAGAGACACGCAGATAGAAATAGATGGTAAGGGAGAGGACAGATCCTTATAGATTCTAGCAGGAGAGACACGCAGATAGAAATAGAGGAATGGGAGAGGACAGACCCTTATAGATCTAGCAGGAGAGACAGCAGATAGAAATAGAGGAAGCGGAGAGACAGGACCCTTATAGATCTAGCAGGAGAGAGCACGGGGCAGATAGAAATAGAGAGGAAGAGGGAGAGACAGGGACCCTTATAGATCTAGCAGGAGAGACACGCAGATAGAAATAGAGGAAGGGAAGAGACAGACCCTTATAGATCTAGCAGGAGAGACACGCCAGATAGAAATAGAGGAAGGGTGGAGAGACAGACCCTTATAGATTAGCTAGCAGAGAGAGACACGCAGATAGAAATAGAGGAAGGGACGAGGACAGACCTTATAGGATCTGCAGGCGAGACACGCAGATAGAAATAGGAGGAAGGGAGAGGACAGGACCCTTATAGATATAGCAGGAGACGACACGCAGATAGAAATAGAGGAAGGGAGAGACAGACCCTTATAGATCTAGCAGGAGAGACACGCAGATTAGAATAGAGGAAGGGAAGAGACAGACCCTTATAGATCTAGCAGGAGAGACACGCAGAGATCGAAAATAGAGGAACGGGAGAGCCAGACCCTTATAGACTAGCAGGGAGAGACACAGCAGATAGAAATAGAGGAAGGGAGAGAAAGACCCTTATAGATCTAGCAGGAGGAGACACGCAGATAGAAATAGAGGAAGGGAGAGACAGACCCTTATAGATCTAGCAGGAGAGACACACAGATAGAAATAGAGGAAGGGAGAGACAGACCCTTATAGATCTAGCAGGAGAGACACGCAGATAGAAATAGAGAAGGGAGAGACAGACCCTTATAGATCTAGCAGGAGAGACACGCAGATAGAAATAGAGGAAGGGAGAGACAGACCCTTATAGATCTAGCAGGAGAGACACGCAGATAGAAATAGAGGAAGGGAGAGACAGACCCTTATAGATCTAGCAGGAGAGACACGCAGATAGAAATAGAGGAAGGGAGAGACAGACCCTTATAGATCTAGCAGGAGAGACACGCAGATAGAAATAGAGGCAGGGAGAGACAGACCCTTATATATCTAGCAGGAGAGACACGCAGATAGAAATAGAGGAAGGGAGAGACAGACCCTTATAGATCTAGCCGGAGAGACACGCTGATAGAAATAGAGGAAGGGAGAGACAGACCCTTATAGATCTAGCAGGAGAGACACGCAGATAGAAATAGAGGAAGGGAGAGACAGACCCTTATAGATCTAGCAGGAGAGACACGCAGATAGAAATAGAGGAAGGGAGAGACAGACCCTTATAGATCTAGCCGGAGAGGCACGCAGATAGAAATAGAGGAAGGGACAGACCCTTATAGATCTAGCAGGAGAGACACGCAGATAGAAAATAGAGGAAGGGAGAGACAGACCCTTATAGATCTTGCCGGAGAGGCACGCAGATAGAAATAGAGGAAGGGAGAGACAGACCCTTATAGATCTAGCAGGAGAGACACGCAGATAGAAATAGAGGAAGAGAGAGACAGACCCCTTATAGATCTAGCAGGAGAGACACGCAGATAGAAATAGAGGAAGGGAGAGACAGACCCTTATGGATCTAGCAGGAGAGACAAACAGATAGAAATAGAGGAAGGGAGAGACAGACCTTATTGATCTAGCAGGAGAGACACGCAGATAGAAATAGAGGAAGGGAGAGACAGACCCTTATAGATCTAGCAGGAGAGTCACGCAGATAGAAATAGAGGAAGGGAGAGAGACAGACCCTTATAGATCTAGCCGGAGAGACACGCTGATAGAAATAGAGGAAGGGAGAGACAGACCCTTATAGATCTAGCAGGAGAGACACGCAGATAGAAATAGAGGAAGGGAGAGACAGACCCTTATAGATCTAGCAGGAGAGACACGCAGATAGAAATAGAGGAAGGGAGAGACAGACCCTTATAGATCTAGCAGGAGAGACACGCAGATAGAAATAGAGGAAGGGAGAGACAGACCCTTATAGATCTAGCAGGAGAGACACGCAGATTGAAATAGAGGAAGGGAGAGACAGACCCTTATAGATCTAGCAGGAGAGACACGCAGATAGAAATAGAGGAAGAGAGAGACAGACCCTTATAGATCTAGCAGGAGAGACACGCTGATAGAAATAAAGGAAGGGAGAGGACAGACCCTTATAGATCTAGCCAGAGAGACACGTGATAGAAATAGAGGAAGGGAGAGACAGACCCTTATAGATCTAGCCGGAGAGGCACGTTGATAGAAATAGAGGAAGGGAGAGACAGACCCTTATAGATCTAGCAGGAGAGACACGCAGATAGAAATAGAGGAAGGGAGAGACAGACCCTTATAGATCTAGCAGGAGTGACACGCAGATAGAAATAGAGGAAGGGAGAGACAGACCCTTATAGATCTAGCAGGAGAGACATGCAGATAGAAATAGAGGAAGGGAGAGACAGACCCTTATAGATCTAGCAGGAGAGACACACAGATAGAAATAGAGGAAGGGAGAGACAGACCCTTATAGATCTAGCCAGAGAGACACGCTGATAGAAATAGAGGAAGGGAGAGACAGACCCTTATAGATCTAGCCGGAGAGGCACGTTGATAGAAATAGAGGAAGGGAGAGACAGACCCTTATAGATCTAGCAGGAGAGACACACAGATAGAAATAGAGGAAGGGAGAGACAGACCCTTATAGATCTAGCAGGAGAGACACGCAGATAGAAATAGAGGAAGGGAGAGACAGACCCTTATAGATCTAGCAGGAGAGACATGCAGATAGAAATAGAGGAAGGGAGAGACAGACCCTTATAGATCTAGCCGGAGAGGCACGCAGATAGAAATAGAGGAAGGGAGAGACAGACCCTTATAGATCTAGCCAGAGAGACACGCTGATAGAAATAGAGGAAGGGAGAGACAGACCCTTATAGATCTAGCAGGAGAGGCACGCAGATAGAAATAGAGGAAGGGAGAGACAGACCCTTATAGATCTAGCAGGAGAGACACAGATAGAAATAGAGGAAGGGAGAGACAGACCCATATAGATCTAGCAGGAGAGACACGCAGATAGAAATAGAGGAAGGGAGAGACAGACCCTTATAGATCTAGCAGGAGAGACACGCAGATAGAAATAGAGGAAGGGAGAGACAGACCCTTATAGATCTAGCAGGAGAGACACGCAGATTGAAATAGAGGAAGGGAGAGACAGACCCTTATAGATCTAGCAGGAGAGACACGCAGATAGAAATAGAGGAAGGGAGAGACAGACCCTTATAGATCTAGCAGGAGAGACACGCAGATAGAAATAGAGGAAGGGAGAGACAGACCCTTATAGATCTAGCAGGAGAGACAAGCAGATAGAAATAGAGGAAGGGAGAGACAGACCCTTAGAGATCTAGCAGGAGAGACACGCAGATAGAAATAGAGGAAGGGAGAGACAGACCCTTATAGATCTAGCAGGAGAGACACGCAGATAGAAATAGAGGAAGGGAGAGACAGACCCTTATAGATCTAGCAGGAGAGACACGCAGATAGAAATAGAGGAAGGGAGAGACAGACCCTTATAGATCTAGCAGGAGAGACACGCAGGTAGAAATAGAGGAAGGGAGAGACAGACCCTTATAGATCTAGCAGGAGAGGCACGCAGGTAGAAATAGAGGAAGGGAGAGACAGACCCTTATAGATCTAGCAGGAGAGACACGCAGATAGAAATAGAGGAAGGGAGAGACAGACCCTTATAGATCTAGCAGGAGAGACACGCAGATAGAAATAGAGGAAGGGAGAGACAGACCCTTATAGATCTAGCCGGAGAGACACGCTGATAGAAATAGAGGAAGGGAGAGACAGACCCTTATAGATCTAGCAGGAGAGACACGCAGATAGAAATAGAGGAAGGGAGAGACAGACCCTTATAGATCTAGCAGGAGAGACACGCAGATTGAAATAGAGGAAGGGAGAGAGACAGACCCTTATAGATCTAGCAGGAGAGACACGCAGATAGAAATAGAGGAAGGGAGAGACAGACCCTTATAGATCTAGCAGGAGAGACACGCAGATAGAAATAGAGGAAGGGAGAGACAGACCCTTATAGATCTAGCCGGAGAGGCACGCAGATAGAAATAGAGGAAGGGAGAGACAGACCCTTATAGATCTAGCAGGAGAGACACGCAGATAGAAATAGAGGAAGGGAGAGACAGACCCTTATAGATCTTGCCGGAGAGGCACGCAGATAGAAATAGAGGAAGGGAGAGACAGACCCTTATAGATCTAGCAGGAGAGACACGCAGATAGAAATAGAGGAAGGGAGAGACAGACCCTTATAGATCTAGCAGGAGAGACACGCAGATAGAAATAGAGGAAGGGAGAGACAGACCCTTATGGATCTAGCAGGAGAGACAAACAGATAGAAATAGAGGAAGGGAGAGACAGACCCTTATAGATCTAGCAGGAGAGACACGCAGATAGAAATAGAGGCAGGGAGAGACAGACCCTTATATATCTAGCAGGAGAGACACGCAGATAGAAATAGAGGAAGGGAGAGACAGACCCTTATAGATCTAGCCGGAGAGACACGCTGATAGAAATAGAGGAAGGGAGAGACAGACCCTTATAGATCTAGCAGGAGAGACACGCAGATAGAAATAGAGGAAGGGAGAGACAGACCCTTATAGATCTAGCAGGAGAGACACGCAGATAGAAATAGAGGAAGGGAGAGACAGACCCTTATAGATCTAGCCGGAGAGGCACGCAGATAGAAATAGAGGAAGGGAGAGACAGACCCTTATAGATCTAGCAGGAGAGACACGCAGATAGAAATAGAGGAAGGGAGAGACAGACCCTTATAGATCTTGCCGGAGAGGCACGCAGATAGAAATAGAGGAAGGGAGAGACAGACCCTTATAGATCTAGCAGGAGAGACACGCAGATAGAAATAGAGGAAGAGAGAGACAGACCCTTATAGATCTAGCAGGAGAGACACGCAGATAGAAATAGAGGAAGGGAGAGACAGACCCTTATGGATCTAGCAGGAGAGACAAACAGATAGAAATAGAGGAAGGGAGAGACAGACCCTTATAGATCTAGCAGGAGAGACACGCAGATAGAAATAGAGGAAGGGAGAGACAGACCCTTATAGATCTAGCAGGAGAGACACGCAGATAGAAATAGAGGAAGGGAGAGACAGACCCTTATAGATCTAGCCGGAGAGACACGCTGATAGAAATAGAGGAAGGGAGAGACAGACCCTTATAGATCTAGCAGGAGAGACACGCAGATAGAAATAGAGGAAGGGAGAGACAGACCCTTATAGATCTAGCAGGAGAGACACGCAGATAGAAATAGAGGAAGGGAGAGACAGACCCTTATAGATCTAGCAGGAGAGACACGCAGATAGAAATAGAGGAAGGGAGAGACAGACCCTTATAGATCTAGCAGGAGAGACACGCAGATTGAAATAGAGGAAGGGAGAGACAGACCCTTATAGATCTAGCAGGAGAGACACGCAGATAGAAATAGAGGAAGAGAGAGACAGACCCTTATAGATCTAGCAGGAGAGACACGCTGATAGAAATAAAGGAAGGGAGAGACAGACCCTTATAGATCTAGCCAGAGAGACACGCTGATAGAAATAGAGGAAGGGAGAGACAGACCCTTATAGATCTAGCCGGAGAGGCACGTTGATAGAAATAGAGGAAGGGAGAGACAGACCCTTATAGATCTAGCAGGAGAGACACGCAGATAGAAATAGAGGAAGGGAGAGACAGACCCTTATAGATCTAGCAGGAGTGACACGCAGATAGAAATAGAGGAAGGGAGAGACAGACCCTTATAGATCTAGCAGGAGAGACATGCAGATAGAAATAGAGGAAGGGAGAGACAGACCCTTATAGATCTAGCAGGAGAGACACACAGATAGAAATAGAGGAAGGGAGAGACAGACCCTTATAGATCTAGCCAGAGAGACACGCTGATAGAAATAGAGGAAGGGAGAGACAGACCCTTATAGATCTAGCCGGAGAGGCACGTTGATAGAAATAGAGGAAGGGAGAGACAGACCCTTATAGATCTAGCAGGAGAGACACACAGATAGAAATAGAGGAAGGGAGAGACAGACCCTTATAGATCTAGCAGGAGAGACACGCAGATAGAAATAGAGGAAGGGAGAGACAGACCCTTATAGATCTAGCAGGAGAGACATGCAGATAGAAATAGAGGAAGGGAGAGACAGACCCTTATAGATCTAGCCGGAGAGGCACGCAGATAGAAATAGAGGAAGGGAGAGACAGACCCTTATAGATCTAGCCAGAGAGACACGCTGATAGAAATAGAGGAAGGGAGAGACAGACCCTTATAGATCTAGCAGGAGAGGCACGCAGATAGAAATAGAGGAAGGGAGAGACAGACCCTTATAGATCTAGCAGGAGAGACACAGATAGAAATAGAGGAAGGGAGAGACAGACCCATATAGATCTAGCAGGAGAGACACGCAGATAGAAATAGAGGAAGGGAGAGACAGACCCTTATAGATCTAGCAGGAGAGACACGCAGATAGAAATAGAGGAAGGGAGAGACAGACCCTTATAGATCTAGCAGGAGAGACAAGCAGATAGAAATAGAGGAAGGGAGAGACAGACCCTTAGAGATCTAGCAGGAGAGACACGCAGATAGAAATAGAGGAAGGGAGAGACAGACCCTTATAGATCTAGCAGGAGAGACACGCAGATAGAAATAGAGGAAGGGAGAGACAGGCCCTTATAGATCTAGCCGGAGAGACACGCTGATAGAAATAGAGGAAGGGAGAGACAGACCCTTATAGATCTAACAGGAGAGACACGCAGATAGAAATAGAGGAAGGGAGAGACAGACCCTTATAGATCTAGCAGGAGAGACACGCAGATAGAAATAGAGGAAGGGAGAGACAGACCCTTATAGATCTAGCAGGAGAGACACGCAGGTAGAAATAGAGGAAGGGAGAGACAGACCCTTATAGATCTAGCAGGAGAGGCACGCAGGTAGAAATAGAGGAAGGGAGAGACAGACCCTTATAGATCTAGCAGGAGAGACACGCAGATAGAAATAGAGGAAGGGAGAGACAGAAACTTATAGATCTAGCAGGAGAGACACGCAGATAGAAATGGAGGAAGGGAGAGACAGACCCTTATAGATCTAGCAGGAGAGACAAGCAGATAGAAATAGAGGAAGGGAGAGACAGACCCTTATAGATCTAGCAGGAGAGACACGCAGATAGAAATAGAGGAAGGGAGAGACAGACCCTTATAGATCTAGCAGGAGAGACACGCAGATAGAAATAGAGGAAGGGAGAGACAGACCCTTATAGATCTAGCCGGAGAGACACGCTGATAGAAATAGAGGAAGGGAGAGACAGACCCTTATAGATCTAGCAGGAGAGACACGCAGATAGAAATAGAGGTAGGGAGAGACAGACCCTTATAGATCTAGCAGGAGAGACACGCAGATTGAAATAGAGGAAGGGAGAGACAGACCCTTATAGATCTAGCAGGAGAGACACGCAGATAGAAATAGAGGAAGGGAGAGACAGACCCTTATAGATCTAGCAGGAGAGACACGCAGATAGAAATAGAGTAAGGGAGAGACAGACCCTTATAGATCTTGCCGGAGAGGCACGCAGATAGAAATAGAGGAAGGGAGAGACAGACCCTTATAGATTTAGCAGGAGAGACACGCAGATAGAAATAGAGGAAGGGAGAGACAGACCCTTATAGATCTAGCAGGAGAGACACGCAGATAGAAATAGAGGAAGGGAGAGACAGACCCTTATGGATCTAGCAGGAGAGACAAACAGATAGAAATAGAGGAAGGGAGAGACAGACCCTTATAGATCTAGCAGGAGAGACACGCAGATAGAAATAGAGGAAGGGAGAGACAGACCCTTATAGATCTAGCAGGAGAGACACGCAGATAGAAATAGAGGAAGGGAGAGACAGACCCTTATAGATCTAGCCGGAGAGACACGCTGATAGAAATAGAGGAAGGGAGAGACAGACCCTTATAGATCTAGCAGGAGAGACACGCAGATAGAAATAGAGGAAGGGAGAGACAGACCCTTATAGATCTAGCAGGAGAGACACGCAGATAGAAATAGAGGAAGGGAGAGACAGACCCTTATAGATCTAGCAGGAGAGACACGCAGATAGAAATAGAGGAAGGGAGAGACAGACCCTTATAGATCTAGCAGGAGAGACACGCAGATAGAAATAGAGGAAGGGAGAGACAGACCCTTATAGATCTAGCAGGAGAGACACGCAGATAGAAATAGAGGAAGGGAGAGACAGACCCTTATAGATCTAGCAGGAGAGACACGCAGATAGAAATAGAGGAAGGGAGAGACAGACCCTTATAGATCTAGCAGGAGAGACACACAGGTAGAAATAGAGGAAGGGAGAGAGAGACCCTTATAGATCTAGCAAAAGAGACACACAGATAGAAATAGAGGAAGGGAGAGACAGACCCTTATAGATCTAGCCGGAGAGACATGCAGATAGAAATAGAGGAAGGGAGAGACAGACCCTTATAGATCTAGCAGCAGAGACACGCAGATAGAAATAGAGGAAGCGAGAGACAGACCCTTATAGATCTAGCAGGAGAGACACGCAGATAGAAATAGAGGAAGGGAGAGACAGACCCTTATAGATCTAGCCGGAGAGGCACGCTGATAGAAATAGAGGAAGGGAGAGACAGACCCTTATAGATCTAGCAGGAGAGACACGCAGATAGAAATAGAGGAAGGGAGAGACAGACCCTTATAGATCTCGCAGGAGAGGCACGCAGATAGAAATAGAGGAAGGGAGAGACAGACCCTTATAGATCTAGCAGGAGAGACATGCAGATAGAAATAGAGGAAGGGAGAGACAGACCCTTATAGATCTAGCAGGAGAGGCACGCAGATAGAAATAGGGGAAGGGAGATACAGACCCTTATAGATCTAGCAGGAGAGACACGCAGATAGAAATAGAGGAAGGGAGAGACAGACCCTTATAGATCTAGCAGGAGAGACAAGCAGATAGAAATAGAGGAAGGGAGAGACAGACCCTTATAGATCTAGCCGGAGAGGCACGCAGATAGAAATAGAGGAAGGGAGAGACAGACCCTTATAGATCTAGCAGGAGAGACACGCAGGTAGAAATAGAGGAAGGGAGAGACAGACCCTTATAGATCTAGCAGGAGAGGCATGCTGATAGAAATAGGGGAAGGGAGAGACAGACCCTTATAGATCTAGCAGGAGAGACACGCAGATAGAAATAGAGGAAGGGAGAGACAGACCCTTATAGATCTAGCAGGAGAGACACGCAGATAGAAATAGAGGAAGGGAAGGGAGAGACAGACCCTTATAGATCTAGCAGGAGAGCCACGCAGATAGAAATAGAGGAAGGGAGAGACAGACCCTTATAGATCTAGCAGGAGAGACACGCAGATAGAAATAGAGGAAGGGAGAGACAGACCCTTATAGATCTAGCAGGAGAGACACGCAGATAGAAATAGAGGAAGGGAGAGACAGACCCTTATAGATCTAGCAGGAGAGACACGCAGATAGAAATAGAGGAAGGGAGAGACAGACCCTTATAGATCTAGCAGGAGAGACACGCAGATAGAAATAGAGGAAGGGAGAGACAGACCCTTATAGATCTAGCAGGAGAGACACGCAGATAGAAATAGAGGAAGGGAGAGACAGACCCTTATAGATCTAGCAGGAGAGACACGCAGATAGAAATAGAGGAAGGGAGAGACAGACCCTTATAGATCTAGCAGGAGAGACACGCAGATAGAAATAGAGGAAGGGAGAGACAGACCCTTATAGATCTAGCAGGAGAGACACGCAGATAGAAATAGAGGAAGGGAGAGACAGACCCTTATAGATCTAGCAGGAGAGACACGCTGATAGAAATAGAGGAAGGGAGAGACAGACCCTTATAGATCTAGCAGGAGAGACACGCAGATAGAAATAGAGGAAGGGAGAGACAGACCCTTATAGATCTAGCAGGAGAGACACGCAGATAGAAATAGAGGAAGGGAGAGACAGACCCTTATAGATCTAGCAGGAGAGACACGCAGATAGAAATAGAGGAAGGGAGAGACAGACCCTTATAGATCTAGCAGGAGAGACACGCAGATAGAAATAGAGGAAGGGAGAGACAGACCCTTATAGATCTAGCAGGAGAGACACGCAGATAGAAATAGAGGAAGGGAGAGACAGACCCTTATAGATCTAGCAGGAGAGACACGCAGATAGAAATAGAGGAAGGGAGAGACAGACCCTTATAGATCTTGCAGGAGAGACACGCAGATAGAAATAGAGGAAGGGAGAGACAGACCCTTATAGATCTAGCAGGAGAGGCACGCAGATAGAAATAGAGGAAGGGAGAGACAGACCCTTATAGATCTAGCAGGAGAGACACGCCGATAGAAATAGAGGAAGGGAGAGACAGACCCTTATAGATCTAGCCGGAGAGGCACGCAGATAGAAATAGAGGAAGGGAGAGACAGACCCTTATAGATCTAGCAGGAGAGGCACGCAGATAGAAATAGAGGAAGGGAGAGACAGACCCTTATAGATCTAACAGGAGAGGCACGCAGATAGATATAGAGGAAGGGAGAGACAGACCCTTATAGTGCTAGCAGGAGAGACACGCAGATAGAAATAGAGGAAGGGAGAGACAGACCCTTATAGATCTAGCAGGAGAGACACGCAGATAGAAATAGAGGAAGGGAGAGACAGACCCTTATAGATCTAGCAGGAGAGACACGCAGATAGAAATAGAGGAAGGGAGAGACAGACCCTTATAGATCTAGCAGGAGAGGCACGCAGATAGAAATAGAGGAAGGGAGAGACAGACCCTTATAGATCTAGCAGGAGAGACACGCAGATAGAAATAGAGGAAGGGAGAGACAGACCCTTATAGATCTAGCAGGAGAGACACGCAGGTAGAAATAGAGGAAGGGAGAGACAGACCCTTATAGATCTAGCAGGAGAGACACGCAGGTAGAAATAGAGGAAGGGATAGACAGACCCTTATAGATCTAGCAGGAGAGACACGCAGGTAGAAATAGAGGAAGGGAGAGACAGACCCCTATAGATCTAGCAGGAGAGACACGCAGATAGAAATAGAGGAAGGGAGAGACAGACCCTTATAGATCTAGCAGGAGAGACACGCAGATAGAAATAGAGGAAGGGAGAGACAGACCCTTATATATCTAGCCGGAGAGGCACGCAGGTAGAAATAGAGGAAGGGAGAGACAGACCCTTATAGATCTAGCAGGAGAGACACGCAGATAGAAATAGAGGAAGGGAGAGACAGACCCTTATAGATCTAGCAGGAGAGACACGCAGATAGAAATAGAGGAAGGGAGAGACAGACCCTTATAGATCTAGCCGGAGAGACACGCAGATAGAAATAGAGGAAGGGAGAGACAGACCCTTATAGATCTAGCAGGAGAGACACGCAGATAGAAATAGAGGAAGGGAGAGACAGACTCTTATAGATCTAGCAGGAGAGACACGCAGATAGAAATAGAGGAAGGGAGAGACAGACCCTTATAGATCTAGCAGGAGAGACACGTAGATAGAAATAGAGGAAGGGAGAGACAGACCCTTATAGATCTAGCAGGAGAGACACGCAGATAGAAATAGAGGAAGGGAGAGACAGACCCTTATAGATCTAGCAGGAGAGACACGCAGATAGAAATAGAGGAAGGGAGAGACAGACCCTTATAGATCTAGCAGGAGAGACACGCAGATAGAAATATAGGAAGGGAGAGACAGCCCCTTATAGATCTAGCAGGAGAGGCACGCAGATAGAAATAGAGGAAGGGAGAGACAGACCCTTATAGATCTAGCCGGAGAGACACGCTGATAGAAATAGAGGAAGGGAGAGACAGACCCTTATAGATCTAGCAGGAGAGACACGCAGATAGAAATAGAGGAAGGGAGAGACAGACCCTTATAGATCTAGCAGGAGAGACACGCTGATAGAAATAGAGGAAGGGAGAGACAGACCCTTATAGATCTAGCAGGAGAGACACACAGATAGAAATAGAGGAAGGGAGAGACAGACCCTTATAGATCTAGCAGGAGAGACACGCAGATAGAAATAGATACAGGTAGACTAAAACACAGACACCTATGTACACAGAGAGAGAGGGAGAGACAGACAGACACGGCTGGCACAAGAGACAGGCAGACGGAGACACGGAAAGAGGCGAAGAGACATACAAACAGAAAGAGAGACAGTCAGACACAGAGATATAAATGGAGAGAGAGCTCCACCACAAGGATGAAGGAGGAGACAGACACACGCTGAGACCAATGTGGTAAAATACACTCGGCTTAATGCAGATTCTCGGCACAGTTTTCTGCACTGTTACGGCTTCTTGTGTTCTTTAATACAGTAAGAGACCTAGCCCTGGGATTCTGAGTAAAACTGCATTTGTGCATGTAGAGTAACAGAAAGTCTTGTGCAAATCTATGAATGTGGGTCCCCGGTTTGCAAAGCTTTCTGCGGACTCTGCTAATCCTGCCCGAGGATCTGCTGACTGCCTGACGGCGCTACGGGCGCACACGCACAAACACAGCGCTGCGGCTGCTGCTCACGCTGCTCTTGCATTCTGCATCACCTTCTTGTCCTTTCATGCTTATTCTCACTTCCCATTTCTCAAGTCAAATGTTTCACTTTTGAAACTATATCTCCTTCAATCTCTGTAAAGAGGCAATCACAAACACACCTACACAGAAAACATCCACACACACACACACACACACACAGATAACATGCACAACACCGAGAAACACACATACCCGGAAAATACCACAAAACATACACACAAAGAAACACGGACGTACACTCGCTCAGACAAAAAGCCCAGACGCAGGTAGAAAACACACACACACCAACCAGCTACACAGACCTTCATGAAAAGATAATAAGCAGCTGCACGCGTAAGACAGGTGTATACACACACACACACACACACACACACATGTACTGTATAAAGGCATTTACCCTCAGACACTCCTACATAGACCTGCTGTGAAGCAATGTGCCAACCCTGAACAGAGGAAGAGAGATGCCCAAGGTGGGTCAGGAACAAGTTCCAGGCGGGGTTCTGAGCACACAGCCATGCAAAATATAACGGACTTGCCATGGCCTGTCACGCCTTCTCCTTTCCTTCTTTCCAAGCTTTCATGCAACCTGGACACCAGAAATTGTGCTGCATGCACCGTAAAAGTGGCTGCACTTTGATTCTCTACTAGAAAATGGAAATCTTTGGCTAAAAAGCACCAGGAAAATCCAGCCACTTATTAACATTTGTGGTGACTGGAAGGCAGTAAATTAAGCAAAGCTTCCTGGTGTCTCAGACCACAGCAACTGTCTCCCAGTACAGGAGTGGTTCCTTCTGTGTCCTTGCATGAACAGACACTGGGTTCCCAAGCCTCTAGTAACTGACTCAGATCAGAAAGATGGGGGGCCATGCCGGTAGGTGGGGGAGTGTTGTTGAAGTTTCCCAGGGCGTAAATTTAATACTTCATGATGGGAAGAGTGTCTCACGTGTGAAGTATCTCCTTAGATCCAACAGAATATGCCAAGAGACAAGGACAGGACGTTTCACTTTACTCAGATTTAGGTAGAAAGGTTAAATCACAGCTCCAGGCAAAAAACCCAGTTCAGGGAGGAAGAGAGTAAGGAAAGGCAGACAGCAAGGGACTGCTTAGTTTGCAAAAGCACAAAACTGTGGCACTTTTCAGAAACCTGATCGTTTTAAAGCTCATCCTTTGTAAATGATGACTAGTCGTACCCCTGCCTAGTGATTGGGTCCTAGGAAGACGGCCAGGTGAATCGTACACTGCTCAGGGACTTTCTGCTTATTGCTTTGGTAGAAATGACCCTCATCTTTAGGGGAATCATTTTATACGGAGCTACATAAAGATATGCACCATTTATGCCTATTTTGAAGAACTCAAGCATGAAAAGATGCACTAACCTGCACGCTTTAGCCGGTCGCTAGTCTGTAAGCACATGCATAAGACCGATCGTGCACAATTTCACTATCGGCGTGCACACGGCTGGAGCCTGGACACAGCACAACTTTACATGCATAGGTTATAAAATACTATTGCCCCTATTCTATAAAGACAAGTAGACACCTGGTCTTCTTTCTAAAACAGGCTCAAGATGGGTACATTCTGGGTCCCAAAAACTAGGCACTCAGTTATAACACGGTTCCACAAGAAATAGTGTGAGAATCTGATCCATGGGCCCTTAGCAGTGGATGAAATGTTCCCATGCACCGGAAACCACGGGTTCTTCTCCCAGCCCCACAGGACTGACTGGGATAGCAGAGAGCTGGGGCCAATGTCTCTGTCTCTTGGAGCTGATATGAAGCTGGAATATAACCGGCTCAAAGAGAGCACAGGTCTTACGGATCTCTCGATGGGAAAAAGGCTACCAAACAAAAGCGCATGGGGGATAGTCAAAGCATTTTAGTTGGTTAGCAGAATTGCTAACCAGCTAAAACACACTGAACCCGATACTCAGTGGGACTACAGCATCTGGATGGTGCTATAAAACATCTCCACAGGCCGTGTAAAAACTACTTTACTGGTTATAGTTAGATCATCTCGATAACTATCCGAACTTTAACGGATTACTGTTGTCCAGTTACTATAGCGGCTGAATATCAGCACTAACCGGAGAGTGATGCTGCTGTCTGGATAAATTCCAGTGCTAAATATCTGATCTAATTAAAGCGACAGTAGCTAAGTGCTTTAAATAGGCTTGCCACTGCTGCTAAATATCGGCCCATATATATATAACGTGATTCCATTTTATTTGTCTAGCTAAGTGGTTCTCAACCCAGTCCTTGAAACACCCGTAGCTAGTCAGGTTTTCAGGATAACTGCAATGAACATGCACGAGAGAGATTTGTGTGCACTGCCTGGAAATTTGACCAACTCAAGTGTGTCCCAAGGTCCAGCTCAATAAAGTTCTTGGTTAGCTTTCTGGAGTTAAAACCTCCTTCCTCAGGTCAGGGCAGATGTTTTACTCAGGTTTTAGTGCACGTTTTCCTATGCTAATTTTACTCCTCATTTTGTTTGGGTTTTAGCATGGAAAAATATACATTAAAACGTGCTTTCAGTTTAGAGCATATTCTTAATGGTTATACTTAACGTTTAGTGGGAATACATGGAGAAGGCCTGCATATTTACTGCAATTACTTCTAGTGCTCGTATTGCTGTGTTTCTCTACCACTAGGAGGCAGAGTACACATAACAACCAGTACAAAACTATACCGTTCAACCATAGCATCCATGAAGAATGCTAGATGGATCAGTCACTAGGAGCCCGATCTGTGGTCAGTAATAATGCAGATTGCTTAACTCTTTGGTTTTATATTTGCCTAGTTATACAGACAGTTTTATGTGTACACCATGCCGTCATGGCTTCTGCACATAAAACCTATGCATAGACATGGAGGCAGGGTTACGGAGGCGTAGAGCAGGGAAATTCAGCTGCTTTGCACTCATAAGTTCGGCCAGCTGAAAGACAAGCCTAGCTCATGTGTATGCATGACGATGCAATCACAGCTTCTATTCAGCAGTGCCCTTTAAACAGCCAGTGTTGCTGAATATAAGCAGAAGGTTAAGCACTGATGCTGCACAACTTTCACTATCAGTAGAATTTACAACTAAGAAAATCAAATACACATCCAAATCACTAAGAGCTACAACTACTATTGAGCAATTGTATAGTGCTACAAGACGTACGCAGCACTGCACAGACATGTAAGAGACAGTCCCTGCTCATCAGAGCTTACAATCTAGTCAAGACAGACAACCCAGAAGATGTAGACAGGGATACATCTAGGGAGAATGGTAAAGAAACAAGGAAATCAAGTGAGCCAAGATCCAAAAGCAGCAGCGAAGAGGTGAGTTTTCAGCCTGGATTTGAAAAGGGTCAGAGAAGGCGCCTGATGCACAGACTCAGGTAGTTTGTTCCAGGTGTGAGGTGCAGCAAGGTGAAAGGAGTGAAGTCTGGAGCTAGCAATAGAAGAGAAGGGCACAGATAGAAGCAGTTTGCCAGAAGAGCGGAGTTCCTGAGGGGGGCGGGGTGTGGTGTAAGGAGAAATAAGAAAGAAAGGGCCTGAGGAGCCGCAGAGTGAATGCATTTATAGGTCAGCAGGAGAAGTTTGAACTTGATGCAGAAATGGATAGGGAGCCAATGAAGCGACTTGAGAAGAGGAGTAATATGGGCATGACAAGGCTGGTGGGAGATTAGCCGCGCAGCAGATTGTTGAACAGATTGAAGAGGAGTGAGATGACTCAGAGGGAGATCAGCAAGTAGCAGGTTACAGTAGTCAAGACGGGAGGTGATTAAGGAGTGGATAAGTGTCTTAGTAGTGTGTTCAGTAAGGAATGGGTGGATTTCTAGCACGTATAGAGGTGTCATGGGGAAAGCATTCAGAGCATGCCTCATAAACATAAACATACAGTATATGCGGTGAAGTTGGAAATAATTCTGTGTGTATCTGGCTGCCTATGTATTTGTGCTGGCTCTGTGAGTGTCCATAACCAGGAGAGGAGAGGAGAGGGGCAGTAGAAAAAAACAAGTCTCTAACTGCTAGGTTTCAGGGTATCAATGTTTTGATGCTGCAGAAGTTGGAACTGCCTCTCCCATAGAAATACAATGGGACATTTTTGAGAAACTATTTTTTCAGAACCCTCAATCCAATCCCCCAATCCTGATGCATCTTTTCCCCAGTTTTCTCCACATCAGATTTGAAGTTAGCTTTACTTCTGTTTCAACTTCAATTGTTAAATAGAGAAAAGTTTAGTTTAATTAACACCTCCAACCACTGGAGCTGTCTGGTCCAGCTATGAATGACCCAGGACCTCTGAGACAGGGAGACTCTGTCCCAGGGCTAGAGAACTTCATATATACTGAGCACAAACACTTAACCCCACTAAGCCCCCCACTCCATTCTGAAATACACCCCACCTACTGATCCTCCTAACATTCACCCAACTTACCCCACACAGTCACTAACCCCCTACTCACCTATTAACAACACCTCTAGGGTAGGTAGGTAGGTGGGAGGGGAGGGGAGGTGGGCTGGTTTGGAAGTAGATAAGACCTGGATTGGGTAATAGGTGGTGAGGTTAGTGAATGGACTGCTGGTTAGATAGGTGAGGGATGGATTAATGCATGGGTGGGGAGTTCAATAAGTTAGCGGGTGGGTGGAGGGCTAGCTGAGCTGGAGGATAGATGAGAGAGTGGGTTGGGGGTAGGTGAGAGGTTGAATGGGTGCAGGGAGTAGTTGAGAGGGTGGGTGGGATACAGGGGTCCCAGACTTAAGTAGCTAAGGTGTGGGAGTACTTGAAACCCAAAGACCTCAGTTCAAAGAATCCCAAGTTTGTGGGTCCCTAAACTGAGAATCCTTTCTCCAGAGTCCTCAACTTTGAGATCTCAGGTCTTTGGTGAGTGATTTTCTAAATTCTAATTGAGTTTCCATTGAAGTCAATTGGAAGTTGCTTCACCACAGGGGTTGAGGTCAAGTTTCAGGGCTAAATTGGAAATAAAAAAGTGCATTAATTTTTAGCTCACTTTCCTGCCCTGAAAGCCATTGCATGTGCAGGTCATTAGCATGTGAAGTGCAGTAACATCAGCTCACTCCATTCTTTCCCTTTGTGTGGGCTGAAACCTTGATTGCACTGAACATGGTTTAGCACAAAATCAGCACCAGGCCAGAAATAATATGACATCGGCCCCAAGTGAGGTGTTAGTGCTTGAGCTCGCTCTGACCCAGGCTTTTAGAAAACCTAACCGGAGGCCTCTAGAGGGCTCACAGGAAACATAATTCCTACCTCTGAAATATTAAATGTCCCTCCCGCATAGCCCGTCTCTTTTCTCCTCCCAGGTAGGTCATTTACTCTCAGCCTCTGAATCATTTTGGTAGCCAGCAGCATCTGCGTACAAGCTGAAATGAATAGAAGGCGTTCCTTCCCGTGGCTACTTTGGTTTTTAGTTCTTGAGTCTTTGCTGCACAGAAAGGCACTAGAAACCTTGTCCTGGATGTAGGGTGGCACGTGTCCCGTGTCCTGTGAGAAGTTCGGCTGCTAAGCCAGTCTTCTGCATGGGCGTCTCTTTCTTTAACATGACTCACTATTGACGAGCAGTGGCTCTGTGTGACTCCCCCTGTCCTACTAAGATCTGTTTCTGATTTCACCACAATGAGGAACCTCTGAGGGTAAAGCAAGTGGGACCCTTTCCAGCCGGCTCTTGAAAAAGCCCTGTCACTGTGGGTACATTCTTCCCCTTCCCCTTCCCAGTGTCCTCCCCGGCATCTTCCCTGGCCCCAGGCAGAGCCTTCCAGTAAGAGCAGGAAATGCACCCCTGCGGCAGGGCTCAGTGTGTCTGACATCCTGGGTAGCCCCCGGTTATGTAAATCCTGAATCCACACAGTCAAAGGCTTATAAGATGAGTCTGGAGGCATTCACTTGCAAACTCAGGAAAACCACAACATCCTTACCACCATATCCTATGACCCCTGTCTGCAGTCTCTACCAATGGGCTGTGTCTTTTCTCTTTCTTTTCTTGGGCATCTTTAAAGAACCAAAACCTCTCTCAAAGAGACATTTTTTCTCTTGCATTTCTGAAGGTTTGGGGTAAGACAAAGCACCAGAGCAGTTCCGGATCAGCAGAACAGGGGATGAGTGGTCCAGAACCTTCAGCAGGCTGCCACAAGGTAAGAGCCCAGGGTGGCTTAGGACTAGGCTACCAACAGCTTCTCATCTCCCACTTCTGCACCTCCATGATTTCTGCTTTGTAGGCTCGGGGGCTGACATAGTAAAGTGCGAGAGGTTTAGTGCACAACATAGCGCTAGTTCTCTGCAGTTTTCTGCACTATTATGACCACCCTATGCACAAAGCAATTCAGCGCTTAAGGAAACTGCATGCAAAGGACTTGCATAGACTTCAGCGCATTATTCATTAAATCCAGAACTAATGAACACATTAGCTATTAAATCCGGATGCACAGAAATGCACACAAGACCTAGTTTTGTGACACTGGGGATTTAGCGTATGGTCTGAGGAGGAGCAAAACTTTAACTCACTTTTCTGTAGCTAGCAGTAGTGAGAGTTTGCTGCCAGCTTCTTTTCTTATGCCAGCATGAAGTACCCCCAACTTCTTTTCTTGTTTTTTTATGTTTTATTAAACGGTTGGGAAGACGGATAGAAAACAGCAACGGCAGAGAGTGAGGAACTGAGGTCATCATGTCATTGAATATGGGGTTAAGGGGAGGCACCATAGCTGCAGGAAATGGGTTCTTAGTCCTGTAACTGAGGCAATCGCTGTTCCAGAGGTACATGCATTGGGACAGTGGCGTGTACTTTCGGGTGTGCACAGGAGCAGAGTTTGGGGGCATAAACAGCGCATAATTCCCCTGATATCTCTTGAAGCTCTCCAGGTGCGCAGAGTATTGATTCCACTGCCAGCGCAAACCCTTGTACACATTTCCACAGTGTTCAGCATGACCTCCTTGCTTCTGCAAACGTATTATCTGCATACAAATATTTTTTATGCATGTGCTGGGACACCGCGTGCTGAGCTGTGGCACGTGGCTACTACGTCAGCCTCCCCATGGGATGAGAGGAGTGCATATTCCAGTTATTATTCAAATAGATTCATCTATTGTGCTGTATTGATCTATCAACATCTTAAACTTTTCATCTGGTATTTATTAAATCAGTGCATTATTCTGTGGCTCCATTAATAGATTGGCTTTAGCTTCTCTGCATTTCTGGACAATTTTCAGAGTTTTTTCAGCCATCCATTTTGACCATTTTTGGTTTTTCACCTTTTGTAGAGATTTCTTGTTTTCTTTCAACACAACCTTCTTGATATGTACACCTTAGAGGAAAGGTGGGATAGAGGTGATATGATTGAGGTGTTTAAATACCTTCGTGGCATAAATGTTCAAGGAGAGAGCCTCTTTCAATTGAAAGCAAGTTCTGCTACGAGGGGACATGGGATGAGGGTGAAGGGAGATAGATTCAGGAGTGATATGCGGAAATATTTCTTTACGGAAAGAGTAGTGGATCCGTGGAATGGTCTCCCAGTGGAGGTGGTAGAGATGAGGACAGTAACTGAATTCAAAAAAGCATGGGACAATCACAGAGGATCTCTAAAGGTAAAAAGGGGACTGTTGTAGTGGTTGATATGGAAGGACAGACTAGATAGGCCGTGTGGTCTTTTTCTGTCATCATGTTTCTATGTTTCTATGATGTCATCCCATAACTCTTCTGGAGCTCTGTCATTTGTATCTAAAATAGCAAATTGATTTTGCAGGCAGTCTTTAAATTCTGGTGGTAGATTCTCAAGGTCAGATTTTGCTACATTCATGAGTGGTTTGCTCTTTTTCAACTTTAGCTTGAGTTTGCATACTTGTATTTGGTGATCTGTACCACTGTCGGCTCCAGTTTTTGTCTTTGTTGATATTATAGAGCTTTCCATTGTTGATTTCTACAGATGTAGTCAATTTGATTTTTGTACAATCTGTTGGGTGAAGTCCATGAAGGGTCGGCCCGTCCATTGTGCGATAATGTTGTTCGCACAGGGCACAGGGCCCCACGCGAACTCCATTATTGCACAATGTGGACGGCTGCAAAGGGAGCCGGGGAAGCCCGCGTGAGACCCCGGTTCCCTCTGCACAGCTGCCAGCATGAGGGAAAAGACCGGGGTCTCGCGCGGTCTTCCCCGGCTCCCTCTGCAGCCCCTTAGACGGCCACCGGGCTGTTCGGGGGGGGGGGGTGGCTAGGACTGGATGAGATAGGCTCGCGGGCGGGGGTACTGGGGATGCAAATGGGCTGTGATGGGGGACTAGGACTGCAAATGGGCTGTAATGGGGAGGGGCTAGGACTGGATGGGCTGTGATGGGGGGAACTTGGATTGGAAATGGACTGTGATGGTGGGGGCTAGGACTGCAAATGGGCTGTAATGGTGGGGGGGCTAGAACTGGAAATAGACTGTGATGGGGGAAACTTGGACTGGAAATGGGCTGTGATAGGGGGGCTAGGACTGGAAATGGGCTGACGAGGGGGCTGGAAATTGTCTGATGGGGAAGCTTGAAGTGGAAATGGGCTGATGGGGGGCTGGAAAGGACCACGAAAAGATCATATGGGGGGCTAGGACTGGAAATGGACGGATGTGGGCTGGAATAGGACTGGAAATGAGCTGATGGGGGCTGGACTAGGCCTGTAAATGGGCTGACGAGGGGGCTAGGATTGGAAATGGGCTGATGGGGGAGCTTGGAGTGGAAGTGGGCTGATGGAGGGAGCTGGAATGGAACTGGAAAATAGCATATGGGGGGCTAGGACTGGAAATGGGCTGATGGGGGAGCTTGGACTGCAAATGGGTGATGGGCTCGAATAGGACTGGAAATGGCTAATGTGGGAATAGGACTGGAAATAGGCTGATGGGGGCTGGAATAGGACTGGATGCGGGCTGAGGGGAGTTGGAATAGGGCTGGAAATGGGCTGTCAAGGTGGCTAGGATTAGAAATTGGCTGATGGGGAGCTTGGAGTTGTAATGAGTTGATGGGGGGCTGGAATGGAACTGGAAAAAAGCATATGGGGGGCTAGGACTGGAAATGGGCTGATGTAGGGGCTTGGGAGATTGGGACTAGAAGGAAGCGGATGTTGGGTTTGTCTAGAACTATAAGGCAGCTGATTTGGGGGGAGGACTAGAAAGGGTTGGGGATGGGGAATGAGAATGGAGAGGGGAAAAGATATTTTGTGTGGGAGGGAAAAAAGTCTACGATGGGCTGGGTATTGGGAGAGTAAGTGGGGATTGAGAATGGAAGGGTGAAATTCGAGTGGATGATAAAGGAATAAGGAAAGAAAAGGGGGAAAGAGCAAAAGGGGAAAGATCAGTTTGTTAAAGCAGATATAGAGAGAGAATGGGAAAAATCTAAAAGAGAAGAAAGGACAAATGGATAGCTCGCAGAAGACACGAAGAAACCAGAAGAAAGTGACTGGAGCAATTGCAGCTGAAAAATAAAATCCCCAAAAGAAGGTAGAAAAATTTATTTATTTATACATTTTTTCTATACCGTCACTTCCAGAGATCAGTGGCGGTTTACAGGTAACAAAAACATTAATAATAGCGTGGCAGACTATTATTATTTACAGAGAATAATTGAAGAACATTTTTAACATATAACTCTTAACATCAAAACAGGAGGAACTAGGTACTCAATAATATGCCGTTTCATATAACTGATTACAACAATATTAAAAAGGGTAACTATTTACATTAGTGATATCAAATGTATTCAAGAGTGAGTTGAGCTGGGTAGGTATTATGATTGAGTGAGAAGGGGGTGAGTGCCTTGGCTAGGTAGGGTCGCAGTATAATTGTTGTTCAGTGCTGTTCTGTGTGTTCTGAACATTATCAAGTTGAAGGTTGTGATAGTGCAGAGTAAATAGATGGATTTTTAGGTCTTTTCTAAATGATTGAAGGTTTTTGAGTTCTCTAAGTTCAATTGGGAGGTTGTTCCATAATGTAGGAGCGAAACATGAGAAGGCAGTGTTACTTGTCTTCCGACTTGTCTTCCGAAAGGTATCCGGGACTAAGAGCATGTTTAGGTTCATTCTTCTTCTTGACCTGTTTTCGTGTGGGATGTTGATGAGGGTAGATAGGAATGATGGTGCTAAGTTATTAAAGATTTTGAACGTAGTAACTAAAGCTTTATAGATAATTCTGCATGAGATTGGTAGCCAGTGCAGAGCGTAAAGAATAGGAGATATGTGATCTGTTACTTTCGCATTATAGATGATCCTTGCTATGACATTTTGAGCTAGTTGAAGTGTGTGTAGGTTTTTCTTAGAAGTTCCTTGAAGAATACCATTACAGTAATCAAGATGCGGTGTTATTAATGTCTGGGCCACCGATCTGAAGTCAGTGCTATCTATAATTGGTCTTAGTTGTTGGATTGTCCTTATTTTAAAGTATATTGTTTTAACAGTTTGTTTTATTTATTTATTTTATTTGTGTGCTTTTCTATACCGCCCCTTCCAGAGACCAGGGGCGGTTTACAAGGAACGGGTAACATCAATTAAAACATTGAACATTGAATTACATAGAACATTGTAGCACAAAAATAACTATGATACATGGAACATGTTTAACTATTTACAGAGAACTATTTACAGCAGTGGTTTACAAATTACTAAATATCATATAGGAGAACAATGTACTACTGGAGTGGGGAGTGATACTTTGAGTTAGGTAGGAGAGGTGAGAGATACTTTGAGTTAGGTAGGATAAACTTGCGTCAGTTACGTCGTGTATTCTTCTGTTGTGTGTTCAAGAGTGGGCTGTAAGTTGTAGTAGTATTGGGCGAAGAGATATGTTTTAAGCTCCTTCCTAAATAAATAAGATCTTTAATTTCTCTCAGGTTGAGTGGTAGCTTGTTCCATTGACTGGGTGCATAGTAAGAGAATGCAGAATTGGTTGTTATTTGCTTTAATTTTCTCACCGAGTTAGGAATTAGAAGCATGTTGAGGTTTGCTCTTCTTCTTATTCTGTTTTCTAAAGGGGTATGAATTAATGTTGAAAGATGTGAGGGGGCTATGTCATTAATGAGTTTAAAAACAGTGACTAGAGTTTTATATTGAACCCTACTGGCTATAGGTAGCCAGTGGAGAGCGTATAAAATTGGGGAAATGTGGTCAGAAAGTTTAGCTCTAAAAATGATCCGAGCTGTGACATTCTGAGCTCATTGTAGGATGTGTATGTTCTTCTTAGATGTACCTTGGAATAATCGTTGCAGAAATCTAAATGTGGCATTATAAGAGCCTGGACCACTGTTCTAAAATCACTAATGTCAATGAGAGGTCTGAGTTGCTGGATGGTTCTGAGTTTAAAGAATATGGTTTTAGCGGTCTGTTTTATGTGATGTGACATGCTTAGTGTTTTGTCTAAAGTAACTCCTAGATATTTTATTTCCGATTTGTCTGGAACGGTGATGTCCATCAGGTTGACAACAGATGGGGGAGTGAAGTTAGAGTTTCGGCATACAAAAAGAGCTTCAGTCTTTTTGAAGTTCAAATCCATATGAATTGAGCTGAGCCACTGAGCTGCTGCAGATAGACAAGTAGAGATTTTATCGTAATTAGGGTTATCTATGTCACAGGGGGCGAACAACATGATGTCATCTGCGTAGATGAAATAGTTTAGATCGTGGCGTTTAAAGATTTTACAAATCGGTTGAAGATAGAGATTGAAAAGTAAGGCAGAGAGAGATGATCCTTGTGGGATACCTCGCTCTTGTGGGAATGGAAGAGAGGGGGAATGATCCATCTGAACATATTGGAAACGGTTTGATATATAGGATTTAAACCAGTGAAACGTTTTTCCTTTTAAGCTTAATTGTGATAACCTTGGATAAGAGAATGCTGTGATTCACACTGTCGAAGGCTGAGGAAATATCAAGGAAGATAAGCAAGAAAGCCTGCTTAATATTATCCATGCCTTGGATTAGTGAGTCGAAGAGGGATATAAGTAAGGTTTCTACCCCGTGATATGGGCGAAAACCATATTGGTGTTCATCTAGAGGGAAGTTGGTATCAATATGATCTTGTAATTGTGTTTGAACTACCTTCTCAATGATTTTAGCTAGAAAAGGTATACTGGCAATGGGGCGATACGAAGAGGGGTCATTACTGTTAAGGGTTTTATTCTTTAATAGAGGGCGAATTGCTGTAAACTTGAGGTCATCTGGCATGAAGCCTTGAAGAAGAGATTGATTTACTAGATTCAGTATGTACGGGGCAAGTTCAGATTTGGTTGCTTTAATCCAAGATACTGGACAAGGATCTAGTAACGAGGTAGTGGTATTGAGGTTTGATATGGTCTCTAGCAGTTGTTTATTTGAGATTAAGATAAATGAGTTCCATTCAATGATGTTATTAGCTGTGGTAAAAGTCAGGGTAGCACTAGGACGGGTACTTTGTTTAAGTTTACTGGTTTGCCAGTAGTTGAGGGTCAATTAATGTTTTGTTAGGAGTGTGTTCAGGAACTTTAGAAAGGGATTTAATAATCTCAAACAGCTCCCTTGGTCTGTTGATAGCTTTTGATAGGGTTTTTGTGTGATGTAGCCTTTTTGTAGTGTTTATAGCTTCTTTATAGGTTTTGAGGTTTGCAAAATATTGTATCCTAAGTTCTGGGCTTTTTGTCTTACGCCATTTAGCTTCTAGATTCCTGAGGTTCTTCTTTAAGGTACTAAGTTCTGAGGTGTACCATTTCTCAGATGACCTTCTTCCTGATCTATTATTTGAAGGTAAAGGTTTAGCTTCTGCCCCTACAACAGAGTTCCAGATTGATACAAGTTCATTGAGATTGTTTGAGACAGTGTCCAACTTTGTAGAGATTGATTCCAGGAAGTTTTCCTTGTTAAACTTGTGGAATCTATGTTCCATGTGGTTGGTATTGATACATGTTGTGTTAGGGAGTTGGAAAGGGAGAGAGAAGTGTATCATGAAATGATCAGACCAAGGTACCTGCGTTGTAGTAGGTGGATCAAATTGAGGTAATTGTGTGTAGTGTGGAGGGAGAAATATTAAATCAAGCGTGTTCCCCTTGCAGTGAGTGGGGTAAGTAATTATCTGTTTAAATCCCATTTCATCCATTGCTTCAAGGAAGGATAGTTCCTGCTAATTTGGTAGGGAGGCAAGGTTGAGATCTCCTAAGATAATGGAAGGTTTCTTCAAGGAGGATTCACACACAACCTCAAGGATAGTGTCTAAGCTCTGCATATCAAGTGTGGGGGGTCTATATATAAGGCAGATGGCCATAGTGTGACTTTCTATTCTGAGGATATCCATTCCATCATGTTTATCGAGTAAGGTAGCTGATAGGTTGAGGTTGGTTTTAGCTATTATTTGGACGCCTCCACCTCTTTTTCGGTCCCTATTACAGCTGAGTATAGTATAACCATGCACTTTCAGTTGATTCAGGAGAATCAATTTATGTGTTGAGAAAGGCTGAGGGTCCTGTCCAGCGTGACTCCTAGGTATTTGACCTCTTCTTTAACTGGTAGGGTAATCTTTCCGATGTTGATTTCTGACGGTGGGGTGAAATTCATGTTTCTTGTTACAAATAGCACTTCCGTTTTTTTAAAGTTAATATTCATGTTCATTGATTTCAGCCAGAGTTCCGCTTCAGTTAGACATTGATAGATGTTGTTATAATCAGGGTTAGACACATCGAAAGGTGAGTACAACATAATGTCGTCTGCATAGATGTGGTAATTTAACATGAAGCGCTTAAATATTGTACAGATGGGTTGAAGGTACAGATTAAACAATAGTGCCGAAAGGGCAGAACCTTGTGGGATGCCCTGCTCTTGTGGAAATGGCAATGATGTGTCTTGATCTATTTGCACATATTGAGTCCGGTTAGTTAAATAGGATTTAAACCAGTCTAGGGTTTTATCCTTAATGCCTATTTGAGAGAGTCTGGAGATGAGTGTGGCATGGTTTACATTGTCAAATGCCGAGGAGATATCGAGGAAAATGAGAATGAAGGCTTGTTTGGTATTATCAATACCTCTGATGATGGTGTCAAATAGAGCTAATAGGAGGGTTTCTACACCATGGTGAGGGCGGAATCCATATTGGTGCTCATCTAATGGAGCTGATGAGTCTATATGGTCCTGCAATTGCAGTTGTACAACCTTCTCGATAATCTTGGAAGAAACTGAATTTATTTATTTATTTACATTCTCTTATATACCGCGCTTTTTCTGCATCAGTGCGGTTTGTGATAAGGAAGCTTATCATAGCTCAGGAAGGAGCTATAGAAAAGGTGAAGTGACTCTGAACAAGCAACCTGTCAGTTCTGGTAGAAATAAGAAAACAGAATTTTTCCATAAAAGACTACCAGTCCCAGAATGCACCAGGTTTCCAACAGCCATTAGAGGAGCTGAAGTGGGGAAACGTGTGTTCAATCAGGAGGGCTATGAGGTAATCCCCAAGCACTCATCTCAAAGGGCAGGGCCTGATTCAGCACAGCTGCGCTGTGCTAGGGTGGAGCACTCATCTAAGCAGAATAAAGGTAGAGTTTATTCTACAGATTCTCATCTTGATCATCTTGGACATCTTCATGATCTTGGACAGCTTCATCATCTGGAGGATCATCAGAAGCAGAAGCCAGAGCGGACGGACAGAGAGGGCAAGAAACCCTTTGGAAGAAAGAAGAGAAAAGCATTTGGGAGGTCTAAAGGAGTCCAGAGCAGTACGTATACTGGGAGACATTCAAAAGGCCAGCATACACCATTGGACTGGGGAAAACCAGAGGAGTGGTGCTGCAGAGCTAGGAATCTCCAGACGGTACCTGTGAGGGAGACGGCTGCACTTGGAAGGGACCCTAGGACCCGTGCCAGAAGGTATGTGAAGAGAGATCCAGTGTCCAGGGATCTGGATTGGAAGGCTGGACATAAGAACTGGACTACATACTGGCCAGGCTATTTAGAGAGGAACTCTAACAGCAATGGAAGCTCAGGTATGAACACTGATCTATGCCCTAGCTATACCCTTGAAAGACAGCAGGGAAACAAGTATTCTCCTGAGAGTGCTCCATTGAGAAATTCCTCTGTGCCAATCCATGATATTGAACCCATGATTGTTGAAGAAGGGGGAGAGGTTATAGATCCAGGCTGTGAATACATGGATTGCTCTCTGTCTATACTCCTTTGGTAATTTACTGTTACAAAGTACAACAACCATCACAAAGAAATACAAACTTGTTCTTTAATCTACTCAGAAAAGCTCCTGAGTAGGTTTTGAGCCACGCAGTAGAAAGCAAGCCAGCTAAGGGGTTTCAGCTGGGTAACTGCTAGCAATTGAGCCTTACCTAATTGCTTGTGAGCTCTGAGGAAATCACTTCTGGGTCTATGTGTGAAGATATAAGAAGTTAACCTGAAAAGAACAGTTTTTCCCTACTTTGTGGGTTTTGTTTGTTGATTAAAGCACTGCTAAGAAAATATTAGCTAGAGCCTACAGAAAAGACCAGTTTGTTACCAACCAGGTCTTTATTCTTTTGCTTTGATTGCCTGACAAGTTCAACTGTTGTTTTCCTGATTTTGTTTTTCTAAGTTTAACACTGAAAGCAAGTATCCTGTTTTATGTGCTACCAAGCATATCTGTGTTGGGAGAAATAACCCCATAAATAAATATCTTATTGGCTTTACACTCAAGCACAACTAATTATTGAGAACGGCTGTGTCTGGTGTGAATGGACTACATTTCCCACAATCCCTTGCAAATCATATTAATATATGCCTTTGCCAAGACTGTGAACATTCTCACCCAGGCATCCATCTGACAGGTTTACATTGAACAAACTGAAATTGCATTGAACAGGGCATTATAACTTGGAGATAACTATTTTTACAGGGAACATGGGCTATGGAGGGTTAAGTGGCTTGCCCAAGACCACAAGGAGCACCTGTGGGACTAGAAACCCCAGTCCTTCCGGCCCAAGGTTGCTGTCCTCTAGTGGGATTTGAACCCCCGACCTTCCAGCCTGAAGTACCTTGCCCCAACCACTAGGCCACTCCTCCACTTGCAATAGGGCGGTATGATGTTGGGTCATTGCTGTCTAGTGCTTTGTTCTTCAGCAATGGTCGAATTGCTGACTTTCTGAGGACTTCTGATATGCAACCTTGTTGAAGTGATTGATTCACGGAGATATTTCCTGCATCTGTTGGATCTGTGCGGCGTTGGGTGGAGGAGGAGACTGGGAGACCCTGCCTCCTTCGGGCCGCTACTTCAGCATCGGCCCGCCGCTGCTTCGGTGAGATATTTCCTGCATCTGTTGGATCCATGTGGCGTTGGGTGGAGGAGGAGACTGGGAGACCCCGCCCCCTTCGGACCGCTACTTCAGCATTGGCCCACCGCTGCTTCGGTGAGATATTTCCTGCATCTGTTGGATCCGAGCGGCGTTGGGTGGAGGAGGAGACTGGGAGACCCCGCCCCCTTCGGGCCGCTACTTCAGTGTCGGCCCGCCGTGGAACGCGACCCGCGGGCACGTGCCCGAAGGGGCGTGACCAAAGGGGCAGGTCCCGCCCCTTTGGAGCCCCTTCGGAGCTGTGAGGAGCTTATGCCACGGTCTCATGGGGAGACGGAGGAAAAAGGTGTTTCTATCAGTTCCTGCCAAAGTTGGTAAAACTGTTGGTCCCATGGATCATCATCTCTTGGGTACTGGATCCTCTCCCTCTCAGGAAGATCTTTCGAGGGAGTCTGTGAGTACTGTGTCTGAGTTCTCCTCTAATACGCTTGGGGTTGTCCAACCCAGAAGGGAAGACGTGTTGGAGGTTCTTTCTGCTCGGGAGGCTTCTCTCGGCAGAAATCCTCCTTGTGTTCAGGAGTCCTCATCTTCACTGACATTGGGGGATCAGAAAGTTAGGATGCCTTCTCTGGTTGTTTTTTCTTCTGGGACATTGGATGTGACGGTACCTGCTGAAGTTTCCTTGAAAGATATTTGGGAGTTGGTAGCACGTATGGAAGGGTCCTTTCGTGCTTCCTTCTCCCAAGTGGAGCGTTTTTCTGTTGAAGTGGTACAAAAGTTATCAGACCATGATGTTCTGCTTTCTAAATCTAATAAGCTGTTGACTAAATTGGAGGGTCGCTTTACTGTGTTAGAGGCTGCTGCGTCTTCCTCTATAAAAGATAGTGCTTTGGTCCACCGTCAGTTAGAGGCCCTAGAAAACAATAATCGTTTAAAAAATTTGCGTTTCTTAAATTTTCCTTGTACCCATTACCTTTCCCCATTAATTTTGTTACAAAAATATTTTAAGGAAGTCTTGCTAATTGATGATGTGGATTCTATTAAGTTTTCTTCTTTATATTATATTCCTATGCCCTCTGCAGTGAAGGCTTCTTCTCCTGATGATCTACGGGAAGGGCACCCCAATGGTGTAGAGTCCTTAGATGTCTCTCAGTTTTTGGAATCCTCTATTGATTTAATTCCACAGCGTGCGACTTTGATTGTTTCTTTTATTTCATTACAAGATAAAAATATGACTTTGAAGTGATTGATTCACAATGTTCAGTAGGTCAGGAGCAAGTTCTGATTTCGTTGCCTTTATCCATGCCACTGGGCAGGGATCTAGCAGGGAAGTTGTGGTATTTAGTTTGGCGATTGTCTGGAGTAGCTGGCTGTTTGTAATAGTATGGAAGGCTTTCCATTCAGAGTGGTTGTTGTCTGTAAGAGATAGGATGGGTGGTGTGAAATGGTTGTTTTGCTTGAGTTTATTTGCAAAATGGTCAGCAAGCGCTTGGGGGTTAATATAGATCTTGCATGTATCATTAGATGGGGATTTGGTCAGTGATTTAACAATCTCAAATAGTTCTCTAGGACGATTTATGGCTTTTGATAATACTTTGGAGTGATATTGTTTTTTGGCAGTATTAATCGCTTCTTTGTAAGCTTTGAGCAGTGAAAAATATTGCACTATGAGTTCTTGAGTTTTTTTCCTTCACCAGGTGGTTTCTATTTTTCTAAGACCATGCCTTAGTGTCCCGAGTTCAGCAGTATACCATTTTTCGTTTCTTCTGATTTTGTGGCATATCCGTAATGACTCTTGTTTATTGTCGGATACTGTTTGTTTTATGTAAACCGCGCTGATCGCAAATAGTGCGGTATATAAGAAATGTAAATAAATAAATAAAATAAATAAAAGGTTCAGATGCAGATCCTATAATAGAATTCCAGTTAGATATTGGGAAGTGTGTATTGCTAACATCTTCGTTTTTTGTTTAGTGCAAGCGGAAATTAATTTAAAGAAACATAGAAATATGACGACAGAAAAAGACCACATGGCCTATATAGGAGTGGAGGAGTGGCCAAATGGTTGGGGCAAGGTACTTCAGGCTGGAAGGTCAGGGGTTCAAATCCCACTAGAGGGCAGTAACCTTGGGCCAGAAGGACTGGGGTTTCTAGTCCCACAGGTGCTCCTTGTGGTCTTGGGCAAGCCACTTAACCCTCTATAGCCCATGTTCCCTGTAAAATAGCTATCTCCAAGTTATAATGCCCTGTTCAATGTAATTTCAGTTTGTTCAATGTAAACCACACTGATGCAGAATAGCACAGTATATAAGAGAATGTAAATAAATATAGTCTGTCCTTCCATATCAACAACTACAATAGTCCCCTTTTTTCCTTTAGAGATCCTCTGTGTTTGTCCCATGCTTTTTTGAATTCAGATACTGTCCTCATCTCTACCACATCCACTGGGAGACTATTCCACGGATCCCCCACTCTTTCCGTAAAGAAATATTTCTGCATATCACTCCTGAATCTATACCCCTTCACCCTCATCCCATGTCCCCTCATAGCAGAAATTGCTTTCAATTGAAAGAGGCTCTCTCCCTGAACATTTATGCCACGGAGGTATTTAAACATCTCAATCATATCACCTCTATCCCGCCTTTCCTCTAAGGTGTACATATTAAGATCCTTAAGTCTGTCCTCATATGCTTTATAATGAAGACCACTAACCATTTTAGTAACCACCCTCTGTACTGACTCCATCCTGTTCACATCCTTTTGAAGATGTGGTCTCCAGAATTGCGCACTATACTCCAAATGAGGTCGCACCAAAGACTTATACAGAGGCACTATCGACACCTTTCTTCTGCTGGCCATTCCTCTCCCTATGCACCCAAGCATCCTTCTAGCTTTTGCCGTCACCTTTTCTACCTGTTTAGCTACTTTAAGATCATCAGACACAACCACGCCTAGGTCCCGCTCTTCTTTAGTGGACAAAAGTATTTCACCCCCTATACTATATTGCTCCTTCGGATTGCTGCAGCCCAAATGCATGACCTTACATTTTTTAATATTAAATCCCAGCTGCTAATTTCTAGACCATTCTTCAAGCTTAGCTAGATCCCTCCTCATGTTATCTACACCTTCCTGGGTGTCTGCTCTACTGCAGATTTTGGTATCATCCACAAAGAGGCAAACCTTACCCGACAGCCCTTCCGCTATATCACTAACAAAGATATTTTATTTCTCCACTGTTGTCCATTTCATGTTTGGCTTTTGGGGTTCCCAGTTTAATTATCATCTTCCTATTTCTAAATTGTGATCCCTTGTTCTTTGTGTGGTGACAGTCTATGTTCTGCATGTGTAACCAAGTTGAGGTAATTCTGTTCATATTGTTTCTATTTGACAGTCCCACTTGTTCTCTTTCCCCTAGTGAGATGTATTGGTATTCTCTGAGATGTACTGATTTTATTATCTTCAGTGTTGCCTTTTGATAGGTAGGGTTTGGTGCTTTGTGAGTCCTGGTAGTGCTGTTATGATACAGTGGGTTTGCTATGGGTTATAAATGATCAGTGTTTATAGTACTTCCTAATGGGCCTGGCGGTTGTCACTGCAATATAGTAATGTAGAAATCTGTTAGTCTTTCTTTATTCAGACACTTATTAAGAGGCATGTTTACTAAAAGCACATGTTAATATTATGCAAATATTTATGCAAATGAGGTTCCTTATGCAAATGAGGCCCCACAATTAATCTCCGCACATGGCCCCGCACCCCCCTTGGGCCGCCCCTGAGTCCATGTGTACAGTCGCCGCTTGTGTTGCTGGAAGAAGGGGTTCGAGTGATTAGATCGTTGGTCTTGCAGAATTCTGTCAGTCTTTCTCCAGTATCATTTCTGTGCCATGTCCATATTTTCCAACCATTTTGCCGCCTTCTTTGTTGCCATTTGTGTTGTAGTCACCGATGACTACTTATGTGTATCTTACCATACTCTAGTTCCCAGTTTCTCTATGGGCCCGAGCCACGAAGGCGAATAGTGGAGCTGGAGTCCCGATGGGACATCCAGCCTCGCTATCCGCCCTCAGCCTATGCTGCCTCTCGGCCCTGCTGCACGTACAGACTCGTTCTGTGGGGCATGGGGGCAGCACAGGGTGGAGTGTGTGGAGCTTGAGCGGGACTGACTCCAGGACGTACAGGGCCAATTCCAGTGATGGCCCTGTTCATCAGGGGATTGCCGGGGGACCCTCTGCTTATTCCACCTCTGAGGTGGAATAAGAGCGGAGCACCCCTTCGATCCTGGCCTGCAGCCACTTCCCCGGAGCCCAGCAATCCCCCCACCAGAGCAATGGGACACTCACGATGAGTCCCCACCACCCGATCTGGACTCCAGCAGCCCCTGTTGGGGTCGAGCGGTGGGGAATCAGGGGTCACAAATGCAGTGGGCAGGTTGTGCCATGGGGAAGATGCTCCTTCAGTGATGTAGGGGCCGTCCCAGAGCCCGATCTTGCACCCGCGGGACTGTCTTGCTTCCGCGGTGCAGAAGCGTGTCCTAACGGGCCCGTCCTGCCTAGGGTGCCCAGACGGCCTGGACGTGCCCCTTCAGGAATCGGGCTCTATGTATTTTGTCTTGATTAGATTGTAAGCTAATGCATAATGCAGAATAGCGCGGTATATAAGAGAATGTAAATAAAGCTCTGATGAGCAGGAACTGTGCCTTACATTTATATGTATTTATTTATTTAAAACATTTCCACCGTAATCCCATTTATAATCAGTTCAGCGTGGTTTACAACAAGACATTTCTGAAACAATTGACAAAAAAATAACATAAAATAAATTTATTTAAGTAAACAACCAAGATTAAATTTTTTTTACAAAACACAGTAGTCGGAGAAATTCCTTTCAATGTCACAGGTAGCTTAGCTCACAGCTCTGCTGCCTTAAACCCAACTGTGTTGCCCAATCTTAGTTTATTAATTAGACCTTGACAGCGCTGCGTATGCTTTGTAGCGCTATGCAAATGATTAGTAGCAGTAATATTTTTCCTAATGTTCATTTGTAATCCACTTAGGATGAAGTATAGGTGAAATATCAGTTTTTAAATTAATAAAATATTGCATATCACACATAGCACCTATTGAAGGTTATGGAGTCTCCCATACTGTGCTGGGCGTGTTATGAAGAATTCTCTAATTTAATTCAACTCTATTCTTGGAGTCATAACCGTGCCTGCAGGATTTTTTTTTTCCTTTCCAAGTGCACGTCCCAGAAGAATATGTTGGCTGCAGTAGAAGAGCAGGTCCAATGGTTGAAAAAGCAGAGGCAAGAGGTAAGGAAAATATGGATCTTCCCTGTCATGTCCAGATAGCCTGTAAGATTTTTCAGCAGCCATCACCTCCTAACTGCTGCATATTGTTTTATAATTAAAACAGAAATTGAGTAACTTACAATAGATAAAAACATTTCCCATTGGCCCACTTCCTATCTTCAACAAGCATGACGGAAAAGAGGTGTGTGCAGACTACCAAAAACCACCTCACCAAACTCAGTAGAACAGTGTAAAGCAGAGCCAGGTACAGACAATACATTATAGTCATTAGTAATGATTCAGAGAATGAATAGTCCATCCACATCTGTGCTTAAAGACATCAGGCCCCATAGTCAAAGGATTTATGCTCTTAACTGGGCCTGTTTGAAAATTGACTAGGGCTAAGTGCCTAAACCTTTACTTAAAATGTCACTAAACTCCTAAATTTAGGAGCATAGAAAATGGGTGGCAAGGGAGGGGGGTGAATTTAGGAGTTTATTTGGAATATTATAACCACATGATGGGTCTTAAGAACTCTGTATATATAAATTCAATTTAATCTGTCTTTTACCATTCCAAATCTCTTAGTCAAGAGTGTCTGTAGAGATCAGTTCTATCAATTTCCAAAATGCATAACCAAACTCCCTCTCACAATTAGCTGTAGAAAATTCTCTATGAAACTGGAACCAGTCATGAAATAAATTCATATCACTGGCTCAATGTCATAATAAAATATCAGAAGTTTCATTTTCCTCACCGGAACCATTAAAAACAGGATTTCCCCACAACTGAATGGTAAAAACCAACTGCCAGCAATGGGCGCTGTTTCGCTGGTTGGCTGCTTCAGGGCGTAGCTTCTAATCTCACGCCCATAGAAACATGGAAATATGATGACAGAAAAAGACCACATGGCCTATCAAGTCTGTCCTTCCATAACAACAACTACAACAGTCCCCTTTTTACCTTTAGAGATCCTCTGTGTTGGTCCCATGCTTTTTTGAATTCAGCTACTGTCCTCATCTCTACCACCTCCACTGGGAGACTATTCCATGGATCCACTACTCTTTCCATAAAGAAATATTTCCGCATATCACTCCTGAATCTATCTCCCTTCACCCTCATCCCATGTCCCCTCGTAGCAGAGCTTGCTTTCAATTGAAAGAGGCTCTCCCCCTGAACATTTATGCCACAGAGGTATTTAAACATCTCAATTATATCACCTCTATCCCGCCTTTCCTCTAAGGTGTACATATCAAGATCCTTAAGTGTGTCCTCATATGCTTTATAATGAAGACCACTAACCATTTTAGTAGCCACCCTCTGCACCGACTACATCCTGTTCACATCCTTTTGAAGGTGCGGTCTCCAGAATTGCACACTTTACTAAGCAGAGGCACCTTGGGATACCAGGACTAGGACTCGCAGGCATCTTCTTATTGGGGGAAGGATTTACATTCAGATCCCAAGGTGTTTAGCTGGAAGCAGTTCTAGTGAGACACTGCACATAGTATTTCATGATCCAAAATTTAAAACTTCACTGGGGTAATTTCTTTAAAGCAAAGCTGTTGCAAATTGCAGCCGTCTTTCCTGCATTTTCAAAGTGTACACTTAGAGAGCAGAAGAGGAGGTTTTCACCTTTGTTTGACACTTTCCTGCAAGGTCCTTGCTTCCCTTCTGGTGTTTAGGTTCCCTTTGGGCAGATGATGCTGAGCTCTTAGGCTCCCCGAGGATTCTGTAAAGTTTGAATTACTCCTTTCGACTCCTGGACCAGGGCACCAGAAAGGGGTCTGGATAAAAGCCGCATCCTCTGGATCTAACTTGATCCTTTCACTTCTGGAATAGAAACCTGGCCGGTGCTGCACACTAGTGCCACCCAAGACACAGCCGTGGCTACCCATTAGGCAAACTAGCAGATGGCCCACTGCGACACTGCTGCTTCTCTTTAGGACCTTCAGGGGTAGCAATGGCATTAAAATGACAACACAGTGGTTTCCCAAAGCCTCCGACGCCCAGCGCTGTTGCTGCTTCTGCCTCCTCCGATGCAGAGCAAAAGCAGCTGGTTCTTATTTGATTCAGCTCACGCCTTTCCTCAAGTCGCGTTACATTCAGATTGAGGAGGTAGTTTCCTGTCACCAGAGGGGCCAAAACATGTGGAAGGTGAGAGCAGAAAGAAGCAGCGGCCTTTCTGATGGCAAGAGGTAAAAGCCACATCATCCGGACCTCCTGGATCCTCTGGAGCTAGGCAATACTACCTTAAGTTGGATCCACGGAGGATCTGGCTTTTGCTTACTTAACGGTGGGGATTTTAATGGGAATTGGCATTATTGGGTTAGATCTGGGAGATCTGGATCCGCTGGATCTAGCTTGAGTCTTTCACTGCTGGAATAGAAACCTGGCCCGCACTGCACACCAGCACCACTGGAGGTCCAGAACCTCTGGATCTCGGTAATGGAGGGAGGAACTAAACAGAGCCTCCCCCCCCCCCCCCCAAAGGTAGGTAAAAGCTGGATCCTCTGTGGAGTGTATTACTTAGATCTGGAGAATCTGGTTTTTATCTGCTTCCACACATAAGGCAGCTTCCTTCTATCTCCTCTCTCCTTCCACATGGCTTGGGACGGCAGGATAGACATTTGGCTCAAACCTCTCACCTCTCCTGTAAAGACCTCTGTCCAGGATACTTTTTCCTGGAACAAAATGTTTGTCCCCTCAGACCGGGAATACTTTTACTCCATGCTGGATCCACCAAGGACAGTTGTGTAGAGTGAAAGTTCATGTCACTCCAGGAGCTAATCCATGACACTCTGTACCACCTGCAGGAGCTCAGAGGTGAGGCTAGCTTCCTCCCTCCCCAGCTCCCTTCTACCATTTAATCAACACCCTGGACTGCACCTCTGTGGCCCCTCCTACAGGGGAGTAGCACTGCAATGGTTCATTCCAAACCACTATACTTCAAACAGCATGTCATCAACGGAGGGACACAGACCTCGGTAAAGGTTCCAGGACCTGGGTAACCATTTGGCAGACCAGGAAGTCAGCTAGGGTGGCAGCTTCCAGGGAGCTACCCATGGGGAGGGTGGGCAGTTTTCAACTAGCCTAATAGCTTTGGAAACTGCCTTCATTATGCATTTATACAGTACACAAAACAAAGCTAAATGGCCACTTCTGTATGTTTCCAGAATCATTTTGGTGTTGGAATGATCGTGATCGCTGAGTTTAGTTATAAAAGGCTTGTGGCAGGGATTAGGGGCCTAAAAGTTCATTGGTGGGGTGGAGAGCATGCTGAAAGGGAGTTTATCAAGGGCACCTAATATTCCACCAGTCCTGAAAAGGTCTATAAGCTCCTTAGGGTCAGCAAAAAACTCCTCCTCTCCAAAGAATCACAGTGCATTCCAGAGAGCCTTCTCCTTCCCTTACAAAATCTATGGGTAACAGCTATTTCTACTATCTAGAAAACTCCCACGCCACCTTGGTCCTGCACCTTAAGACCTTAAAGCTAATAGGATTGGAAAACTTTAGGCTCTTTGAGAAAGGGAGAAAGCCTACAATGCCTGCCTTAGGTCTACAGCTACTTCCCTGCACACAACAGCTTACTGACTGGTGATTTCTTTTACAGTTACTGGTGGTGAACAAGCAGTGGGATCACCAGTATAGGGACATGAAACAGCTTTATGAGAAAAAGGTAAGACCATTCTTTCCTTGCTTAAATCCAGAAAATCAAAGGTTTTCAGCTGGCCTCTAACCACTCATGAATATTTTTCTGTTCTCATTGGATGAGCTGCTGTACAGCTCTACAGATAGCTAAATTCTGCTTCAGCTCCAGACACAAAGACATACTCATTTAACAACGACTGGAATTTTAGACGATCTGTCCAACAACGATGATTTAACAACGACGAGAGGGGAATTTTAGAAGAACTGTCCAAGTGCAATCTGGGAAGTCTAAACCAGAATTTCTGAAAAAAATGCAGCATGTCCAGGTGTGAATATCTGCAGGGGCATCTACCTAGACATCCCCGGAATGGTATTACAGAACCGGGACATCTCAGATAACCCATTGGTTAGAGTACTTGCCTAGGAACAAGGCAGCCAGGATTTAAATCCCACTGTTGATGTGCTGAGTACTGGGGATGATTGGGTGTGTTCTTCTCTACACCCTGTTGCACACAGAGGACACATGAAACCCTCTCACCCCAGCTCAGGGTTCAAAGTGTAACCCTCTCATCACACAGGGGGACACACTGTAACTCTCTTGCCTTTATTTAACATGTTTTCTACACCACTTTATCCTACAGTCAAAGCGGTTTACATTGAAACAAAACTTGGAGACTACAACCTTACCTCCACATCCACCAAGGAAGCTACATCATTCCTAAAAGCCATGGAATCACTAAAATACTACCAAGCTATCAACACCCCAACACAGTACAACTCTGGATATGGTTTTTATCCCAAAGCACCTGGTGGATCAAGGCACGATCACTACACCAACAATCACACCGGTTCCTTGGTCAGAGCACCATCTAATTGAATTCACATTGACACTAAATGACATCATCCAACACAAGGAAAATGAGACCATAACCAGGAGATTTAGAGCCTTCAAAAAAGAAGCATTCATAGACGAAATCGAACCACAACTTCAGCAGGACTATGAAACCCTTGACCTAGGCATAGAAAAATGGAACTCCATAATATCAAATGCAGCATCAGCCCCTACAAGTACAGAAGCACAAACACGCAGGAGACCCAATGCCCCCTGGTACTCAACTGATATTAGAGACGCAAAACGCACCCTACGAAGACTGGAGAGAGAATAGAGAAGAAACAAGTCACAAGACTCCCTGATTCAATACAGAGACAAGCAAATGCAATACAACAATCTAATAAATGAACGTAAACAGCAACACCATACCAACCTAATCATGAACTCTGTCAACAAGCCAAGAGAACTATTTAGAATTGTACAAACACTAACTAAGGACACTACAAAGCACGATACCCACCATCTTAACCTGCAGAAACATGCAGACTACATAAAATAGAAAAACAACACCCTGACATGCTCCATCACACCGCAAACAGATGACCATGAAACGATAGAGGAGCATCAAACCTGGGAAGACTTCAGCATACCATCAAAACAACAAATTGAGGACATAATGAGTGGCCTCAGCACCATCAGACCCATGCCCAGTAACAGGGCAATGAACTTGGAGAGGAGTTAAAAAGGGGGAAGAACAATGATTATAAGGGGGGAGAACATTGCTTATGGGGGGATAGAGAGGGAGGGGGGATGGGTGGGGGTAGAACATTGCTTATGGGGGGTTAGAGAGGGAGGGGGGATGGGTGGGGGTAGAACATTGCTTATGGGGGGTTAGAGAGGGAGAGGGAGGGGATGGGTGGGGGAGAACATTGCTTATGGGGGGATAGAGAGGGAGGGGGAGGGGATGGGTGGAGGGAAAACATTGCTTATGGGGGGTTAGAGAGGGAGGGGGAGGGGATGGGTGGAGGGAAAACATTGCTTATGGGGGGTTAGAGAGGGAGGGGGAGGGGATGGGCGGGGGGAGAACATTGCTTATGGGTGGGATAGAGGGAGAGGGGGGAGCCCCCTCTCCCTCTATCCCACCCATAAGCAATGGGAGGGGAGACAGGGGCGGTTGCATGAGGCACTATGTCTTATCCTTGGTGAAGCATGCTGTAAAAAGATGAGTCTTGAGGGCCTTTCTGAATTTTAGTAGATCCTCACAGGGGGACACAGCGTAACCCTCTCACCCCTATCTCAACACACAGAGAGAAACACTGTAATGCTCTTACCGCTGCTCTTGGCACACAAGGGGTCACAGTGTAATCCTCGCACCCCTGCTCTCAACACACAAGGGGTCACAGTGTAACCCTATCACCGCTGATCTCGTCACAGAGAGAGACACTGTAACCCTCTCACTCCTGCTCCCGTCACACAGGGGGACACAGTGTAACGCTCTCACCCCTACTCTGTGCTGAGCAGAGAGCGTTACAGTGTGTCTCTCAGCACACAGAGAGACACACTGTAACCTTCTTACCCCAGCTCTCAGCACACTATAGCCCTCTAACCCCTACTCCTGGCACACAGGGAGACACACTGTAACCCTCTTACCCCACCTCTCGGCACACTGTAACCTTCTTACCCCACCTTCAGCATGCTATAACCTTCTCACACCTACTCTCAGCACACAGAGAGACACACTGTAAACCTCTCACACCTACTCTTGGCACACAGGGGGTCACAGTGTAACCCTCTCACCCCTACTTTCAGCACACAGAGACACACTGTAACCCTCTCATCCCAGCTCTCAGCACACTGTAACCATCTCACCCCTACTCTTGGCACACAGGGGGTCACAGTGTAATCCTTTCACCCCTACTTTCAGCATACAGAGAGATACACTGTAACCCTCTTACCCCCTGCTCTCGGCACACAAGGGGTCACAGTGTTAGCCTCGCACCCCTGCTGTCAACACATAAGGGGTCACAGTGTAACCCTATCACTGCTGCTCTGTGCACACTGAAACCCTCTCACCCCTACTCTCAGCACACAGAGAGAAACACTCTAACCCTCTCATCCCAGCTCTCAGCACACTGTAACCCTCTCACCCCAACTCTCAGCACACAGAGAGAAACACTGTAACCCTCTCATCCCAGTTTTCGGCACACTGTAACCCTCTCACACCTACTCCAAGCACACAGAGAGACACACTGTAACCCTCTTATCCCAGCTCTCGGCACACAGAGGGACACAGTATAACCCTCACAGCCCTGCTCTCGGCACACAGGAGAACACACTGTAATCCTCTCACCCCTGCTTTCTACACACAAGGTGTCACAATGTAACCCTCCCACCCCTGCTCTTAACACACAAGGGGTCACAGTGTAACCCTCTCACCCCTAATCGCAGCACACAAGGGGTCACAGTCTAACCCTATCACCGTTGTTCTCATCACAGAGAGAGACACTGTAACCCTCTCACTCCTGCTCTCGACACACAGGTGGACACAGTGTAACCCTCTCACCATTGCTCTCAGCACACTGAAACCCTCTCACCCCTACTCTTGGCACACAGTGAGACACACTGTAATGCTCTCACTCCTGCTCCCGTCACACAGGGGGACACAGTGTAACCCTCTCACCCCTATCTCAGCACACAGAGAGACACACTGTAACCCTCTTACCCCACCTCTTGGCACATTGTAACCTTCTCATCCCTACTCTCAGCACAAAGAGAGACAAACTGTAACCCTCTTACCCCACCACTAGGCAAGCAGTAACACTCTCACCCATACTCACAGCACACAGAGAGACACACTGTAACCCTCTTACCCCAGCTCTCAGCACACTGTAACCCTCTCACCCCTGTCTCAGCACACAGGGAGACACACTGTAACCGTCTTACCCAAAGCTCTTGGCACACTGTAAACCTCTCACCCCTACTCTTGGCACACAGGGAGACACATTGTAATCCTCTCACTCCTGCTGTTGTCACACAGGGGGAAACAGTGAAACCCTCTTAACCCACCTCTCAGCACACTGTAATCCTCTCACCCCTACTCTCAGCACACAGAGAGACACACTATAACCTTCTTACCCCAGCTCTCATCACACTATAACCCTCTAACCCCTACTCCTGGCACACAGGGAGACACACTGTAAACCTCTTACCCCACCTCTCGGCACACTGTAACCTTCTTACCCCACCTCTCGGCACACTGTAACCTTCTTACCCCACCTCTCGGCATGCTATAACCCATACTCTCAGCACAAAGAGAGACACACTGTAACCCTCTTACCCCACCTCTCGGCACACTGTAACCCTCTCACCCCTACCGTTGGTACACAGGGAGACGCAGTGAGACACTGAAGTCATCCCTGATCTCAGCACACAGAGTGAAACAGTGTAACCCTCTCATCCCTATCTCAGCACACAGAGACACACTGTAACACTCTTACCCCACCTGTCTGCACGCTGTAACCCTTTCACCCTTACTCTCAGTACACAGAGAGAAATACTGTAACCCTCTTACCCTAGCTCTCGGCACACTGTAACCCTCTCACCCCTACTCTCAGGAGCACAGAGAGAAACACTGTAACCCTCTTATCCCAGCTCTTGGCACACTGTAAACCTCTCACACCTACTCTCAGCACACAGAGAGACACACTGTAACCCTGTTACTCCAGCTCTCGGCACACTGTGACCCTCTCACCCCTACTCTCAGCACAGAGAAAGAAACACTGTAACCCTCTTACCCCAGCTCTCAGCACACTGTAACCCTCTCACCCCTACCATTGGCAAACAGGGAGACAGAGTGAGACACTGAGATCATCCCTGATCTCAGCACACAGGGGGAGACAGTGTAACCCTCTCACTCCTATCTCAGCACACAGAGAGACACACTGTAACCCTCTTACCTCTACTCTCAGGAGCACAGAGAGAAACACTGTAACCCTCTTATCCCAGCTCTTGGCACACTGTAAACCTCTCACACCTACTCTCAGCACACAGAAAGACACACTTTAGCTCTCTTACCCCAGCTCTCGGCACACTGTAGCCGTCTCACTCCTTTCCGCACACAATGAGACACACTGTAACCCTTTTACCCCAGCTCTCGGCACACTGTAGCCCTCTCACCCCTACTCTTGGTACAGAGTGAGACACACTGTATCCCTCTTACCCCAGCTCTCAGCACACTGTAACCCTCTCACACCTACTCTCAGCACACAGAGAGACACACTTTAGCTCTCTTACCCCAGCTCTCGGCACACTGTAGCTGTCTCACTCCTTCTTTCTGCACACTGAGAGGCACACTGTAACCCTCTTACCCCAGCTCTCGGCACACTGTAACCCTTTCACCCCTACCCTTGGCACACAGGGAGACACAGTGAGACACTGAGATCATCGCTGATCTCAGCACACAGGGGGGGGGGGACAGTGTAACTCTCTTACCCCTGCTCTCTGCACATGGGGGAACGTAGTGTACCCCTGTCCCCTTGCTTTTTGTACCTCTGGTATCTCTGCTGTTGCTCTCAGTCATCATCTAATTGTTTTACAGATCACTGAAGTGAAACTGAAACTCCAGGCAGCAGAAAACAGGATCAGAGAACTGACTCAGGAACAATGCGTACAGCAGCAGGAAACGCAGACAGAAGAGGTCCTGGTGCACCAGCGAGATCTAGAGAGACCTGCGGACTGTGCTGAGGAGCAAAAGCCCCTGGAAGAGGAGGAGGTATTATGCAAAAGACCTCAATTGGTTTAGTCACATTTCTTGTCAAGGAAGCCTAACTCTTCCAATATGGCTGCAGACGGTGTATCTTCTTTTCTTTAGAGAGGTAGGGGGTGCTTACGTCTGGAGCTGCTGCAGGTGAGAGAACAGAATCGGCTTCTGTGGGAAGAAAATTCCTCCTGTACCCGGAGCAAGCAGCGGTATCAGCAGGAAATATGCCGTCTGAACAAGGTGAGATCAAGAAGGCACTGGTGCACCTCTGAGAGGGTCAAACCTGCAGGAAGCGGTACCAGCAAGTAACAATAGAGAAGAGACTTGTGTGGTCTAGAAAGCCCCATTGCAGCAACATCGCAGGACAGTTCTAACCTTGGACTATAAAGGGCTGCAGATTATCCACGATCAGTAAGGTTTAGACTTCTGTAGTGGAGAGTTATCAGCTCCCACAGCGGCCCCACCTTCCTTCTTTTGGGTTTATAGTTGTGGGAGTTTTTCAAGAAGTTACTAAAGTGTGCTACAATGCACATGCTAGTAAGCATTAACATGGGTTATTTTCCCATTTTATATAGTGAGATCTATTTACTTATAATGTGCCTTAACTGTGCTAATGTGGTGAGAGATGTTCGTAAATCTCTCCCAGCCATACACACAAATGCTTGCTTCTGGCCTCTATGAATGGGTGAACAATCGCAAAGAGTGACATTTATTGCCATGGTGCATCCAGGTTATAAAACGAAAAGATTAAAATGCAGTATTGCTTTGCAAATGAAAAAAATCAACATAAAATGATATTTGCTTTTCTCTGGAGCCTCTGGAAGGATACAGACATTGTGAACATATAAGAACATAAGATATGCCATACTGGGTCAGACCAAGGTCCATCAAGCCCAGTATCCTGTTTCCAACAGTGGCCAATCTAGGTCATACGTACCTAGTAGTTTCCCCAAAAGACACAGTTCCTCAATGCTTGTATTGTGTCAAGAAGTGATATCCTGGGTCCCTTTTAATAATGGTTTATGGACCTTTCCTCCAGGAGGCAACATGGGTAAATTATCTGGGCTGAAAACTGCTCCCCACTCGGGAGCTAAAAGTAAGTGCAGAGGTTTCACAGCAGCTGTACTTGTAGGTACAGGGAACGGGGAAGGTGCCGGAGGAGGGAGAACTCTGGACAGTGAGCTCCGATTTCTCCCTCCTGGCTGGGCCACATGGTTTTACTTCTCTTAGGCTTGTCTCCCATGAAAGCAGTGGTCGGGATCAGTGCACTGGGACCCGGCTCCAAGGCTTCAGAGAAGAGGCTTAAAGAGTGTGAGCATTAGAGAGCCTTCCAATGAGCGAGATCACTCCTAAGCAATGAAACGTGGCACCACTGCAGTGCTTGAAAATGAAAACTTAAAAATGCTTCCGCCATGGATCTGCACCAGGGGATTTTGACCCAGTCCTGCTTATGCTCCACTGTTTGCATAGACCAGGGCTTCTCAACCCAGTCCTCAGACACAGCTAGGCAGTTAGGTTTTTAGAATATCCACAGTGAATATGTGTGAGAGATCTCCAAGCACTGTCTCCATTTTATACAAAAAAATCTCATGGATATGCAATGTGAATGTTCTGGAAATCCATCTGGATGAGAGTGTCCTGAGGACTGGGATGACAACGACTGCTCTAGGGCATTGGGGAGGGAGTTAGACTTCTCATCTCAAAGATGGTGGGGGGAGGCCTCAGCGGAGGCACACAAGTAAAAATGGAAGAAAGCCCGCGATAAGCACAGAGGATCCTTAGCTGTGGGGGGAGAGAGGGATAAAGCCTGGGATAAGTACAGAGGATCCATAGCTGTGGGGGGAGAGAGGGGTAAAGCCCGCGATAAGCACAGAGGATCCTTAGCTGTGGGGGGATTGAGGGGTAAAGCCTGGGATAAGTACAGAGGATCCTTAGCTGTGGGGGGAGAGAGGGGTAAAGCCCGGGATAAGCACAGAGGATCCTTAGCTGTGGGGGGAGAGAGGGGTAAAGCCCAGGATAAGCACAGAGGATCCTTAGCTGTGGGGGGAGAGAGGGGTAAAGCCCGTGATTGTAAAGGGTCTGCTTCTTGTTAGTCACTCCAGGCCAGGGAAGTCCCGAACCCTCATCTGCGGTGTGCTGCTCCGGCTGGCTGGAATCCAGGGGAATAAAACTCACAGACCACACAGAAGGAAAAGTATGCAAGTTTATTCCATAGGGTGGAGGGATTGTCCGTATTTTATACATTATCAGAAACATATTCATACGTCATCCACCCATCTTCTGGGGGCCCACTATAGCTTATCAGTAACTAATGCAAATACAAGTCATCCCTGAGTAGAACAATCAGTTTAGCTTAGCACAGCACATTCCTTTTCCATACCCACCAGAATGTACAAAGGGCACATATATAGGATTCTGATTTCTCTTGTGCAGGCCTCCTGTATATGCACCTAAACTAAGCATTATTATTATTTCCTAACAATCCCCCCTTTGGGCCTGCATAGGCCCACTATAAGAACAGCCTAACAATCTACTACAAAATAACTAAACAGGCATCATTGATGGAACATCTGTATGCGGCAGCTCAGGTACATCAGCCACCGTAAAAGCAGGAATATAGGAATACATAAAGGTAGTAGAGCTCTGCAGGGCCTTGCGACAACAGCCAAGAATAAATGAGAATACACAACAGCAAACAAGCAATACACCACAACCTATTAACAAAACAATAAGTAATCCTTTGAAAGCCCTACCTAAACCCTGAAACCACTTAACCACACTTCCCCACACATTGCCGAAGTCCAGGCCTCCCTGGAAATCAGCCAAGTTCAAATCTGACAGGGTTTTAATTTTTTTCATAGCATTTAATACGAAAACAGTATGATTCGCGATCACCGTACAACAGTTAGTTTCATTTAAAAAGGTACATGCCCCGCCCTCAGCAGCTAAAAGCAAATCCAAGGCCCTCCTATTCTGTAATGTCATTTGAGTATTTTGTTCCAATGATTCAGCTAACCTGGAAATAGATTCAGTAACAGAACGCATCTGAACATGCAACAGACACTGCAAGCGTCTAATAGCCATACCTAGTTCAGCAGTGATAGCAGGAGTTTGAAAGATCGGGATCCAGGAGGTCCAGCTGAGGGCATCTAATCGGGTTTTAGTCAAAGGATAAGTAGAATTTATATATTGGTAGGAAGCCTGTATGGCTTCATCCTCTGGGTCCTCAGGCTGCCAGGGATTAACATTTCTCTTACCCCGTTTATGGTGAGATACATTAAGAGGAATTAAAGCAGAATAGGGAGTTATTTTAACCACCGTACAAGGTAACACAGAAAGATTAAAAGATTGGTATAAAAACCCAGAACACAAAAAGTAGTGTCCGGCCAATGCAGGGGCTGATGGAGTATCTTTATCCCATGGAAAATGTTCAAAGGCATGATTATACATAGTTTTTGACTTACTCATCCTCCAAGAGCACGCTGGAAGATAACAGGATAACCAAGGACTAAAATGAGTAGAGCTGCGCTGATCATATATTATAGGCCCTTCAAAGCCACGATTCATTTTAATAGCAGCAATAGCAGAAGATTTTTGAAAATTAGCTGATGAAATGACCCTAGTAGTGTTAGTAATATTCCTAAAGGAGGCAGAGGCATTATGGGTAAAAGGCAACCAGAGAGGCAATAAAGCTCAATCGGGAAGTAAGTGAGGTTACAACGACTGGAAAGAGGGGAGGGGGTAGAAGAAGCAATATCATAACACAATAAAAACTTCATAGATTCTGGGACGGATACCAACATGGGAACAGAGTCACCCATATTATTAGCCGCCCACGTATCAGCACAGTCTGTAGGAACATAGCAGGAAGCATTATAAGTGGGGTTATCCATACAAGGATTGGGACTAATAATTTCATGCAAAGTAAGAGGGTGCACTACTACTGGAGTCGTGTGCACACTTAAGGGAAGCGGAGTACATATAATACAGTCAGTAATGTTCATTAAACCGCACAATCTCCAGTACTGTAATCTTCCATAAATTCTCTGAAGACAACCCCCGCTTGCTGCGAAGTACAGTCAGATCAGTCTGATTCAAAAAAGTCAAGCCCCCCCTTGGCTCCACCGGGGGCATATAGGATCCGGTTTGATTGCTTCGCTTCTGTCCTTGGATGAGCGCCCTCAATTGTCCATCAGGATGTAAACCTTCGATAAGAAGCACAATGATAATAGAGATTCCCGATAGGAAACACACGGGTCCCCACGGAGCAGGCTTGACAGCAATCATGGTGAACAGCTCGGCTCAATCCCCGTCAACTGCGCCGATCTCTTCAGGTGCAGTCTTCACACGAGATGCGTGGACCCAGGTGGGATGTTGATCTGTCAGCACAGCAGTTCTGGTCACGGCCAGCACCTCCTCTGGTTTACCGAAGGGCGGATCCCACTGTCCTTCCTTGTGGAACAACTTCACCAGGACCCGATCTCCAGGGCGGAAAAGGATGTGTTGGTTCTGTAGAGGGACAAGGCAACATTTGATAAACTTGCTCAGACACCTCACATAAATACTTTGCTAACTGCACAGCATACTCTTCCTGTGCAATAAGCAAATCATCAGCCGTAATTACTGCTCCCTCTGGCCATTTCCATGGTAAGGGGAAGGGGCGTCCCATTAAAATTTCAAACGGAGAAAATCCAGAAGCTCCAGGAGTAAGTCTAATTTCTGCTAATACTGCCGGTAAATAAGTAGGCCATTTACCAGGAGCATGTTGAGTTACCTTTTTCAATTTCTCTTTTATAGTGCGGTTCATTCGTTCCACTATTCCTGAGGACTGGGGATGATAAGGGACATGGAATTTCCAGTCAATAGCAAACATTTGAGTGATATGCTGTAACACTTTAGAAATAAACGCTGGACCTTGATCAGAATCTATTGACAAGGAACACCCAAATCGAGGGATGATTTCTTTACATAAAATTTTAGCCACCGTTCTAGCATCCTCTTTGGTAGTGGGAAAGGCTTCAGGCCACTTAGAAAACCGATCTACAATCACTAACAAATATTTAAAGCCCCCAACAGACCTAGGCATACAGGTAAAATCCACCTGTAGGGCCTGGAAAGGGCCCTGCGGCGGGGGCAAATGCTGCAATTGTCCAATTGCTTTTCCCTGCTGTATATTGTTCCTAGCACATGTTAAACATTGACTTAATTGCACTTCTACTAGCTGAGGCAAATCTCTACACACAAACACTTCTTGTAGTTCTTTTAACACTATTTTCCTATTTTTGTGACCTACCCCATGGACCTGGCTAATTAAAAGTGGGGCAGCGGCCTTTGGCAATCCCCTACGACTACCCCCTCTTTCTTGCCAAATTTGTGCTGAATTTAAGCACATATCATGTTGTTCCCAATAGGCTAAATCCTCAGGATCAGCTGCTGCTTGTAAATGATAAAAAGGGAAGGAATGCTCAAGAGGGGAAACATAGAATCCAGACAACAAAGGATCTCTTGCAATAGGGGGGGCTGGTGTCCTATTCTCAGGATTAGTGAAAGAATGCAAGCGGTCACTCTCAGCCTGAGCACACTGTTTAGCAGCAAGATCTGCGAGAGAATTTCCTTGTGAAACAAAAGATGTATCATATCTATGTGCAGCACATTTAATAACAGCCACCTCCTTTGGTTTACACAAAGCCTGCAACAATTCATTCACCAACTGCGCATGTGAAATGGGCTTCCCATCTGCAGTTTTCCATCCCCGTCTTCCCCATAACAGGCCAAAATCATGCACTACTCCATGAGTATAGCGAGAATCTGTATAGATATTAATACGTTTATCAGCAAATAATTCACAGGCCCTAGTAAGCGCTACCAATTCAGCAGCTTGTGCAGAACCATAAGGTAATAACTGAGCTTCATGCAAAATATTCGGGAGTTCTACAATACCATAAGAGGAAATATAAACATTGTCTGCAGGGCGGACACAGCTCCCATCTACAAATATGTGAGGGGCATCCGGGAGCAGGGAGGAGGACAGATCAGGACGTACTGACGTCTCAAAGTTAATCAGTTTCAAACAATCATGCTCTTCTGGGGGCTGCTCAGAATCATCTACTGGACGCATTAGAGCCTGTAGCGCCAGCATAGGGGTGAAAGCAGGAGATTGCTGCTTAACAGTTAACCCTTCAGTGGTAGTCAAAATAACCTCATACCCGCTCAAAACGCTGAGCTGTCATGTGCTGAGTAGTAAGATTTTTCAAAACATTCAATACAGAGTGGGCAGATAACAAAGTAGTCTCATGAGACAGGGTAATGGGAGTTACCAGCTGCACGGCAATCGCCGAAGCAGCCAAGGCTCGCAGGCATGCAGGCATACCCTGTACCTGAAGGGGCAATATTTTAGAGAGGTAAGCGACCGGGCGCATTCTTCCCCCATGATCTTGAGCCAAAATGGCTGCCATTGTTCCCGCTTCTTCTCTTACATAAAGATAAAACATTTTTCCATAGTCCGGCAGTCCCAAAGTGGGAGCTGAGATAAGCAACTTTTTTAAAGTGGCAAAGGCAGAGAACATTTCCTCAGTCCATTCAATAGATGCAGAACCAGGCAATTGCAATGTAGCCCTTCTCAAAATAGAATCCCAATAAGCACAGTCCGGGATCCAAGCACGACAGAAGGAGACCAGTCCCAAAAATGCCAACATTTGGGTAACTGTTGAGGGAGGAGTCAGATTAATAATGGCTTGTACACGGGCGGGAGAGAGCGCCCGATTTCCAGGGGACATCACAAACCCCAAATAAGTAACTCGATCACAGCACCACTGCAGCTTTTTCAGAGAGGCTTTATGTCCATGAGAGGCAAGGTGGCAAAGCAGAGATACAGAGTGTCTAGCACATTCGTGACATGTCTTAGAACACAATAACAAATCATCCATATACTGGAGAAGAGTGGAGGAACAAGGCGGATGCCACATTTCAATTGATGCTTTAAGAACTAAGGAATAGGCTGCTGGGGAATCAATATATTCCTGCGGCAGCCTAGTCCAGGTATATTGTTTGTCTGCATGCGTAAAAGCCATCAAAGGCTGCGTTTGGGGGTCTACCGGCACGCTAAAAAAGGCATTAGTCAAATCTATTACCGTAAAACATTTAGCATCTACTGGGATAAGGGTTAACAATCCAGCAATATCCGGCATCACCGGGGCTAATGGAACAACCAATTGATTTACTGCCCGAAGATCCTGGGTAAAACGGAAGCCCTCCCCCTTGGGGACGGGATTCACAGGCGTATTGAAAGGAGATACAGTGGGAACAACTATCCCTGTGGCCACAAACTCAGCAATCATGGATTGTAAAGCTTCATCTTTTGCACCAGACAAAGGATACTGCCTAACACAAACAACTGCCGTGGGATTTTTTAATTTGGCAACATAAGGGGTACATGGAACCAACCCGGCATCGGTAGGAGAGGAGGCCCATAATGAAGGAGGGACCTGCTCCAGCACCGATGCTGTATCAACATTCTCCTGTGACAAGCTCAAAAGATAAGGGGAAAGTAGAGAAAAGGTGCCGTCAGCAGCACTAACTGTAGTAGCCTCTAACTTGCATAACAGATCTCTCCCTAGCAAACTAACTGGGCAAGAAGGAATTATAGTAAAGCAATGTGTGAACAAGGAGGACTTTTGCCCTAGGGGCGTAATGAGTAATGGGGGGTTAATCCAAGTGGGGGTTGAGGTTCCATTAATCCCTATTGAGGCAGGACCTGGCGTCAGAGACTCTTTCCAAATAGAAGCATGCAACGTAGAACAAGTAGCTCCTGTGTCTATAACAAAGGACACAGGGCGCCCCCCAACCAACAAAGAACAACAAGGGGGGTCTTTCCATTTCTCTGTTAACTGTACCCAGGTCGGAACCATCGCCTCAGGGCAGCCCTAGGCACGACCTGTGGGAGGCTGCCATGTAATTGGAATGAGTGGGGTCTGAGATGCGAGGGCTGCGGAGCCAGGCACTGCAGGCGCCGAAGCCACTGGAGGGGGGGTGGGAGGAAAAGACATGGCTGCTGCATACGGACACTCATTCTTCCAATGTCCCTGCTGCTTACAATTAAAACATACCTGATTACGGGGCATACCACCATTCCATCGACCCCCCACCCGGCCTCTCCCTCACCCTCTAAAGCCCCCACCTCGTCCTGGAAAAGATCCCTGATTCCCCCATCCCCCAAATCCGGCCCCCCCTCTCCACTCACCTGGAGGGCAGGGCTGCTGCCATGCGTGCGACATCTTCACCTTCCCCTTCTCTCTCTGGCTCTCAACTCCAGCAAAACATCCCGCTGCTTCTTTGGACAAAATCACTTTCTCTAACTTTACTGGCGACATGTTAAACCATTCATCAACCATCTGCTTTATTGCAACCTGCACCTCGGGCCGCATGGCCCCCAAACACACGTCTGTATATACATAGAAGCCATCAAACCTTCGGCAGGAATAGCTAACCCCGCCTCTTCTTTCCAACACTTTCTGAATCTTCGCACAAACTGAGACACACCTTCTTCTGGTTCTTGTTGACAAGCAATAGAAGCTGCTAAATTCTGCTTAGCTCCAAACAATCGCTCAAATTCTTTCTGCACCTCCCCCCACATATCTTTAACAGCCTGTGGATATTGCAAGGCATGGGCAGCCACATCAAGAAAAGTAAAGGGATCTTCTAATATGGGCACTTTAGAAAAATCAAATGGGGTTTCCTCATCATATCCTAACACCCCTTCAATAATCAACCGGTAATCTTGTGCTGTACACTGCAAACCCCTTGTCATACGCTGCAAATATTGAACAGTAGCTGCTGGAGCCCTCATAGGATTCGGAGCAGATTGCAAAATAGAGGATAAAATATTAGGATCTAGGGGCTTAATGACCACCTGTTCACCACTAGTTAAGAAAGGAAGCTGCAAATTCTCCTCTCCAGACAAAGAGGGACGGATCTCCTGCTTCCCATCAAGCAGGGGAGTAGAAACAGCCGCTGGGACAGAAACAAAAGAATTCTCAGGGCGATGAGGAGTTAGAATGGGGGGGGGGGAAGTATTAGGTGAGGAAATACAGAGACTCTGATTGCCTACCCTCATACCAACAATAATATCTTGAAGATGAGAAAGGGATTCTTGCAATTGGCGAGCTTCTGCTGACCAACACAGGCGAGAATCACCCTCCCCCCCCCCTCCTCAGACGGAGAAGTTCTTAACAACTCTCTATCTCGCAGGCGTACACTGTCAGCCAACACAAGTGAAGCTGGCCCCTCCTGCTGAAGTCCTACCTCAGGCAGTGTACCCTTTGTGTTTTTCAGCACAGAGCCAGAGGCTATAACCCCCCCCCCCCTTCCAGCAGCCAGAACTAAATCCTCCAGAGACGAATTGTCCTTCTGATAAGAAAGAGCAGGGTATAAACCAGATGCAGCAGACCGATAGGGAGGAGGAGGAAGGGCAGACTCAGGGGGGAGGGGGGCGGAGGGGGCTGCAGAAACAGAAACAAGAGGGAGAGAAGATGAAACCTGAGAGTTTGCTGCAGGGAGAGAAGGGGGGCTAGGTGAATCCACAGAGGCAGATAGTCCAGTATAATAAGGAGTTAACTGCAACCACACATTTCCACACTCCTTCATGTAAGATTTAGGCCATTTGGGATCACCGGAATAAAAAGGAAAAGCTTTCTTATCCCCCAAACACAAACCCCTGATCATGTCCAAATGCCAGGGAGAAAAACTACCCTCCCGGGGGAAGGGGTTAGAACTGCGGAGACTCTCCGTCCACCCAGCCAGATTATCTACCCAGGGATCAATATAATAGCCCCCTGCAACCTGATTAACATAGTCTTTAGGAGAATCTGAATCTAAAGGAGGAGACCCTGGAGGAACAGGAGTACGGCTGGAATACAAGTGCTTTTTCACAGCAGAATTAAACTTAATAAACACTTTAGGCTGAGGCAAGGCAATCACTCCTGCGGAGCTTGAGCTGGTCCCCTTACCCTGGGACTGGCCCATCCTCTAATATTCACAACAAACGCACGTCTGGCCACTGGCTTTCTGCACAGTATCTATCACAAGCGCTATATCGCTTCAAAATACGGCAGGTGCGTCTAACCAGACTCACACACACAAGCACACAGCCTTCACAGCAGCCGCAGATGAGAAAGAAAAGAAATTTAGCTTCCCCCCCGATTCCCACCCAGGGAACAGGAAAGTCTTAATTACTATTTAACCATGCTACCAAAGCAATAGGGACACTCCCAACCAAAGGGAGAATACCAGTTCTAATTTAAACCGTGCTACCAAAGCACAGGCCAACGGGAGTATCGCCACTTCTGACACCAAATGTAAAGGGTCTGCTTCTTGTTAGTCACTCCAGGCCAGGGAAGTCCCAAACCCTCATCTGCGGTGTGCTGCTCCGGCTGGCTGGAATCCAGGGGAATAAAACTCACAGACCACACAGAAGGAAAAGTATGCAAGTTTATTCCATAGAGTGGAGGGATTGTCCGTATTTTATACATTATCAGAAACATATTCATACGTCATCCACCCATCTTCTGGGGGCCCACTATAGCTTATCAGTAACTAATGCAAATACAAGTCAACCCTGAGTAGAACAATCAGTTTAGCTTAGCACAGCACATTCCTTTTCCATACCCACCAGAATGTACAAAGGGCACATATATAGGATTCTGATTTCTCTTGTGCAGGCCTCCTGTATATGCACCTAAACTAAGCATTATTATTATTTCCTAACAGTGATAAGCACAGAGGATCCTTAGCTGTGGGGGAAGTGAGGGGTAAAGTCTGGGATAAGCACAGAGGATCCTTAGCTGTGGAGGAGTGAGGGGTAAAGCCTGGGATAAGCACAGAGGATCCTTAGCTGTGGGGGGAGTGAGGGGTAAAGCCTGGGATAAGCACAGAGGATCCTTAGCTGTGGGGGAGTGAGGGGTAAAGCCTGGGATAAGCACAGAGGATCCTTAGCTGTGAGTGGGTGAGGGGAGTAAAGCCTGGGATAAGCACATAGGATCCTTAGCTGTGGGGGAGTGAGGGGTAAAGCCTGGGATAAGCACAGAGGATCCTTAGCTGTGGGGGGGGGGGGGGAGTGAGGGGTAAAGTCTGGGATAAGCACAGAGGATCCTTAGCTGTGGGGGGAGTGAGGGGTAAAGCCTGGGATAAGCACAGAGGATCCTTAGCTGTGGAGGGAGTGAGGGGTAAAGTCTGGGATAAGCACAGAGGATCCTTAGCAGTGGGGGAGTGAGGGGTAAAGCCTGGGATAAGCACAGAGGATCCTTAGCTGTGGGGGGGAGTGAGGGGTAAAGCCTGAGATAAGCACAGAGGATCCTTAGTTGTGGGGCAGTGAGGGGTAAAGCCTGGGATAAGCACAGAGGATCCTTAGCTGTGGGGGAGTGAGGTGTAAAGACTGGGATAAGCACAGAAGATCCTTAGCTGTGGGGGGAGTGAGGGGTTAAGCCTGGGATAAGCACAGGGGATACTTAGCTGGGGGGGGGAGTGATGGATGAAGCCTGGGATAAGCACAGAAGATCCTTAGCTGGGTGGGGAGTGAGGGGTAAAGCCTGGGATAAGCACAGAAGATCCTTGGCTGTGGGGGGGAGTGAGGGGTAAAGCCTGGGATAAGCACAGAGGATCCTTAGCTGTGGGGGGGAGGGAGGGGTAAAGTCTGGGATAAGCACAGAGGATCCTTAGCTGTGGGGGGAGTGAGGGGTAAAGCCTGGGATAAGCACAGAGGATCCTTAGCTGTGGGGACTGAGGGGTAAAGTCTGGGATAAGCACAGAGGATCCTTAGCTGTGGGGGGAGTGAGGGGTAAAGCCTGGGATAAGCACAGAGGATCCTTAGCTGGTGGGGGAGTGAGGGGTAAAGCCTGGGATAAGCACAGAGGATCCTTAGCTGTGGGGGAGTGAGGGGTAAAGCCTGGGATAAGCACAGAGGATCCTTAGCTGTGGGGTATTGAGGGGTAAAGCCTGAGATAAGCACAGATGATCCTTAGCTGTGGGGGGAATGAGGGGTAAAGCCTGGGATAAGCACAGAGGATCCTTAGCTGTGGGGGTGTGAGGGGTAAAGCCTGGGATAAGCACAGAGGATCCTTAGCTGTGGGGGAGTGAGGGGTAAAGCCTGGGATAAGCACAGAGGATCCTTAGCTGTGGGGGAGTGAGGGGTAAAGCCTGGAATAAGCACAGAGGATCCTTAGCTGTGGGGGGATTGAGGGGTAAAGCCTGAGATAAGCACAGAAGATCCTTAGCTGTGGGGGAGTGAGGGGTAAAGCCTGGGATAAGCACAGAGGATCCTTAGATGCGGGGGAGTGAGGGGTAGAGCCTGATATAAGCACAGAGGATCCTTAGCCATAGGGGAGTGAGGGGTAAAGCCTGGAATAAGCACAGAGGATCCTTAGATGCGGGGGAGTGAGGGGTAAAGCCTCGGATAAGCACAGAGGATCCTTAGTGGTGAGGGGTAAAGCCTGGGATAAGCACAGAAGATCCTTAGCTGTGGGGGAGTGAGGGGTAAAACCTGGAATAAGCACAGAGGATCCTTAGCTGTGGGGGAGTGAGGGGTAAAGACTGGGATAAGCACAGAGGATCTTTAGATGCGGGGAAGTGAGGGGTAGAGCCTGATATAAGCATAGAGGATCCTTAGCCGTGGGGGAGTGAGGGGTAAAGCCTGGAATAAGCACAGAGGATCCTTAGCTGTGGGGGAGTGAGGGGTAAAGCCTGGGATAAGCACAGAGGATCCTTAGCTGTGGGGGAGTGAGGGGTAAAGCCTGGGATAAGCACACAGGATCCTTAGCTGTAGGGGGAGTGAGGGGTAAAGCCTGGGATAAGCACAGAGGATCCTTAGCTGTGGGGGAGTGAGGGGTAAAGCCTGGGATAAGCACAGAGGATCCTTAGCTGTGGGGGAGTGAGGGGTACAGCCTGGGATAAGCACAGAGGATCCTTAGCTGTGGGGGGAGTGAGGGGTAAAGCCTGGGATAAGCACAGAGGATCCTTAGCTGTGGGGGAGTGAGGAGTAAAGTCTGGGATAAGCACAGAGGATCCTTAGCTGTGGGGAGTGAGGGGTACAGCCTGGGATTAGCACAGAGGATCCTTAGCTCTGGTGGGAGTGAGGGGTAAAGCCTGTGATGAGCACAGAGGATCCTTAGCTCTGGTGGGAGTGAGGGGTAAAGCCTGTGATGAGCACAGAGGATCCTTAGCTCTGGTGGGAGTGAGGGGTAAAGCCTGTGATAAGCACAGAGGATCCTTAGCTGTGGGGAGTGAGGGGTACAGCCTGGGATAAGCACAGAGAATCCTTAGCTGTGGGGAGTGAGGGGTACAGCCTGGGATAAGCACAGAGAATCCTTAGCTATGGGATGAGCAAGCGATAAAGCCGGGATAAGTAGAGAGGAGCCTTAGTTGATAATAAGGGTATTTTCTGAAATCAGCTGGGGTATGTGGTATTGAACTAGGAATGGGCAAACTGGATGAGTCTTGCACACCATATGTTCGATGACCTTGTCTATATCTGTTTACGCTGCAGGTTCTCTCTGATAGCCTTGAGAGACTGACACTGCATTCTCTGGACAGGTTGGACCCCGCAAGCTGCAGTCAGCAGGAGATGCGGACACAGATTGAGGTTCTCCAGCAGCAGGTGAGATATTTTGTTAGTCAGCCAAATAAGCCTGAGGTGTTGCGAATGCCTGGTTCCCGCTCTGCCCCAAGACTAGAAAGCTTGGAGAAGCCATGCAGGGACAGTGTGAAAGTGTTAAGCATTTGTGACACGTTCAGAGGAAGAGACCGTTGTGAGGCTTAAGGTTGCACCCCTCTGTGCTTACACCAGAGAGCTGAGGAGCAGCAGTTTAGGGTTACGGCAGTAGCCTGGTCACCAAAAAGTCCCATATTTGAGAACTCCTAGCTCTCTTTGTGGCCCTGAATAAATCACTTAACCCTCCATTACCTCACATGCAAGCTTAGTTTGTAAGCCATCCGGGGACAGAGAAATATTTTCTGTACTTAAGTGTGTCTTGCCAGTCCTTTTTTGGGTGTGCATTTTTAGAAACTGGCAGTTCCCAGTGTATCTGCTACTGAATGATATGCATTTTGCACAGTCTTATATGCATCTTACAAAAGGATCCATGTTCACTAACTGATTCTGCAAGGTGACTAGCTGGGCTGTATGTCCCGGCGAGACATCCAGCCCCACTAGTCGCCTGAACCGTATAGTCCCTCTGGGCCCCCCTGCATACACAGAGCCGCTGTGCATGCTGCAGAGGATGAGGATGGCATGGGGGCGAAGAGTGGTCAGAGAGTGGGTGGGACCAACACCCGGACATACAGGGCTGATTCCGATCACAGCCCTGTTTGTCCGGGGATTGCCAGGGGGAAGACCAGCTTATTCCACCTTGGAGGTGGAATAAGCACTGGCTGCCCCTCTTGATCGGCTGGCCAGCCCCCCAGCAGCAACGGCGGTGAGCAGGATGAGTCCCTGCCACCCGATCTGGGCCCCGGCTGCCCCCATTGGGGTTGGGTGATGGGGAAATAGGGGCTGCAAGGCAGTGGGCAGATTCTGCCATGGGGAGGATGTCCCCTGCAGCGATGCAGGGGCACACTGGGCTGTCTCCCAGGTTGTTTGGCCCCTATGGTGCAGAATCAGGTCCTAATGGCCCCATCCTGTTCGGGGCTGTCCAGACAGCCCAGACGTGCCCCTACAGGAATCAGGCTCTAAGCCTTTTATAAAACACACTGCAAATTGAGACATCCCAAACTAGGTCTTCCTTGTCCTGCATAGAGGACCTATACCAGTGCTGCCCAATCTGTGGTCTGTGGACCATAACAGTAGATATGTAGAACACAGAAAAGACAAAAATAGAGAGCAGCAAGTAGGGAGGACTATCCTAGTGGTTAGAGCCACAATCCGCTGCCCGAATAATCTGGGTTTGATTCCCACTGGCACTCTTTGTGACCTTGGGTAAGTCACTTTACCTTCCATTGCTTCAGAAGAAAAGGCCTAGCAATCTATTTGCAGACATAGTTTGCAAAGAAAGCCCAGGGGCTGCTGGGTTGCCAGGAGTCAACATTTATTTGACAGCTCTTAAAAAAAAAAGTTGAGATTGGCTGTGAGGAAGAGAGAGATTGATAGGGGCAACTACGGAGTCAGTACAGAGGGTGGCCACCAAATTGCACAGTTGGCTTCATCATAAGGCATACGGGGACAGACTTAAAGATCGTAATATGTATACTTTGGAGAAGAGAGGGGAGATATGATAGAGACATTTAAATACAGTACCTCTGTGGCATAAATGCATAGGAGGGGAGCCTTTTTCAATTGAAAAAAAGTTCTGCAATGAGAGGGCATAAGATGGATTGTATAAAAATCAAATTGACTACATATGTGGAAGTCAATGATGGAAAAGCTCTATAACATCAACAAAGACAAAACCTGGAGCTGAATGTGGAACAGATCATCAACTACTAGTATGCAAACTCAAGCTAAAGTTGAAAAAGAGCAAGCCACATATGAATGCAGCAAAATATGACCTTGAGAATATACCACTGGAATTTAAAGACTGCCTGCAAAGTCGATTTGCTGCTTTAGATACAAATGACAGAGCTCCAGAAGAGTTATGGAATGACATCAAGAAGGTTGTGTTGGAAGAAAGGGAGCAGTCTCTACAAAAGGTGAAAAAGCAATAACGGACAAAATGAATGATGGAAGAAACTCTGAAAATTGCCCAGAAACGCAGAGAAGATAAAGCTAGAGGAGAAAGAAAGACAATCACAGAACTCAACAGAGATTTCTAACATGCAGCAAGACAGGACAAGGAAAAGTACTATGACGACGCATGCAAGGAAATAGAAGCAGAAACTATTAGAGGAAGAACAAGATCGGCTTTCCTAAAGCTACGAGAGTTAAAGAAAAAGTTCCAGCCTCAAATTGGAATGTTACAAGATGCTCAAGGTTCTATGTTGAATGATGCTAAGAAGATCAAGAAAAGGTGGAAGGAATATACAGAGTTTTTATATGATAAAGATCAAGTGGACCAACAGCAGTTTCAACCTGTACCTTATGATCGGGAACCATTGGTGATGAAAGAAGAAGTTGAAGCAGCATTGAAAGCCTTATCAAAGAACAAAGCACCAGGCATTGATAGCATTCCTATAGAAGTATTACAGCAATCTGATACAGCTGTTACTGTACTTACAAGGCTCTGCCAAGAAATATGGAAGACAACATCATGGCCAACTGACTGGAAAAGATCTGTGCTTATACCAATACTAAAGAAAGGTGATCCAACTGACTGTGGAAATTATCACACAATCGCTCTGATCCCACATGCCAGCAAGATTCTACTGAAGATTATTCAAAAGAGACTACAACCATACCTGGAACAAGAACTACTTGAAGTGCAAGCAGGGTTCAGGAAAGGGCGAGGAACGAGAGACATCATTGTGGATGTGAGATGGATCCTTGAAAAGACTAAAGAATACCAAAAGGATATCTATTTGTGCTTTATCGACTACAGCAAGACTTTTGACTGTGTAAACCATGAGAAACTCTGGGCCACATTAAGAAGCATGGGTATACCAGAACACCTGATCGTATTCTTGCACAATCTGTACATTGATCAAGAAGCAACAGTTCGAACAGAACAAGGAGAAACAGAATGCTTTAAAATAAGCAAAGGTGTAAGACAAGGCTGCATACTTTCCCCCTACCTGTTTAATTTATATGCAGAACAAATAATCAGAGAAGCAGGATTGTATGAAGGCAACAAAGGTGTGAAGATTGGTGGAAGACTCATCAACAACCTTGGCTATGCTGATGATACCACATTACTGGCTGAAAGTGAAGATGATCTGAAACATTTGCTTCTCACAATCAAAGAACGTAGTCTCAAAATGGGCCTGCACCTTAATGTAAAGAAGACAAAGATCATGACAACTGGCATAATCAACAGGTTCATCGTTGAAGGAGAATAAATTGAAATCATGAACAACTTTAACCTACTTGGATCAACTATCAATAAAGAAGGAACAAGCAGTCAAGAAAGCAGACGATGCATTGCTCTTGGCAGAATGGCTATGAAAGACCTAGATAAGATTCTCAAGAGCAGAGATGTCTCTCTCCATACAAAGATTCGACTTGTTCAAGCCATGGTATTTTCAATAACATCATATGGATGTGAAAGCTGGACAGTGAAAAAGATAGACAGGAAGAAAATTGATGCCTTTGAATTATGGTGCTGGCGGCGAATACTGTGTATACCATGGACTGCCCAAAGAACAAACCAGTCGGTACTAGAGGAAATCAAACCTAAGCTTTCTTTAGAAGCTCAGATGACAAGACTTCAACTTTCATACTTTGGACACATCATGCGAAGAGAGAGATCATTAGAGAAAGACATCATGCTTGGCAAGATAGAAGGTCAACGCAAAAGAGGAAGGCCAGCAATGATATGGATTGATACACTAACAGCAGCTATGGGTACCAGTCTGTCAACAATGAGCCGCCTGACTGAAGACCAAACACAATTTAGAATAGCTATCCAGAGGGTCGCCATGAGTCGACTCCGACTCGATTGCACTTAACAACAACAACAACAAGATGAAGGTGAAAAGGAAGAAACTCAGGAGTAATATGCAGAAATATTTCTTTAAGGAAAGAGATACAGATGTGTGGATTAATCTCCCAGTGGAGGTAGTAGAGATGAGGATAATATCTGAATTCAAGTAAACATGGGACAAACACAGAAGATCTCTAAAGGAAAAAAAGAGACTATAGTAGTTGGTACGAAAGTGCAGACCGGATAGGCTGTCTGATCTTTTTCTGCCGCCATGTTTCTATGGAGAGAGTACAGTAATTGGTGGGTGTCCATCTCCAAAGTGTATCAAGAACAGATGGGTCTTTAGTTGTTTTCAAAATTCTGTGGTAAACTTGATATTGTGAATTGAGGGGGTAGCAAAATCCAGAGGGTAGGGGAGTAGAGAGAGAATGCTCTTCTTCTTGTGGCTTGCTTGCAGTTGCAAAGCTGTGGTGGAAGACTGAGGAGATTTTGGGTGCTCTTTCTTCTTGGTCTGTCAGAGTTCAATGTGTAAATTATTGTTTGGAGGTGCTCTGAAGATTGTTTTTCTAGGATTTTGTGGATGATGGATAGAACTTTATAATTTTATTCTAGATCTGATGGGAAGCCAGTGGAGGCATCTGAGGATAGGAGTGATGTGGGTTTACCTTGAGGCTTAGAAGATGGTTCGGCAATGGTATTCTTAACAATTGTAATGGTAGGAGTGCATGCTTACGTAAGCCTTGGTAAATGGAGTTGCAATAGTCGAATAGAGGTGTGATGGTGGGCTAGGCTGACTGAGCGGAAAGTATCAGTGGAAAGGAGAGGGCGTAGATTTTGGAGAGTTTTAAGCTTAAAGTATACCTCCTTGGTGATGCTTTGAATTTGGGGCTAGAAGGTCAATTGCTGATCAAGTATGATTCTGAGGTATTTTATCTGGGATCTGACTCGGATGTCATTGTTGCTAATTCTGACGGAAGCAGGGGGGATGAAGCTAGGGTCTTTTGTGACATGGAGGAGCTCTGTCTTATTAAAATTGACTGATATATTATGGAGGTGAAGCCATTTGATTTCTTCAGTGAAGCAATTTGAGATCATGGAGTAGTCAGGTGAGGATGTGGAAAATGGTGCGAAGATTATTATGTCGTCCATATATATCAGGTACTCAACTCGGAACTGTTAGAGAATAGTACATAAAGGATGGATGTAGATGTTGAACAACAGGGAGGAGAGGAATAATCCTTGGGGCACTCCTTGGTGTAGGATGAAATCATTTGACGTTTGTGACTGAATTTTTATTTGTTGGTTTCGGTTGGAGAGATAGGGATGGAATCATTTGAGGGGGTACCACAGACTCCAATATGGTGGAGTTGTTGAGGAGGAGTTGATGGGGTATGGTGTCAAAAGCAGCAGAGATGTCTAGAAAGAACAGGATGAAGCCTTGGGTGATTGTGTGAATGCCTGTTAGGAGTGAGATTAGTAGGGAGGTCATGAGTGTTTATGTGCTGTGGTTGGGGCAGAAACCATGTTGATGTGCATCTAGAGGTGCATATAGGTCAATGTGATCTTGGAGTTGGGTTTGTATAACTTTTTCAGTGATCTTCGAGATAAATGGTACACTTGTTATGGGTCTGTAGAAGATTGGTGAATGTGGATCAAGGTTTTGGTTTCTTCAGGAGCGGTCTTATCGATGCTTGCTTGAGGGAGGGAGGAAGGAGTCCTTGAGAGAGGGAGGAGTGGAAAATGTCGGAGAGGATTGGTAAGAATTAGTCTTTTGTGATTTTAATCCAGGAGACTGGGCATGGGTCGAGAGGAATGTGGTGTTGATATTGCTGACTATGTTATTGAGCTCCTCTTGTGTTGAAATGTTGAAGGTGGTCCAGTGGCAGTCTTGTAAGATCTCTTCATTTGAAAGTGGGATGGTAGAGCTGCAGGAAAAGGTAGAATTGTACTTGCCCAGCAGGTAAGATGCCATGTCCTGTGGGTTGAGGGTGTGGTCCAGGTTTATTTGTGAGGGGTCTTTGGTGAGTGATTTAACAATGTCAAAGAGTTCTCTGGATTTGTTGATGGAGTATGAGAGGAGGTTATTGTAGTACTCTTTTTTGGTGTTGATGGTTGCATCGTGGTATAACTTTAGTTCCTGTAGATAATGAGATTTGGTTTGATTGCTTTGAGAGTTCCTCCACTGTCATTCAAGATGTCGCAGGTTGCATTTCTGCACTTTTAGGGCTACAGAGTACCAGGGGGCGTGTGGCCATTGTTTACTGTATGAGGCTTTGGGTGGAGCAAGAGCGGTAGCTGAGATGGCTGAGTTCCATCTGGAGATTTTGGTTCAAGGTCTGCCATGTGCATGAACAGAGAGATGCAGTATAATGACCCATGGTACATACAGACTTTGGAGACAGTAATATGTGACAAATAACCAAGACACAAAAGCCTCAGCACAAAGGCTCTGCACCTGCAGCACAGAACATACATAAACACATTGTACATAGCTCAAACAAATCTAGCACACAATGCAACACGCACTCAACTAAATTTTCACCCTCACTGCATGTATAACACACTCACACTACCAGATTGTTTGCTGTGATACCACCTTGATTATTATGATAAGGCGGTTTAGAAATACTGTTAAATAAATAAATACATAAACAAGACAAAGAGCTCATAAATCACATACACCATCGCAAACACCTACGGACCTTAGCAGAAAAGAAAAGCCAAGTTCTCGTAGAAGATGTATGACACAAGATACTATCATGGAATACCCAACATTTCATTGGATGTTTATCCCAACCAAATTCCAGGGCTGTAGCAAAATGATAGCCCAAATTTGGTAATTCCAGGGAAACCAGAGATATTAGCTTGGTTTTTAATAATACCACCAGGTGGTGAGCTGGTAGCTAGATAAGAGTGATGGAAGATTCAAGCTTTCACCTCCTTCTTGAATATAGGTAATCCTGGGTTGAGTAGGTAAAGCAGGCTGCCAAAATATCCTTGCATGAGGAACATTCCAGATCCCTGATCCAGAGCAGTGCATGAAGCTTAATGAAGGAGAGATCTAAGCAATAGAATCAAAACAATGGGAGGTCCTAAATTTTAGAGGGAAGAATAAAAGTGGTAACTATGGAGTTTACACAGAACTTTCCTCTACATAATGACCAAGCAGTAATGAGTGGTTCTCCTTCACAGAAGACCACAGGAAGAGGAGGGCATACAAGGTGTCTTGCCCTCAGGAAACTGAGATGTAACCTGGCCTTCCTCAAGGGAGGAGAAGATTTGGTGGAGGGGTTTATCCTGAACTGAAAGCCCAAGAGGAGCAAGGGGCTGAAGCTCTTACAGTCTGTCACAGGGAGAGAATAAGGGATAAAAGAGAGATTCCACAGTGATGAGTTCTAGGTTGCAGTCCCAAAAAATAGGAGCCAAGAGCCACAAGAAGCGATGAGCTCAGATCCAAGGGGAGAAGGGAAAGGACTTGCAGGATGGTATGGAGAAATATGAGAGCCCCAATAGATGACCTAAGAGTCAAAAGAGATAGGATTCGAGTCCAGGGTGCATCTTGCTGACCTTAAACTTGGAGTGATCCAGTAGTAAGGGCTAAATCCCAGAGAAAGGAAAAGGGACCAGAAATTATGTGTATGAGAGGTGACTGCATTGAAACAGTGACAGAGTAGATGAGACAAAGGTCCGACTAGGGTCCTACTTTGCAAAAGAGAGCTAAAAGGGGGAAAGAGAGGTGAACTTCACAGGCATCTGGATAAAACTGAGGAGGTCTCTGCACCCATACTGCAAGGGACAGTGTGTGAGAGAGAGAGGGAGCAACCAAGGAGACTTTTTTCATCATTTGACTTTGGTTAAGTGAACTGTATGCCTAATTTTTACTGCCTCTTGTATATATGTTTTGCTTGCTTTGAGAGAGCCCATTAAACAGATATTTTACTTAAGCTACCAATAGACTCCCAAGTGATTTTCCTGCTTGGGTTGCTGTCTCTTATCACAAGTAGAGTGGAGGAGGTTTTGTGACCATTCTGGAGAGTCTTTACGAGTGGTGCTATGCATAGGGAAGGATGTTGATGGAGAGGGGAGTGACATAGTCACACAGGAAGCCACACACCCATCTCTCTGTACCCACCTGCAGGGTCAGTCTCAGCTCCATAATCGCAGGGACCGGCTACATATAACTCTACTGGGCGAGAGCCCTTGAAGGTGGTAGTGGCTCCTGTAAAGTGCACGGGCAAGTCTTTGCTTTTTTTCAATGGAAGAGTGCTTAAACTCCCTGAGGGCAGATCAAATCACAGCCTGCCTCTCCAATGTGCTGGGACATTTCCTTTTAGGCCCTTGAAAACCATAGTCAGAAATGTGAATTTTACCCTACAGAGCCCTAGTAACCAGTTTAGATTTTGCAGACCGGGTGGGTATGGTCCTGCTACTTGCAGCCCTCAAGCACGGGACAGATTGTGATAGGCTGGGTTAAATGAAGCTTCATTATATAGTACATTACAAAAATCCTGCTTTGAAATCATTACAGCAAGTTGACCAAACTCAACCTTCTCCATGAACAGTCAAAGGTTTATGATAAAAAAGACTTTTCAGTTAATTTGAGGAATGCATGGTTAGTGCCAACCCCAACCAAACTGTAAAGCATGACAGAGCTTCCTCTTAATCCCAAACCATAATTACCATAGTTGAGAAGACAGTGAGTCCAAAGAGGCAAGCAATGTTGCCATGACTGATCGAAAGGGGCCTAAGACTCTAACTCCCTCTATCTCTTAACTCCTGCTTATGCTGACATGGTCCCATCAAAGCCTCAATTTGGCCTCATTGAGAGCAGATGTCCTTGAGAATATTCATGAGATGTACTGCATTCATTTAATCTAAGACTCATATTAATTAGCCTATTTTTGTCATCCTGAAAACCAGACTGGTTAAGGTTTCTAGTAGACCAGAGTTCGGTGCTGTTGATTTCTAGTCCTGGCCTGGATTTCTGGATATCTGTAAGGAATATGCATGAATCAGATTTGCATATATTGGAGATACAGTGCATGCATATCTGATCTCATGAATATAACTTGTGGCTATCCTGACAACTAGACTGGTGAGATGTGCCTCCAGGACAAGATCGGTGATCTGAGAGCAGAATTTCATGTTGCCACTAGAGCTCCCTGACTCCATGTGCTGAAGTAGAGTGAGCATGCAACAGCGGTAACAGCTCCATCTCTCATCCTAGGTCCAGATTTATGAAGAAGACTTTAAGAAAGAGAGATTGGACAGGGAGCGACTCAGTGCAGAAAAGGAGGTGCTGCAAGAGGTTAACGACAGCCTGCAATGGCAACTCAGCAGGCTCAGCTTTCAGGTAGGGGGGGAGGGGAGATGGCCAGCACACACACACATGCATGTGATTTTTTCCTCTCCTACTGTCCCTGCCCAAGGATCTCTGGGGGCTGGTGATTAGGGAACCAAGAAATGCCATACTGGGTCAGACGAAGGGTCCATCAAGCCTAGTATCCTGTTTCCAATAGTGGCCATTCCAGGTCACAAGTACCTGTCAGGTTCCCAAAAAGGTACAAAAGTTCCAAAATGCATGTCCCATAGGTAAGCAGTGGATTTCCTGGGTCCTCTTTAATAATGGTTTTCCCAGTTACTCTTTAATAATGGTTTATGGACCTTTCCTCCAGAAACTTGTTCAAACCTTTTTTAAACCCATCTACACTAACAGCTTTTACTACATCCTCCAATAATGAATTCCAGAGTTTGATTACACGTAGTGAAAAAATATTTTCTCTTACAAGGTGCTATCAAAAAGTATTGAGACTTGTACAATAACACAAGAAGTATCACACTGACAGTTAGTGCACTCGGTCCCCTTCCGATAAACCCACTTCCTCCAGAGATCCTGACAATGGCTGGAAACAATTGTGAAATGCCTCTTTCATTATGCTGTGAAGCTGCTCTGTCGAATTTTGCTTAATGGTCTCCAAGTCATCGAATCTCCTTCCTTTCATTGGTAATTTCAGTTTTGGAAACAAGAAAAAAAATCACAGGGTGCGAGGTCAGGTGAGTACAGAGGCTGACGGGCTTTCTTGGGTCTGGGAGAGTTTGGAGCTTTCCAATGTGAGGATTTAGCCTTAGTTTCCGGGCATAACCATAAACCCATAATTCATCACCAGTAATAATCTTTTTGATGAAATCTGAGTCATTTTCAATGCATTCCAACAACTCCCTGGCTGCATAGTCGATCTTCTTTTTGGTCAGAGGACAGGAGTTTCAGCATGAATTTTGCCGACACACATCTCATCCCCAAATTGACAGCAAGAATGGACTGTACTGATCCAAAACTGATGTCCATGTCCTCAGCAAGCTCCGTGATAGTCAGTCGATGATTTAAGCGTATTGCGGCACGCACTGCTTTAGCTTTGTCTTCATGCATGCTCATGGATGGCCTTTCGGAATGTTCGTCACTCTCAATGCTTTGGCAGCACTTTTTGAAAGGTTTGAACTAGTCATAAACGCGAACATGACTCATGCATTCATCGCCATACACTTGCTGTAACTTGTCATAAGTCTCTGGATGAATCTCCAAGTTTCTGGCAGAATTGAATGCAAATTTGCTGTTCAATTATTTTCACTCATCATAAATCTGACAAACTGCTTTTATATGATACCAAACATCACGTGACTAAAAAAAGTACAGGTGTATTGCAGCCAGGCTACACTCTGCCCATGCAGAGCACATAACTAGGTCACTGCATGCTTAATACATTGGTGCAACATAATGTTATATAGCTACACAACAAGTCTTGATACTTTTTGATCACACCTCGTATTAGTCTTAAATGCGTTACATTGTAGCTTCATTGCATGTCCCCTAGTCCTACTTTTTGATGGAGTAAACAACCAATCTACATTTACCCATTCAATTCCATTCGTTAATTTATAGATCTCTATCATATCTCCCCTCAGCCATCTCTTTTCCAAGTTGAAGAGCCCCAACCTTTTAAGCCTCTCCTCATAGGTGTATCCTTCCATCCCCTTTACCATTTTTGTCGCTCTTCTCTGTACCTTTTCTAATTCTGCTTTATCCTTTTTAAGATATGGTGACCAGAATTGCACACAATATTCAAGGTGCGGTCGCATCATGGAACGATACAGAGGCACTATAATATCCTTGTTTTCTCCATTCCTTTCCTTATTATTCCTAGCATTTTATTTGCTTTCTTGGCCGCTGATGCACACTGGGCCGAGGTTTTCACTGTATTATCCATGATGACGCCTAAATCCTTTTCCTGAGTGGTGGTTCCTAATGTGGAACCTTGCATCATATAACCATAGTTTGGGTTTTTCTTTCCTAGGTGCATAACTCTGCACTTGTCTATATTAAATTTCCTCTGCTATATAGGCGTCCGGTCTTCCAATTTATCAAGATCTTCTTGCAATTTTTCACAATCTTCTTGTGTTTCAACAGATTTGAACAATTTTGTGCCATTTGCAAATTTGATTACCTCCCACCTTATTCCCATTTCCAAGTCATTTATGAATATGTTAAAAAGCAGCGGGCTCAACACAGATCCCTGGGGTACTCCACTATTCACCTTTCTCCACTGAGAAAATTGGCCTTTAGCCCTACTCTCTGCTTTCTATCTTTTAACCAGTTCCTGATCCACAATAGTACACTGCCTCCTATCCCATAACTTTTTTATTTTGCCAAGAGTCTCTCATGAGGGTCCTTGTCAAAGGCTTTCTGAAAATCCAGATACACTATATGAACTGGCTCATCTTTATCTCCCTGTTTATTCACACCTTCAATAAAATAAAACAGATTGGTGAGACAAGACTTTCCTTGGCTAAATTTATTGTTAAAATGGTAAATAAAGGTAAAAAGAAAAGGAGACCACTATGGTTTTCAAAAGAAATAGCTGAAAAGGTGAATAAAAAGAGGGAGGACTTCATGAAATACACGAGATCACAGAGCGAGGAAGACAGGCATCTATATTTGGAAAAACTTAGAGAAGCTAGCAAAGTAGTCAGGAAAGTAAAGATTCAAAAAGAAGAGGAAATAGCCAATGCAATAAAATGGGGGGGGGGGAGAGGGGAGGGGGGAGGTAGGACATTTTTCAGATATGTTAGTGAGAAGAGGAAGGCAAAAGTGGTATTGTCAGACTCAAGGGTGAAGGGGAGGAATATGTAGAAGCTGATGAGGATAAAGCGGAATTGCTTAACAGATATTTCTGTTCTGTGTTCACAGATGAAGAACCTGGAGCAGGATCTCAGAAAACGCCCAACAAATAGGAACAGAAGTGAGGGGTATCTTGAACAATTTTCAGAAGACTGTGTTCGTGAGAAGCTAGCTAAATTTAAAGTAGACAAAGTGATGGAACCGGATGGGATATACTCTAGAATACTGAGGGAACTTGGGGACATTCTAGCAGCTCCACTGACTGACCTCGTGAAGTCGGAGTGTGATATAGTATAGGGGGTGAAGTACTTCTGTCCACAAAAGAAGAGCGGGACCTGGGCGTGATTGTTTCTGATGATTTAAAATAGCTAAACTGGTAGAAAAGGCAACAGCAAAAGCTAGAAGGATGCTTGGGTGCATAGGGAGAAGAATGACCAGCACAAGAAAGGAGGTGATAGTGCCTCTGTATGAGTCTTTGGTGCGACCTCATTTGGAATATAGTGTGCAATTCTGGAGACCGCACCTTCAAAAGGACATAAACAGGCTGGAGTCGGTACAGAGGGTTGCTACTAAAATGGTTAGTGGTCTTTATTATAAAACATATGAGGACAGACTTAAGGATCTTAATATGTATACTTTAGAGGAAAGGCGGGATAGAGGTGATATGATTGAGATGTTTAAATACCTCCATGGCATAAATGCACAGAAGGAGAGCCTCTTTTGATTAAAAGCAAGTTCTGCTATGAGGGGACATAGAATGAGGGTGAAAGGGGATAGACTCAGGAGTAATATGCGGAAATATTTTTTTAAGGAAAGAGTGGTAGATCCATGGAATAGTCTCCCAGTAGAGGTGGTGGAGATGAGGACAGTGTCTGAATTCAAAAAAGCATGGAACAAACACAGAGGATCTCTAAAGGAAAAAAGGGGACTGTTGTACTGGTTGATATGGAAGAGCTGACTAGTTAGGCCATGTGGTCTTTTTCTGCCATCATGTTTCTATGTTTCTAAATCCATGTTGGCTTTCTCCCATTAAACCATGGCTAACTGCATGTTTTATTCTTTATAATGGTTTCTACCATTTTGCCTGATACTGACATCAGACTCACTTGGCTGTAGTCTCCTGGATCACCCCTGGAACCCTTTTTAAAAATTGGGGTAACATTGGCCACTCTCCAATCCTCAGGTACAACTGATGATTTTAATGATAGTTCACAGATCACTAATAGTAGGTCTGCAATCTCATTTGTAAGCATGCCTTAGGAATGTAGGGGCCCTTTTACTAAATTCTGCTAACTCGTTAACGTGCGTTTTAGTGTGTGATAGCTGGTCACAGTGCCTGCTAATGTGTAGAGATGTCAGGTACCAGCCACTATTTGTGATCCAAAAATATATACAGGTCAAGTTTCAGAGTGGAAAACTTCATGAAAAATCAACCCACTCCACAGAAAACAAAGCTCTCTGTTGCTAGAAAGTAGTAGGAAATTTATTTATTTATTTTTATTTATTTATTTAGTATTTCTTTTATACTGCGCTATTGATATCAGTGCAGTGTACATCAAAACATAACATATGCATTTCAGGGTCACTGAGATGCATTTACATTTGAACAGGGATTGGAACTTGGATAACAGGGTAGATTAACAAAAGTTATACAATATAGTATCTACATTATATACATAGTGAGAGTAATTCCTTATCGGGACTACTTATTTTCATTCACCAAGGTTTCTTATTAATCCAATAAACATAAACGGAAGGTCTCAGAACTAGTGGGCGCTCAAAGGGCCTATAGAAAATCTACAAACCATTGCCCTATTGCATCAATGACCTTCCCTTATAGTGGGTATCACATAGATCACATCAAGTTCAAGATCATTTTTATGAAAGCTAAGTTGCTTTTGATGTGTTTTTACATATTGCTTCATTATTTATGAGGGAAGGTCGCTGATGCAATAGGGCAATGGTTTGTAGATTTTCTATAGACCCCTTGAGTGCCCACTAGTTCTGAGACCTTCTGTTTATGTTTATTGGATTAATAAGAAACCTTGGTGAATGAAGATAAGATTTCCTACTACTTTGTAGCAAAAGAGTGCTTTGTTTTTTGCGGAGTGGGTTGATTTTTCATGAGGTACCAGCCACTGACAGTTGCACACTGATGCAGAGAGTGGGCGTGTTAGGGGTGCAGTATGAGTGTTGAGAGCACTTTCGCATGTGATCACCGCCAGTATCTCAAGTAGTGCAGGTGCACCTGATGATGCGAACATAAGATATGCCATATTGGGTCAGACCAAGATCCACCTATGTGGATATCGTTAGGTGCAGCCACATTAACTGCACTGCATTATGAGTTAACTGCTGGGGAACATGATGGTCACATCCCAACATTTAACACAGAGTCTTTGCACTTACTGCATGTTAAAAATACAGAGTAAGTGCAAAACTGTAGCGGGATTTAGTAAAAGGGCCCTTTAGTGTGCACAAAAGTGGAACAAAAGAGTAGCCTAGTGGTTAGAACAACTGGCTGAAAGGGGGATTGAAATCCCACTGGCTCTGCTTCTGACCTTGAGCAAGTCCCTTAACTTTCCATTGCCTCAAGTACAAACTTAAGGACCCTTTTACAAAGTGCCGCTAACCTGGAAACTGGTCGTGGTGAACTCTACATCATGGGCTTGCCAGTTACACATTGACTGGCACTCACACACTAATGTTGAGCGTGAGTGGCTGAGAGGCACAGCATGGGCATGGCCAACCCATTAGCATGCTTGTACAAACATGGTGATTAGCAGGGGGCACCTAAAGATACCTCTATGAGTATCGTTAGATGCAACCATGTAATTGTGCCTCATTTGCAGCAGTTAATGTATGCCTTCATGTTAACTGCCAAGATCATGCTAGCCCCTCCTCTGATGCAAACCCTTAGTGGGATTTAGTAAATGGTGCCCTCAGTGTGCACAAACATTGAATAGAAGAACATCCTAGTGGTTAGAGCAACAACCTAATACCCAAGCAAACAGAAATTAGACCTTACCTGCTAATTATCTTTCCTTGAGCTCTCTCCGGGCCCGTCCAGGAACAAGTGGGTGATCAACCTTCTCCAGCAACTGAGGACTGAAATCTCAAACTTTGAAGAGCTGGCATCTGGCTCCCTCTGCTGGCCACTGTCAGTCTAACCTTAACAAAGCAGATGAAGACTAGTGCCCAGTAACCAAAAGAAAATAGGGAATATAACAAAAAACAGTAGCTTTTCGTGAGGCTGATAGAAAGAATGAACCCATAGCAGCACCGCTGCTATATGACTTAAGCGGCAAAACCGTCAAGTTCGCTCTTTTTTTTTTTTCTAGTACAGAACAACCAACGAGTTAAAAGGCAACCCCTGAACGAGAAGAGAAACCACACTCTAGAAACCGTGGCACGGACTCCATCGCCCTAAACAGAGTATTCGTAGGTTTCCGTGCCACACTGAAATTGGACAAAAAACCTGGGTGGGTCCTGGACGGGCCCGGAGAGAGCTCAAGGAAAGATAATTAGCAGGTAAGGTCTAATTTCTGTTTCCTTATCGTCTCTCCGGGCCCGTCCAGGAACAAGTGGGAAGTACCAGAGCAGTACCTAACCACGGGAGGGACCAAACAGGCCCGCTATGACGGCCAACGCCTCCACATAGGCATGACCCCTGGCCAAAACCTCTAGCCTGCAATGTTCCGCAAACGTGAGATGCGACGACCACGTAGCCGCCCGAGAAAAGGCACCGGCGTTACACAAGGAGACGCCGCCCAAGACGTCGCTTGACCGCGTGTAGAAGAAGTACGAAGACCCCCGGAGGGACCGTCTCTGCATCCTAAAAAGGACACCACCATCGCTTGCTTCTCAGAACAAGTCAGGGACGACGGAGAAGCGGCTGCGTCCGTCCTAGGCCCGGCAAAGAAAACAACCGGCCCGACTTCCGGAAAGACGCAGTCTTCCGGAGGTACGTCCGGAGCAAGCGGAGAACGGCGGCCCTGGAAGGATCGCCCGCTATCCAAAAAGAGGGGAGAGACAGACTGAGCGACATAGAATACAGAGAAGAGTTGCGGAATAAGGAGGGAACTGTCCGCAACAGTACCCTGTCGACCGACAAATGCAGACAGGGAGCCCTACCCAATAGGGCTAGAGACACAAGACCCCCTAGAATGGCATTTCCCAAGAAGTCCCCCGAGTGAGATATCGCTATTTGGGCGAAAAAGAGGTCGCGCAACGCCTCAAGCTGCAATTCCAAGGCACGGCGTAACCACACCGTGAAGAGGGGAACGAATTACTGAACTGGTAGAAAGACTTAACAGAAGATTTGTAATGTCTTAATTGTGGCTATATGTGGAATAATTTTTCGTATGGAAAAAGCAGCTCAGCGGAGAGGGGTTTGAAAATCGAACTCCGGCTTTCGAAGCTATCTATGCTCCCCGTGCATTTATCCGCAGGTCTCCAGTACGGATAGGCTCTGCTAGTGTTCAGCGAATGCCTTAATGGGGGCCAGAAATACGCAGTCAGGCTAGTTCACTAGCAGCAATGGCAGCGGCTCAAACTCCAGTAGGCATACTTCATATGCTGGGCTTCCAAGATGGCTTCCGCGCTGAACGGCATCAGCCAAGGTGACTGCCAGTGTAGACCGTGCCTGTGGAATCAGCCTGGATGAGGAGCCTTGCGTTCTCTGGAAAATGCCCTGCCGACAGTAAAGCACTGCAATTCGATCAGCTGCTGGCAGGACACAAGGCACGCTCGCATGCTTTTTTTTTTTTTTTCTGCTTAAGTGGCCTAAAAATGGAGTCTGTACCAGGTGGTATAATGGGAACTTGTCTGCAGTGTCTCAGCTTCGTTATTGCTGACTCAATTGCCATTTGCGGAAGGAGAGCTGTATTTCATATCACCAGGTGCTAGTTGAACGCAAAATATAAAAGGCCATCTTTGTGCAGTCAGACGGGGTGCGGACTCACTGTATGGAACAGAGCCCTAGCAATCTTCTTTATCGCAAGATGTGAAAATAGATGGTGGTGCAGCTCTTCCTGCAAAGACCCCTCTAAACCAAAAATGCCTTCAGGATAATTTAAGAAATGCTCCGACCGTGCCAACAATATGAAGTAGAAAGAACTCTCAAGCACAGGCATACTAAGCTACGGCCAACTCCGAGAAAAAACACTCCTGCTTTGACTGGTATCAGGGGAAGAAAAATGCTGCAGCGTCAGAACACTGCCCGGAATCCTACCAGAGGTAAGGAAGAACTACAGAGCCTGGACTGCCAAGATCCCTGAGCTAAGGCAGCCAGCCAAGGAGCTCTAAAGTAATTTTAAACAAGTTCACAACGAGCAACAGTGGGAATTGAACCCTTGATCTTTTGGGAATGAGGCAGTTGTTGTAACCTCTAGGGTACTCCTTCACTTCCCCTGCAATGAATGAGACTGGCATCAGCCATAACCATCCCCTAGTCGGGCTGACGTAAGGGAAAATCACACTTAGAGGAACCGGAGCCAGGCACCCCTGAAGACTGTCGGAAACGGCGTTCAACCGGGGCAACCGGCATGCCAGGGGAAGTCTTGAGGATTCCAGCGCGAGAACAACGCTCGCTGTAACACCCGTAGGTGGATCCTAGCCCATAGCACGCGGACGAAGTACGTCGCCATGGAATCGAGGAGCCACGGATAGTGCCACGCAGTCATCGCACGGAGAAGCAAGAGGAGCCGCATCGATGACCAGAGCTCAACTCGTTGATTAGCCGGCCGGAAAAGTATCCCGACATGGAACTCGAATACCGTCGGTAAGGACGTCGCGAACAAACGCACTAGAGCGTAGAAGTGATCAGCCACCTACGCCGCCGCTGACTCAAGTGAAGCCCTAGCCGCCGGCCCGGAGCGGGGACGTGAAGCCCCACGAACCTACTGAAGAGAGCCTTTGGAAACAGAAGCCGCATAGACCGCCGCCACCACGACAGAACCCAAGACTCAAACGCCTGTTTCAAGCGAGACTGCAATCTACTATCCCGCAGGACCTGTAGAGCGGCACCCCCTGCTACCTAGCGATTTACTTAGGTACGGCCGCTACGAATACATCCACCGTAGGGAAGTGCAAAAGAGTCGAGCTCCCCTTGCGGCAGTGGAAATAAGCAACCCATAATCCGTGTCCCATGCAAGGAAGCCTCCGGGCATTCCGATCCTGACACGACCAGCTGTCGCTTCATCCTGTGCACAGGAAGCACCTGCGATCTGACCGGAAGCCTTGAAGAAGCGAATCCTCTAAAGACCCATTTGGGGACACCAGGAAGGCCAGAAATGAGATAAACTATTCCAGCAGTTTCGTGCCAAAACATTGCAATTAAGTAAAAGGTTCTCCGACCAGATGAATGTCTGGCAGTTATGAATTTTCACTGCCGTATGAATAAAAAGGACTTGGACTCCCCGTTACCCTAGCGTCTATTGACGGTAGCTTTGGTGCGGGAAGCATTGGTCCAACAAAAACAAAGTATTGAGAAACCTGCCCTGTGGTTTAAGTTCACCTATTGGCATCTATGTATATGGCTTTTGGGCTCGGTGAACCCTCAGGTCCATGGGGTTCGGACTAGACTCATGTATCTAGTAAGGGCCATTAATAGTCAACCCCAGCAGGGAACAACAAAATTGACCCCCCCCCCCCCGATACATAACTGGACCAGAGAAAGGTCAATATTAAAAGTACACAAAACCGTGGAAATATGCCCAGAAAGGGAATGAAAGCAATAAACCACCTAGACCAAGCAATAATGTAATGAACCAAGGCCAAAAAGTGTATTGGAACCTAAACAATAGTCACACATCCTGATAAGAACACACACCTAAAGAAATAGGTAGGCGAATATACGCATGAAGAACACACAAAGTAAAAATTCAAACGAAAAAAATGCAATATCCTGTGCACAGAAGCTAGCTGAGAGTAAAAGACTCCGGGTTGACCTAGGCAACTGTGAATGCCTAACGGAGACAGCAAACGTGGCCAAGAGAAGTGCCACTGAATGCAACACAAAATACCATAATGGAAGTGAGAACTTGCATATAAAAACTAAAAACTATGAAATGTAGTATTTGATCCCACGGAAACACTGAAAGCGTCAGGTTCATTTGAAAGAATGTTATGTCCAAGGCGAGAGCCATTTAGAGAGTCATTTAAAGAACCATTTCCCACCAACAAGGGAGGAGGGAAGTAAGCATAGAAATCCAATTGGAAAACAAGCCAGAGGCATAAACCAAAGAAGTTAAAGGCAGATACAGTGGTTAACACCTATAAATAAAAAACCGAGCGCATGGGATAAATGACCCTGAGTTATACATGAGGGGAAATAGCAGGCCGCTGGGGCTCCCAGGGATGAGCCTTCTGCTCCGGAGACTAATTCTCTTGTGAGGCAGGCTCTGCCTACAGAAAGTAAAAGGAGCAAAATGGTTACCGCGCCGGAGGTGTACAGCAATAACGCTGCCCTTTAATCGCCAACGGTATTTATTTATTTATTTATTTAGACAGTTTTGTATACCGCCTTATCCTTCAATCAAAGCGGTCACAACACAATTGGGGGATACATTTAACACACAGGGATATGAGACACATACACTAATACTTACAGGGAACATGGGCAATGGAGGGTTAAGTGGCTTGCCCAAGACCACAAGGAGCATCTTTGGGAATAGAAACCCCAGTCCTTCCGGTCCAAGGTTGCTGTCCTCTAGTGGGATTTGAACCCCCGACCTTCCGGCCTGAAGTACCTTGCCCCAACCACTAAGCTACTCCTCCCTTATGATAGCCTTATGATAAGGGTAATCCGTGCCCTGTTTTCATTTATTTATTTACTTATGTAGTGTTTCAACTGCCCTGCTAGGCCAGATAAACGGGCTCTAGAGGTAAAGATTTCCTCCCTTTACCCAGGAACATGAGAGCCTTCGCCCCGTTCCGCATGTCCGCTGTTATCTAACCTGAAGAGACCAGGCTATTGGCGCCGCAGCAGCCCGGGCTGCCGTTCCTGCCAAAAATGAACCGCTGCGACGGCCTGCTGCGAAGGTCGGCGCTATGCCCGAGAGGCCCTTATGCCAAGCGAAGCAACTCAATCCAACTTTAATACCCAGCAAAATCGGAGGATGAACAACAACCATCATAAAACCGGCCTCTCAGACGCGCCGCAGGAAAAACCAAAGACAACTGAGAAGAAAGAAAATGGCCGCCGACACACCAAAACTACTAACAAGCTGAAAAAAACAAAGGACCAACCTTAAGAAAACAGGAATCTCCTCCTTCAGCTCTGGGCACCCACTGCTAGTGGGGAAGGAAGCTGAGCACCGGAGGCAGCAGGCAGGTATCTGGGGCCCCCAGCACCGCTCTGCTCTCTGCTCTACAATACGGAGCTGAAAACTGAGACAGGCTCTGCCTCTTCAGCTCCGTGCCTCTGAGCGCTGCGAAACAGCTGTCGGCAGCAATCGCTACTGGAAGGAACCCTGCTAGGATCCCCGGTGCTGCAAACACCAAAAAGAAAACCAAAGAAATAAAATTTGCGAAGTCTTAAACATCTGAAGGGGGGAGCCAGCCAGGAACACGTCCTTCAGCTGCTGAGGACTGAAAAGACTGACAGTGGCCAGCAGAGGGAGCCAGATGCCAGCTCTTCAAAGTTTGAGATTTCAGTCCTCAGTTGCTGGAGAAGGTTGATTACCCACTTGTTCCTGGACGGGCCGGAGAGATGATAAGGAATCAGAGTTTAACTCCCACTGGCTCTCCTTCTGACCTTAGGTAAGTCACTTTATTTAACAGGTTTTGTTACACCACTTTATCATTTCAGTCAAAGCAGTTTACATTGAAACTTAAACATGTACATTAAACAGGGACATTGATTACTTGGATTTTTCTGAGACAATGGAGGATTAAGTGACTTACCCAAGGTCATAAGGAGTGCTAGTGGGAATTGAACCCTGGTCTTGGGGTTCCCAAGCCAGTGCTCTGGCCATTAGGCTACTTCTCTGCTCCACATTACTCTCTATTGCCTTGGATGTAAAGGCCTGACAATCTACTTCCAGGCATATCCTGCCAAGAAAACACAGGTGGGCTGCTGAGTCACCAGGAGTCACACAGTACAAAAACAGGTGCACAAGAGGTGGTGATAAAAGGCTTTATTACAGAAACCCCAATGTGTTTCAGCTGGACGCCTTCTTCAGGGGTTATTTGCCTCAAAGAATAATACATAATAACAAGGAAAAAAACATAAAAACAACTTGTATAAAAACATAATCATAACACTCAATCAAATTATGAATGTAAAAACAAACAGCAGACACAAGTAAAACATAGTGATCTAAGTTCCCTTGTGCTATGAATAAAACCAAAGTGAGTGAAGTCAGTTGTTTAAATGTACAACCCCCCCCCATAATTTTAATATATGTACAGCAATATAAAACAATAAAACAAAAATTAAAAATGAAGGTCTATCAAAAAAGGGGGGCTGTGTAGAACAAATGGAAGCTAAGATAACCATTGAAAGCGTTAAAAGTACAAGACAGTGATACTAAACTATTCCCAAGTGCATCCTACTTAGGAAGGGACGAGGAGGACATAAACTATTAATAAGGAGCCAAAAGTACTAGCTGCTATGACCCCTCCCATCATAAATATAAACTCTTAGATTGTCCCGTACAAATGTGGCACTCTCAAACAAGACAATACATCTATGTGGAGAAACAACGTAACAGTGAAATTTGGATGATGAGGTGAAAGCCCATGGTGTAAAGTGTAGTTACTCACCTGCAACAGGTGTTCTCCAGGGAAGCAGGAAGCAGTCCTCACATGTGGGTGACATCAGCGCTGACAGAGCCCACGTGGAAGCATCTCGCTAGCTTTCAAAGAAAGCCTTTGGGAGATGCCACCATGCATGTGTGGTCCCCTTCCCGCCCAAGGGTACCATTTTACTCAGTTAGATGACATAGCTAGAGCCGACAAAAGAAGATGGCTAAAAATTGTACAGCAACTCCAAGAGAAGGAGGAGGGTTGTGAGGACAGATTCCTGCTGTCCCCGAAGAACACCTGTTTCAGGTGAGTAACTACGCTTTCTCCAGGAACAAGCAGGAAGTCAATCCTCACATATGGGACTCCCTAGCTACGGGCTACCGAGAACCTGTAGAAAACACATAGCCCAGCCATGAGCAGCCGCAAGCGAATCTGAGGAAAGATCCCGAGACCCAGTGGTCTGAACAAGAAGGATCAGAGGGTAGGCCTAAACCCCAAACAGATTATGGAGTATGGCCTGGCCGAAGGCACTGTCCCATCAGGACTCCCTCTCCAGGCAGTTGTGAGCTGCAAAGATATAAACTGAGGACCAGGTGGCAGCCCAGCAGATGTCTGCCATAGGGACAGAGCGTAGGCTTGCAACCAAGGTCACCATAGCCCTGATGTTGTGTGCCATGACCCGCGTTCCAATGAGAGCCCAGGCTGATCATGGACAAAGGCAATGCAGTCCGTCACCCAGGTGGATAGGGTCCATTTGGTCACCGCTTCCCCCAGTCAACTAGGGTCGTATGACACGAAAAGCCGTGAGGCTTTACGGTGGCTCTAGGTATGCTTCAGGTAGAAGGACAGGGCCCTTTTGCAGTCCAGAGTATAGAGAACGGCCGCCGCCTTGTCAGCGTGAGGCCGTGGAAAGAAGGTAGGGAGCACCACCTCCTGGTTGAAGTAGAAGGTGGATACCACCTTTGGAAGGAATTTTGGGTGGGTGCAAAGCATGACCCTGTTCTTGTAGAACATGGTGTACGGTGGCTCAGCTACCAAGGTCTGAAGCTTGCTGACTCTGCGGGCAGAGGTGAGCGCCACCAAGAAGACAATATTCCAAGATAGATAATGCAAATGGCAGGTAGCCAAAGTTTCAAAAGGTGGCTTGGTAAGCTGCATTAGAACCACATTGAGGTCCCATTCTGCCAGAAGCAGCCAGATGGGAGGCTTAGAGAGCAGCAAGTCCTGCATGAATCAGGTAATGAGGGGCTGCACGGAAAGAGGTTTGCCCTTTACGGAGTGCGTAGAGAGCATGCTCAGGTGTACCCTGACAGAGTTGGACTTGAGTCTGGTTTGCGAGAGGTGGAGCAAAAACTGGCAGGAGAACAGTCAACCCATTGCTCCCACACAAAACAGATAATCTGCTTCACTTGAAGGTGTAGGCTCATCTCGTGGAGTTCTTACTAGAGGCCAGGAAGACTTCTTCTACCTCCCTGCAGAGGTTAAAGGACATAGAGCGACCCTGTCAGTAGCCATGCTGTTGGCGACAGATGGCCCAGGTTGGGGTGGAGAAGCGAGTCTGCCTCCTGGATAAGTAGTCCTAGGGCACTCCCCAGAGGGACTGGGGGCTCCATCGAGAGGCAGAGGAAGAGGGGAAACCAGGGCTGTCTGGACCACCGCGAGGCCACCAGGATCATGGAAGCCTTGTCTCGCAAGATCTTGAAAAGGGTCCGGGCGATTAGAGGCATTGGAGGGAAGGCATACAGAAGGTTCTCTGACCACGAGATAAGGAAGGCATCTGCCGCTATCCGGGATGGGTGCAGTTGGGGGCAGCAGAAGTGGGGCAGCTGAGCATTGGCTGGGCTGACAAAGAAGTTCAGACTTGGAGTGCCCCATAGTCTGAATAGCCGCTGTGCCACCCTAGGGTCTAGGCACTACTTGTGCCGCTGGAGGACCCTGCTCAGTCTGTCTGCTAGGACATTATCCTGGCCCAGAAGGTATACCACTCTGAAGAGCATTCCTGACTGATTGCAAACAAGCAAAGGGCTACTGCCTCCTTACAGAGGTGGTAAGACCCTGTGCCCCCTTGTTTGTTCAGGTAGAACATCGCAACCTGGTTTTCCATCTGGATGGTGTTGAAAGGCCCTGATCGCCAGAAAAATGTCTCTTAGCTCAAGCAGGTTGATCTGCTTCTGGCTCTCCTTGAAGGATCAGTTGCCCTGCATGTGCAGTTCCTTGCAGTGGGCACCCCAGCCCAGTAGGGAGGTGTCCATAGTGAGGACCCTCTGGGGGTTTGGGTATTGAAAGGACATGCTCTTCCGCAAGTGCCATGTGTCCTGCTACCAATCAAGTGACTCTGCTAGTTGATGGGACACCGAGACCCTGTTCCACAGCCTGCCTGTGGCTTGAGTCCACTGTGGCTTCCACAGTCCATATGGTCCCCAACGCCCACCACTGAGCTGCCCGCATGTGGAGGCGGGCTTTGGGGACCATATGGACTGTGGAAGCCATGTGGCCTAGCAGGCAGAGCATGGACTGCGCCGACATGGCATGTTGGTGCTACACTTCATTCACCAAGGTCCGTAGTGATCTACCCTGTCCAGGGGGAGGAAGGCCCTGGCCTGGAGGGTGTCTTGACAAGCCCCTATGAACTCCAGGTCCTGTGTTGGAGTGAGGTAGGATTTGGGGTAGTTTATCTCTGAGGTTGTGTCCACTTTTACTAGCCAGTTATCTAGGTATGGGAAGATGAAGGCCCCTTTGAGACAGAGGTAGGCAGCCACCATTGCCAGGCATTTGGTGAAGACTCTTGGTGTTGAGGCTAGGCCAAAGGGTAGTACCCTGTACTGGTAGTGCCTGTGGTTGGGATGGATAAGGATATGGGTAAGCATCCTTTACATCCAAGGAGCATAGCCAATCTCCCTGCTGAAGGTAGGGCAGCAATATTTATCTAGACCAGGAATGGGCAAACTACGGCCCGCGGGCCGTATACGACCCGGCGGACCTTTTAATCCGGCCCGCGGATCTGTGAATATTCAGTGTTGCGATCTCATGTTGCAACATTGGGAAGGCAGCAACTTATTTAACCAATGCAGTGCTTTCTGCAGCACACACACAGTTAACCAGAAATGTGTCCACTGCTCTTCCCTGGAAGAAACTGTAGGTTTCATTTTTAATTTGAGATCATTGTTCTTGTTAGCCCTCCTGAGGCGTGGGACTTCCACGCTTCTTCCTTCCTATCTTCCCCTGCAGTGCCCCAGGACCTTTCTCCTCTTTCTATTCGTTTAGTCTCCAGGAGCTTATGTTTAATCAGGCAGAGCAGCAATAACCACACACCGTATGATAAAAAGATTTTCTTTTCTGCCTTTTACAAAATAATTCAAGGCAGATTATTACAAGCTGGTGCATTTAAATTGTGTCCTTCAAAAATAATTCTCTTAAAAGTTTTTTTTTGGCCATGAGTCAGCATTGACTTGAAGGCGCTTAAAAAAAATTGTAGAAAACGTTTAAGTGAGAGAATTGCGTAGCTTATTTAGCCAGAGGGGAAGACCTATCTCACGCCATTTGACCAAATCTAAACAAATGAGCATTAGGGAACTGCATTTGCAAACCATGTATTCAGTTCATTTAGAGGCCTAAATATTTAAGGCTCAGTTTTCAAAAGAGCTGGTATTTAAACTCCATGGTGGTCAGTTACAGTGCTTAAATATCGGTGGGATATTTAGTGGCAGGATCCAGATAGGAGCTGCCATTGAACCTCTGAGGTTAGCGGCGCTGTGTGGTTAAGTGCCGGCACTTACCTGATTAGCAAATTTTCAGCCAGATAGCAACTTAGGCCTGCTTTGTTCATGTGACCTAAGTTGCCCGGATAAGTGCCAACTGAAAATCATGCTGATAGTGCCAACACTGCCTCACCCCATCCACGGACCGTCCCTGCACTAACCGGATAGTGTTGGGGCAGTCTGTGGAGATATTTAGCATAATGCCGCTGAATGTTGTGGTAAGCAGATATTCTCATGTTGGCTGTCCGGCAAAGAGTTCTGAATATCTCCTTAAAGTGTTTGCAGGTGTACATGAGCGTACTTGTGAATTAGTGCACAAACAGTAGATTGTGTGCTTTAAAAAGTTCTTTCATACAATGCACACGAAAAACAAAGAGGTGAAAGGAACATGGAAAAATACGTGAAACTGGGAAAAATTTATATAAAACATAAATCAGATTTTTTTTTTTGACCATGCACACCCTATTAGGCATTGATTGTCTAATTCATAAGATCTTTATTTTTCCCCACCACTTTTTTTGTGATTACATTTTTCCGAAATGACTGTTGGCACTTCTGACATTTCTTAATGTTGCATTTTATTTCTTTTCTGGAACTGACTAATGACACATACACACCGTCCATCTACTCTTGGTCCGGCCCCCGGGTCCAATATATGAACCAATTGCGGCCCTCGAGTCAAAATGTTTGCCCACCCCTGATCTAGACAGATTTGTATGCCACCTTATCCTTCAATCAAGTCACATCACAATTGGAGGGTTACATTTAACATTAGGTTACTTATAAACATTTAGACAGTACAATTACTTAACAACATTTAGACAGTACAATTGAAGGATAACATTTAACATGAGGATATTTAGTACAAGATTCCAAGGAAGAGCATTTTGAACTTTTCCTGCACTAGGAATTTGTTCAGGTTTCTCAAGTACAGGATGGGCCTTAGCCCTCCTGTTCTTTTTGGGACAGGAAAGTATCTGGAGTAGAATCTTTTTCCTTTTAGGTGGTGTGGTACAGGCTCCATGGCCCTGTCCCTGAGATGACCTGCAAGTTCCTGCATTAGCAGGGCCTGGTGCAGGAGAGTCTGAGGGGGCTCTCCTGGGAAGAAAGGGGGAGGCGTCTGGTCCAGGTGAAGACGGTAACCTTCCCTGACCACCTGGAGTGCCCAGGAGTTGGTGGTGATGGCAGCCCACTAGTGGGCAAAATGAATCATGCGCCCCCTCCCGTTGGTAGCTGTTCTCCCATGGGTAGAGAGGCCATGTTCTGGGAGTCAAAACCCTGACCACTCTGGGCTGGAGCTGGTGTCTGGGGCTTGGGGTCCTTAGACTTGCGTGGACACTGGCCTGCTCCCTTGCCCTGAAGAACCTGCTGGTATGAGGGATAGCCTTGGTAAAGTTGGCCTTTCCAGTAGAAGGGAGGCCTTTTCCCTGATGGTTTCTTCTTGGGAAGAGTGGAAGTCTTCCTGGAGAGTCGAGTTCTGGTGACATACTCGGTCTTGATTTCTGCCGTCTTGTCCTCCATCAGCTTGTTGAAGAGGTTTTCACTGAGACAAGGAACTTTCCTGGACCCATTGCTCAAGGTCTGAGGTCTGAAGCCAGGCCTGGCATCGAGCACTGATGCCTGTGGCGGCCACCCTCACGTTAGACTTGAAGCCATCGTAGGCCGCTCGAGACAAATACTTTGAGCACTCCCTGACAGACTTCGTGAGGGTCTAGAAGCACTGGAGGTGATCCCCGCTGAGACCCGCTGAGAAACGCCAGAGTTCCTTGGTTAAGTCTCAGAGGTAGATGCCGATTTACAGCTGATGCACTTGTATGCGGCAAGTCAGCATCAAGTCCTGGTAACACTTATGCCCAAGGGCATTGAGGGCGCGAAACTCCCTGCCCAGGGGCACCAAAGAGTGAATCTTTGGGCTTTCTGTCAATGCATGGCCAACTCGACCAGCATAGAAGTGTGAGGGAGTTGCATCTTCCTGAAGCCTGGTACTCGCTGGACCCTGTACATAGTGTCCAAGCGTCGGCTAACAATCGGCACCAAGGCCGATGTTTTCCACATTTGGAGAAGGAGGAGCCCCAGGATGGAAGGGATGGGGACCGTAAGGGCCTCCTTGGGTGCAGCCTCGTATTGGAGGATTTCGAGTTCCTCCATACGAGGGTCCTCCTCCAACTCCTTGGTGAGGGACAATGCCTTTGTCATGTTCTGGACGAACTTGAGGAATGAGGTGTCCTTTGGCGGGGACTGGTGCCTCGACGCTGGCAGGGACAGATTAGAAGGGAGGTCATGGTGAGTTTGTGTCTCCGGGGAGGCCTCGTCTTCGGACTCCCAGACCAAGTAGTCCATCGAGGACTCGAGGCCCAATGGTTCTAAGAGCATTGTTGGATCCAGTCTTCGATGAACCACGGCTGGTGCTTGGTCGGAGCCAGAAGCACTCACCGGGGAGAATCTTGCTCCCGAGGACCAGGAGCGGGATTGAGACCTTCACCGAGGACTGGCTCGAGGCATGGGGCTGTCAAGCATCTTTTCAGTGGCCCGGGGAGTCTTTGACATCGAGGTCCCTGTGGCCCCACCAGCAGGTGTGCTGGTGGGGCAAGGCATTGATGCTTGCTGCGAGGCAAGGAATGCAGAAATGCTGTGTTCCATTGCCATCATCCTAGCTTTCCACTCAGGGGTTGCAGAATTTGACACCGATGCTGGGGTAACTGGGTTTGGTGTCGGTGAAGAGAGGGAGTCCTCAATGGGATGGGCCTCCCAGATCTGTTGCTGCGGCCTCAGCATCTGTCCTGAGTACCTTGGCCGGTCTCTCCCACTCCGACTCCTCGGATACCCTCCGAGGGTTGTGGGACCGCGCACGGGACTTGCCATGCATGTCCGCTTCCTAGGAAGAGGTCCTCGAGGATTTCTTCTTTTTCTTACACTCTCACTCAGGGAACCTTTTCAAAGTGTCTGCGTGCCCGCTTGGTCACCACGAGGGCTTTAGGCACCAAGAGGCCTTAGAGCATGCGGTTACTGGGGATAGCGGAGCTGAATCTGACCTTTGGAAGATGTCATCCTCCTTCTGCCAGTGACTATGGATGGCTTTAGCGGACATCTTTTTGCACAGGGACCACACCTCTGAATCATGGTTGGCACCTCAATACCTGAGGCAACAATCTTGTATGTCAATAAGGGGCACGTGCTTCGAGCACCGATCACACTTCTTAAACCCAGTGGTCACTGGGGCAAAAAGGACCCCAGCGAGGTCGAAAACCTTCAACGCGGTCAGCAGTTAGAAAAGGGCGAAACCGCACTGGATGGAAAAAAACTAACTAAACAGGTTCCGAGTCCTGAAGGAAAGGTGACAGGGTGCAGAGGTGGGAAAGGGTCAGGTGCTAACTGATGATTCACAGAAGTGCAGAAAGAAATCAATTTCTTTCCGGGGAAGAGAGACAAACGTCTGTAGGGCTCTGCAAAAAAGGGAGACTGAGTAAGATGGCACTTTTGGGCGGGAAGGGGACCACGCATGCATGGTGGCATCTCTCAAAGGTTTTCTTTGAAAGCTGGGGAAATGCTTCCACGGGGGCTCTGTTGGCGCAACATCATCCATATGTGAGGACTGACTTCCTGCTTGTTCCTGGAAACAGGATATATCACACTTACTTAAAAGCTCAAAAAACAGAACATGGAGGGTTTTCCTAAAGAAGGAATCAAAAGCAAAACTGAGAATAAAAAGATCATCAAGGGCACAATGGAATTGTTATACCAAAAGCTAATTAAAAAGCACCACTTGTATTATCCGATGAGAACTGCATCTGCTTAAGGACACCAAGTCAGCAGAAAGAAAGCCAGTTGATCTTTTTTTTGGCCAGGAGACAGGAATTTCGGCACAAAATTTTGCAGAAACACATCTCAACTCCAAATCGACAGTAAGAATGGACTGTATCGACCCAAAACTGATGTTCATGTCCTCAGCAAGCTCCCTGATAGTCAATCGATGATTTGAGCATATTGCGGCACACATTGCTTCAACTTTGTCTTCATTCCTGCTCGTGGATGGCCTTCCAGAACGTTCATCACTGTCAACACTTTAGCGGCCCTCTTGAAAATGTTTGTACCAGTCATAAACTTGAGCATGACTCACGCATTCATCGTCTTACACTTACTGTAACTTGTCATAATTTTCTTTGCACAAATCTCCAAGTTTCTGGCAGAATTGAATGCAAATTCGCTGAACAATTTCTTCAATCATCGTAAATCTGATGAACTGCTTTTTACACGATACCAAACATCATGTGATTTAAAAAAGTACAGGTGTGCTGCAGCCACGCTACACTCTGCACATGCAGAGCACATAACTAGGTCACTGCATGAATAATAGCATCGTGGTGCGACGCATTGTTATATAGCTACACAACAAGTCTCGATACTTTTTGATCACACTTCGTAGAGTGCAGCCCCTGCACTAATTTGATCTACTCTATCATTGCAATATAATTTGTGACAGGTATCATCATGTCCCATTGGTTGTCCTCCTTCCATCAGGTCTCTGATACCAATCATATCTAACCTCTCATTTAGTGCTATATATTCTAACTCTCCCATCTTATTTTTTAGACTTCTAGCATTTGCATAAAAGCATTTTAGAGGCTGTATTTTATTCATATTAATCTGGCTATCAGTAGTCAAGGGTAATTTGGAATCTTTAAGCTCTGTCTGCTCTGTGCTTAAGGGCATTTGGGTTACTTTAGTCTTTATTGGAACCTCTCTGTTGATATGCCCTAACTTCAGTCGTTTGCTAGTATCCTTCAAGGATACATTGTTCCGAACCATGAGCTCTTGGGCAACTGTCGGCTTTCCCCTATTATGTAGTTTAAAAGCTGCTCTTTCTTCTTTTTAAAGGTTAATACCAGCAGCCTGGTTCTATCCCGGTTGAGGTGGAGCCCATCCCTTCGGAAAAGCCCCTCCTTTCCCCAGAATGTTCCCCAATTCCTAACAAATCCAAAACCCTCATCCTTGCACTATTGTCTCATCTATGCATTGAGACTCCAAAGCTCTGCCTGCCTTTGGGGTCCTGCTAAAACTAAAAGTCTAAATTTGGCCTCCAAAATCTCCCTACCACACTTTCCTATGTCATTGGTACCAACATGTACCAAGACAGCAGACTCCTCCCTAGCACTATCTAAGACCTTGTCTAGGTGGTGCGTGAGATCCACTACCTTTGCATCAGGCAGGCATGTTACTAGGCGATCCTTATGTCCACCAGCCCTAGCTGCAATCTTTTGCTAGTATCCTTCACAGATACATCATTCTGAACCATGCGCCTTGGGCGACTGTCGGTTTTCCCCAGATACCTAGTTTAAAAGCTGCTCTATCTCCTTTTTAAAGATTAATGCCAGCAGCCTGGTTCCATCACAGTTAAGGTGGAATCCATCCCTTTGGAAAAGCCCCTTTAGAAAATCCCCTGTAATTCTTTTATGGAGCCCCAGAGTCCACAAACCATGGGTTGCGAACACTGAATTAGAGAATAAAGACTCTAGATGCTATCCATTCCCTGATGCTAAATCGTCTAGAAACGCTTCCCTCATTCCAGCTTGGCCCACCAGTGGTCCCTTCTCCTTTTCCTGTTATATTGGACCTGACCACCACACTGCTTTTGGTTATCTGCTCTGGTGTTCTGGAGCTTTCTTCCACCTCCTAGAACAGTGGGACAGACACAATCCAGTGAAAGATGATAGACCAGCTGGTCAATGGAAGGGAGAGAAGTGTCCACAGAAGCGTTCATAAGCAAAACTATCAGAACACAATGAGGTTTCCCTAAAGTCCCCCAAGGCCTCATTGTGTCTTGGCACTGAAGAGCATAGGCACTTTGCCAGTCCAGTGGATCCCAGCTTCTCAGCTACAATATGGGCCTTATCAAACTTTGTTCACCACAAGTTTGCAGAACTAGTTTAGAACAGGAAAGTGAATAAAGTTCTCACTTTTTCCATTTCTTTATAATTGTGTGAAATAGGTTCAGTTCCAGTAGCCATGAGTCTCTGTAGACTGTGATGCACTAGGAAGAATCAGCATGGAAAATGAGGTGGAGCACGAGGTTGAAACACCTCATGGATCCCATGTCACCCTTAGGGGTCCTTTGACTAAAGCACTTACCACGTGTTTAGTGCCAAAACTAAGACGCGGTAAATGCAAAGCCTCCACGGTAACTGTGGGGCGGGGCAGCATATTCCCGGCAGTTGCCTAATGCATGGCAGCTGCAGAGGTCTCGTTACACTAACTGCACTATGTACTCCTGTGCTCACTGTGATGTGATGTCCACCCCTAACCCACGCATAATTTCATTACTGCGGGACAGTTACTGCAGCTCCGTGCTGACAAGTACTGTGTGCTAAAGCGCACGTTAACTGCACAGCATGCTTTAGTAAAACTGGCTCCAGATTCCTCCTAAAGAGCTGATCCAATCCTGGGTTTCCCTCTTTGCATGCAGGAATCCACTTGCATCCCTAAGAAAAGCAAAACTAAGACCATGCATGCAATGGGTGAAAGCCAGGACTGGATCAGCCCTTTTAGAGGGATCTGGAGCCAGCTGGTAACCCCAGATGTAACTGTTGCCCCTCCCTGAAAGTTCCTGCATCCTCTCTCTGTTGCTCCCTGCGGTCTGCTGCTGGCTGTAATGCTGGGACAGTCTCTGAGCCCTGCCACAGGTGGAGAGACCTTTCCTGTTAGTTATAGAGCAGAGCTGCAACGAGTTACCTGAGAAAAGTCCAGAGCTGCATCTTGGCGCTGAGTCAGTAAGTTTCTTTCCCACAGACACAGGGTTTAGTGAAGCAGGCCTAGGGTGGCTACCTGACTCCATGTCATAAGAAATAGGGTAATCCAGTCCTGGCTTTACCCTATTGCATGCAGGGACTTGTAGTTATGATTATCTCATTGCGTTATCCAAGAAACTCAACACTACAATCCATATGTGCAACAAAGTAAAATCAGGAGTGGATTAGGATGTTCTTTATGACATGGACTCAGGTGGAGATTATGAGCAGAACCTTAGAACAGGAGTTCTTAACCCGGTCCTCAGAACACATCTAGCCAATCAGGTTTTCAGGGTAACCACAATGAATATGTATGAGAGAGATTTGTATGCACTGCCTCCATTATATGCAAATCTCTCTCATGCATATTCATTGTGGCTATGCTGAAAATCTGACTGGTTAGGTGTGTTCTGAGGACTGGGTTGAGAACCCTCGCCTGAGGGCTGGGGGCCAAAGGGAAGGAGCAGTAAGTACAGAGAATGTCATGGTTTATTTATTAGACAGTTTTGTATACTGCCTTATCCTTCAATCAAAGCAGTCACAACACAATTGGGGGGATACATTTAACACGCCGGGATATGAGACACATACACTAATACTTACAGGGAACATGGGCTATGGAGGGTTAAGTGGCTTGCCCAAGACCACAAGGAGCATCTGTGGGACTAGAAACCCCAGTCCTTCTGGCCCAAGGTTGCTGTCTTCTGGTAGGATTTGAACCTCCAACCTTCTGGCTTGAAGTACCTTGCCCCAACCACTAGTCTACTTCTCCCTATGTATTCTGGTTCTCAGAGTACATATTGTATAAGGTCACCTGGGCTGAATCCCTGTTTTTTACATAGTAAATGGGCAGGAAGAGAACATAACTATCAAGATTTATAAGTGTTAGACCAATGATAACTGTACACATTTTCCCTCATTTGAATATTGTCTTTTTTCTGTCCTCAGGCTCCACGTATCACCCAGACAGAATTGAGGCAGGATCTCCCTCTTCAGCCACACTTGCCGCCATGTAGAAATTGTGGTTTTGCGCTTTCTTACCTGGACTCAAGAACACAGACACCTGCGCAACGTGTGCACCATCACCAGCAGCGTCAGCAGGACACAGTGAGTAGCGAGTCTTATGTAACCATGGTATCAAAAGCCCAAGCAAGTGTGGAAAATCGGGGGCCGTCTTCTTGTAGACCCTGGATGCAACCACAAGTCTAGGAAAATCCTGGGATGGGAGTTCAAGCCTCTGTTGCCACTGACTGTCTGTGACCTTGTAGAAATCACCACATGTGATTTTCCGTCACTTTCCACCCCAGAGGAGGAATGCAGTATTTTGTATTTTGTCCTCTACTTTCTAGAGAGTTTTATGGAGTTAACATTGGCCTCTGATGTCTAAGATACATTTATTTATTTATTTAGAAGGATTTAGTATACCGCTTTATCATTAAATCAAAGCAGTTTGGCACATCAAACAATCAATAATAATGTGTGGTCTGTAGCATGCAGTGGGAGAACTAAGAAGAGTGGTGTGTGGTGCTGTGTGTCAGATTTTATCAGTTAGGTTTAGGTTTAGGTTTATTCATTTGATATAACCGCCTTTCTGGGGCAATCAAAGCGGTGTACAGGTAATAAAATACATAAAAATTCATAAAATACATAAAATAGATAAATTATACAAAACATAAAAGCATAATACATAAAAACTTTGGCCATGGCCAGAAAGGAAAGGAAATGTACAATTTTGTAAAGGATAGAGACTAATATGCAGCAAGTACGGGACAGGATACAACAGGTGGGTAGGTACAGCAGGGACAGATTCATACAAAAGGGGAGGGGATATTGAATGCCAGTGAAAAGAGATGGGTTTTAAGGTTTTGTTTGAAAGTTGTGAATTGTGGTTCCAGGCGGAGGGAAGGGGGGAGAGAATTCCAGTGTGCGGGACCAGCAAAGTAGAATGCAGATAGACGTGTGAATTGGAGGTGGGAACGGGAAGGGGGGGAGGGCGAGACGGTTGAGATGGAAAGAGCGGGGAGTGTAACGTGGGGAGTGGAAAGATAGAAGGTCAGACAGATAGGATGGGGTACCAGTGTGATAAACTTTGTGAAGTAAAGTTAGCTTCAGTGAGCTATTTACATAATGAGCAATATACATATATACAATAATGGAGCTGTGTGAAAGGTGCGCTAGGATCATGATCCTGTATTGTCTTGAAAGTAGTAAAGGAGTCATTTATGTGAGGTCCTTGAAATGTTCTGTAAATAGAGCAGTCTTAAGAAGTTTTCTGAAGTCCTTGAGATCTTTGGTTGATCTTAGGTGGTCTGGGAGGGAGTTCCATAGAGCGGGCGCTGCCAGGGAGAGTGCCCTACTTGATATGGCCTGCTTTGTTTTAGCAAATTCCTTTGGTGTTCTGATGGTGTCTGAGGTTCCTTTTCTTCTTGGTCTCTTGCTGTCATCGGTTTTTATTAGTGGTTGTAGGCTGTCAGCTGAGAGCTTGTGTATTATTTTGAATATGTGTAAAAGTACTTTGAATTGGACTCAAGAGCTGATTGATAGCCAATGTAGGTGGTACAGGATGGGAGTGATGTGGTCGTGATTTGTGCAATCTGTTATGAGTCATGCGGCTGTGTTTTGTGCTAACTGTAGTGGTTTTATTGTCTTTTTTGGTAGCCCCTGGTAGATGTGATTGCAATAGTCTAGAGTGGGAGTGATGATGGCTTGACAGACTGTTTGGAAATGTTCATGAGCGAGGATGGGTTTGAACCTTCTGACTGTCCTCATTTTGATTTTTGCAATGTGGGATTGGAGGTTAAGGTCCTTGTCGAGCGTTACTCCCAGGTATTTTATTTCTTGTCTTACTGGTATTATGATGTCATTCAGATTGATGGTGGCCGTGGGTGAAAATGTACGGTTTCTTGTGATGAATAGTGCTTCAGTTTTATTGTAATTTATTGATAGATTGTTTTCCTGAAGCCAGGTTGCCATTTGTTGGAAGCAGTTGGCTATGTTGGAGTAGTCCGGGTTGTCCAGATTGATTGGTGTGAATATCATTATGTTATCTGCGTATATGGTGTATTGAATCTTGTGGTCCTTGATGGCGCAGATGGGTTGTACGTAAAGATTGAAGAGCAGGACGGAGAGAGCTGAGCCTTGTGGGACTCCCTGTGTGGCTCTGAAAGGTTGAGAGGTTTTTGTTCCACACTTGACTTGTATCTGTCTGTTGGTGAGGTAAGATGTAAACCAGCTCAAGGTGGTGCTGGGTTCTTATTCAATTAATGGATATATCCATTAATTGAATAAGAACCCAAAGCAGGGGGAAGTGGGAGCCTGGGCACAGTCCTCTGCTACGGGGGAGGGGGGGTGCCTACGGCCGTCACATCTACTGTAATTACTTTTTCTTCTTTCATCATCCTCTGCCAGATGTGCACCAGAAGGCAAACAGTGAGTCAGATGTTGTGAGGCGAGGTGGCATTTCCTGTGGGACTCCTCAGGATCCAGTAGATTCATGAGAATAACAGCCCTTACAAGCTGCCTAGGTTTTGGCCTGACCAGCAAACTGAATTTAAAATGGGGAGATTAGAGTGATAGGGGTGGTGGGATGCTGCATTTTACATCCTGAAGCCATGCACCAACTCTATTCCCTTCTCACCTGTTCTTGTCAGGGCCAAATTTAAGGGGCACAGTGTCCACTTAAAGTTAATGGGAACACTAATCCGATTATATTCAAGAGGATTTTCAACAGGCTTGTGTAGTTACATCAAACCACTGAATATGTGGTTCTAAAGTTAATCAGCTTAGCTCAAAACAGCTATTTATGTGGTCCTATTTAACTGCTAAAGTTACCTGGGTAGCACTGAATATCGAGGAATCCAAATAACTTGAGGGCACGCAGTCTGCAGGCCCCTCTTTCTTCCCAGACTTAACCATGTAATGTCTGGCCAGAAATAGAGATGTTTGAATAAAAGCTATGTAGTCAGCAGCCCCAAGAATTTAAACCAAGTGCATCTTCCTGGTAACTATAGAAACAAAGAAAAATGACGACAGAAAAAGACCACATGGCCTATCTAGTCTGTCCTTCCATATCGACAACTACAACAGTCCCTTTTTTTCCTTTAGAGATCCTCTGTGTTGGTCCCATGCTATAGAAACTCTTAGAGTTACCTGGACAAAGTATTTGAATATTAACCCTAAAAGTACACAATAGTATAGGCTGAAGTAGAAGTTAGCAAATCATTCTGGGAGATGTTTAGATTGGAGGCACAGCATCTGGCCGGTAGATGGCAGTATTACCTCATAGATTAAGGCAACCAATCGTTCTTGCAACATAGTGACATCATCATGTTATTATATGACATCTTAGACAGCAGATTATTGATCACATCCCACATGACCCTCGGAGCGGTGACAGGGTCTCCTGGTTTCAGCGGCTGGAGCAACATTGGATTTATGTTTTAGATTCTATACATCCTCACAGTCTGAATCGGGAGATCGTTGACGGTGGGATGTTTCCCCTTTCCCATTGGTGGTTCTAATGTATGACGAGATTTGGGATCAGCCGATGAATAGGCAAGTAGCTCCTCAAAAGCCATTGCTTTGTGTCTTGAACGGTTGCTGGCAGTCAGGCTTTAATGGACTGAGGAACGTGTTTTTATTCTGTGGCACTTGATAGAGAGTCTATGATTGACTCGAAACGTGCACGTCATGCAACTCATTGGTTCTGATTGTGGAATTGAGAAATGCCTTCTGCTGCCATTGATGATTCAGATAAGTTTATTTGTTTTTCAAGTTTTCAAGTTGTTTTAGAACCATTTATGATTAAAATGGACATAACCAGGCATTGAGATTGAGGAACTCTCTTCTCTGGTGGGCTTGTCTGACAAAAGTACATTAATTTTGAGAGCCTTGAACTGTTCGGAGTGATATTGTTATATTTTGTGGCTTTAATTCTATCACCTCTGGGGTTTTTTATTTTTTGGATCATGTTATTATATGCAGAGAGCACGAGACTGGCAGAAATGTTCACACCGAAGCAAAAAGAGAATGTTGTGCCCTCATAAAAAATATTTCACTTCTCGTTTTCAGTTTTCACCCCAAACTCCTGTATATGTTATTCACATTTTTCCCATAAAATTTGCAAGAACTCGCCACTGAGCTTCTGGCATAAAGCATGAGAATTTTTGCCTTTTTCTAAAGATTTCTCACACACTCAACTTTTGATCCTTCAGCAGAAACATTCAAGGGGGTGTTGTTGTTAAGTGCCATCGAGTTGGTGTTGACTCATGGCAACCCTCTGGATAGTTGTCCTAAACTGTTCGGTTCAAGGGGGTAATTTGAGGGTTTTCCATGTGTAAAGGTCTTTTATGAAATTACCCCACAACATACGTATATTTTAGTACATATGGTATAATCCAACTAATCAAAATACCCTATTAAGAGTGCCGCTTATAAATCAAAAAATCAACAAATTGCTCACACTCAAATACATTATCTGGAGTATAATAGTAACATACATAGTAACATAGAAAATGACGGCAGATAAAGACCAGTACAGTCCAGCAAGGTGGCAAGAGTAGGTGCACCTGCCACTCTGTGCAGGTCACCCCTCTCCATGTCTTTGTTTAGGGGTGAACCCACCGCTCCGTGTAGGGCACCCCTGTTTGTTGAGAAATTAGATAGTTAAGTTTATTTTGATTTTATCCTGTTGCTATAGAGGGATCCACTATGTCTGTCCCATGCCATTTTGAATCCTGTCACTGTGTTTGCCCCCACCACTTCCATTGGGAGGGCATTCCAAGCATAGACCACACTTTCAGTGAAAAAAGTATTTCCTGACATTGCCTTTCAATTTACCCCCTTGCAGCTTCATGTTATGCCCTCTAGTTTTACAGCTTCCCCGTCTTTGGAAGAGGTTTGTTTGTTCATTAACATTCTTTCAGTATTTAAAGGTCTGAATCATATCTCCCCTATCCCTCTTCTCCTCCAGAGTGTACATACTGTATTTAGGTCTTCAAGTCTCTTCTCATAAGGCTTCTGTCGCAGGCTCCAAATCATTTTGGTCACCTTCCTCTGAACTGTTTCCAGTCTTTTTACATCCTTTGCAAGATATGGTCTCCAAAACTGAATACAGTATTCCAAGTGAGGCCTCACCAGTGACTTATACAGTGGCATTAGTACCTCTTCCTTTCTGCTGGTAATTCTTTGTATGCAACCCAACACACTCTTCAACAACATAATAGCAGGCATTGACAACCTTCGCCAAGGATTCGTCCTGGTCTTCCTGGACATCGCAGCGGCATTCGACTCCCTGAGCCACGAGCATCTCTTGGTACGCCTCAAGGAGAAGGGAATCACCGACAAAGCGCATGAATGGTGCAAGTCCTACCTTTCTGATAGATGGCAGCAGGTACAATCCAGTGATACATCATCAGATCCGTTCCACCAAAAGCAAGGTGTCCCGCAGGGATCTTCCCTTTCCGCTCTGATGTTTAATATATACATGCAACCCATCTGCAATCTCATCCGGTCCTTCAGTGTCAACTGCCTGATATACGCAGATGACGTGCTGCTCTACACGCCTTTTTCAACAGAGAACCCTGACCTCTCCCCACTAATAAACTGCATTAATGCAGTATCCATTTGGCTGCAAACCCAGAACCTCAGGATACAACACAAGAAAACTGAGGTGCTATTCATTACAAGGAATCGAGACTTCTCCACACCGCCCTTCCTAAAAGTAGAGGGAGCAGACCTCCAGACCAAACCCACCATCAGATACCTTGGCATCACCTTAGACCAACGCTTGGATATGAAGGTGCACATAGGAAACATGGTGAGGGCGGTTTACCATAAGATCCGATCCCTCAGACACCTACGATCCCTGCTGGAGCCAGACGATTTCAGGATAATCTATCAGGCACTGGTCATACCACAATTCGATTACGCAAACTCAGTCTTGCATGGTCTCCCTCAGTCCACCTTGCATCCACTGCAACTGGCAATGAACGCCGCAGCAAGAGTCCTACATGGAACGTCCAGGAGAGACCATGTCTCACCCATCCTAAAACACCTCCACTGGCTCCTGATACAAGGTAGACTCACATACAAAATCTTACTTCTGACCTTCAAGGCTATCAACAGACTCTCATCCTCATCACTAACAGAGTTCATCCAGACTACACCCTCCAACAGAGCCAGACGGTCTGTAGCACTCAATACCCTGGTAGTTCCAAGATCAATTACACAATGCACCCAGTCAACAGCGGGCAGGGCTTTCAAATTCTGTGCGCCTAGATGCTGGAATAGCCTCCCTCACGACATCCGAACAATACCAGACCTACTCCAGTTTAGAAAGGCCTTGAAACACCACCTCTTCCTCCAGTATTACCCTGTAAACAACGCAGCTATGACACCAACCTCACAAACCACGCAAAACACCCATGACTAAGACCAAGGAAGTGAATCCTAATATGTTGTAAATGTAAATAGTTACCCCAGTTATCCAAGTTTTTAACACCTGTTCACTGTAAACACAAAGTACCCCGGGAAATGTGTAATCTTTGTTCATTGTAAACCGCGCAGATGCTGAATAGTGCGGTATAGAAGAGACTGTAAATAAATAAATAAATAAATCCTCCTGGCTTTTGCCACTGCCTAGTCGCACTGTTTTGCCACCTTGAGGTCCTCAGAAATAATCACACCAAGGTCCTTCTCCTGGTCTGTGCACACCAACCTCTCGCCCCCTATCGCAAACATTTCCCTTGAATTTCTGCTTCCTAAGTGCATGACACTTCACTTCTTCGCATTAAATCTTAACTGCCTAGCATTAGACCATTCTTCCAGCTTTTGTAGATCTTTCCTCGTGTTATCCACTCCCTCAGGGGAGTCCACTCTGTTGCAAATTTTTGTGTCATCTGCAAAAAGACAGACTTTTCCATGCAGTCCTTCAGCAATATCACTCACAAATACATTGAACGGTGCCGGTCCCAGGACCAAACCCTGGGGCACCCTGATAATCACCCTCTTTTCATCCGAGTGAGCTCCATTTACCATCACCTTCTGACGTCTGTCAGTCAACCCATTTCTAATCCAGTTCACCACCTTGGGACCCATCCCTAAACTATTGAGTTTATTGATAAGCCTCCTATGAGGAACAGTATCAAAGGCTTTGCTGAAATCCAGGTAGATGACATCCATCACATGCCCCTGATCTAGTTCTCTGGTCATCCAGTCAAAGAACTCAATCAGATTTGTTTGGGAAGATCATCATTTGGTAAAACCATGTTGCCTTGGATCATGCAACCTGTTGGTTTTGAGAAAGTCCACTAGTCACTCTTTCAGGAACATCTCCATTACTTTTCCCGCCACCGAGGTAAGGCTCACCGGCCTGTAGTTTGTCACTTCTTCCCTGTCACCACTTTTGTGAAGAGGTACCACATCAGCCCTCCTCCAGTCCTGAGGAACTTCTCCTGTTTCCAAGGAACTGTTAAAAACATCCTTTAACAGCCCTGCAAGAACCTCTCTGAGCTCTTTTAGTATCCTGGGATGTATCCTATCCGGTCCCAAGGCCTTGTCCACTTTCAGTTTTGCAAGTTGTTCTAACACATCATGTTCTGTGAATGGTGTGGTATCTACTTCATTCCCATTTTTATATTTGGGAATCACAGGTGGTCCTTCTCCAGGATTTTCTTTAGTAAAAACAGAGCAGAAGTATTTGTTTAGCAATTTCGCTTTTTCAGTGTCACTTTCCATGAGTCTGTTCCCAGCACTTCTGAGTCCTGCAATTCCACCTCTGATTTTCCTCCTCTCCCAAATATACCTGAAGAAAGTTTTGTCGCCACACTTCACATCTTTAGCCATCTTTTCCTCTGCCTTTGATTTTGCTATCCTTATTTCTCTTTTTGTCTCCTTGAGTTTGATCCTGTATTCCTTTCTGTGTTCCTCTGTTTGCAAGCTTTTGAATTTTGTGAAAGCTTTATTTGAGCAGCCACTTCTTTGGAGAATTAAATAGGTTTCCTTCTCCTCTTGTTTTTATTTACTTTTCTTACATATTTATCTGTTGCCCCTTTTATTACCACCTTTAATTTAGCCCATTGCAATTCCACTTCCCTTATCCCCTCCTACCCTGCCAACTCTTCCTTCAGGTACTTGGCCATTTTACTGAAGTTATTTTTTTTAAGTCTAGGACTTTGAGCTTGCTATGATTGGACTCCACCTTGGCTTTTATCTCAAACCACACCTTGTGATGACCGCTGCTGCTCACAAGGGCACCCACCTGGACATTCGACACGCTATCACTGTTGGTGAGCACTAAATCCAGCATTGAGCTTTCCCTGGTCGGTTCCATCACCATTTGTCTAAGTAACGCATCTTGGAAAGCATCCACAATTTTTTTGCTTCTTTCCAGATTCGCAGAAGGAGTAATCCAATCCACATCGGGTAGATTAAAGTCACCCAATATGATCACTTCCCCCTTTGTGGCTATCTTTGCAATATCTATAATCAATTCATTATCTATTTCTTTGATTTGAGTCGGAGGTCTGTACCAGTATGGATGACAGTGCCATCTCCTTTTTGCAACACAATCCAGAGCCTTCTTCTTTTCCCCCTGCCCCCTGCATTTCAGTAACTTTAATATTGCTTTTGACATATAATGCCTTAGCCTAGAGTATGTAGATAGTTTCCCCAGTTCAACCCAAGTTTTCTACCCTGTTTTATGTAAGTCCAGTATGGTTTCTCCTTACTCATGGACAAAGTTACCGTTATCTGTGAACCGAGCTGATTTGAAGAGCGCGGTATAGAAAAGACTTTAAATAAATATAAGGCTACTCCTCCTCCTTTTCCACTTTCTCTGTCTCTTCTGTATAGATTATAGCCAGCTATGGCTATATCCCATTCATGCGAGTCATTAAACCATGTTTCTGTAATGGCCACAGTGTCCAAGTCCATTTCCACCATTAGGGCTTCCAGGTCAGGAACTTTGTTGGCTAAGTTTCGAGCATTTGTGCTCATTTGTGCTCAATACCTAACAACATTGATGAAACAGTAGCAAACTGGAACAGTGCCCTTGGACTATCAGCCCAGCCCACCGCCACAGTTAACCAAACCATCTCTACCTCCTCCTTCACCAAGAAACGGAACGCGCCATGGTTCTCCTCTGAACTGTGAACCTCCTTACGGCAATTAAGGAAACTAGAGAAGAAATGGAGACACTCTCTTAACCTGTGTGACCAATCCACCTACTTAACTCACTTGAAATCCCATCGTCAACTAACCTGGGATAAGAGGAAAGAATACCATGCAAGGCTCCTCAGTCGCTCCCTTAACAAACCTAGAGACCTCTTCCAACTAGTAACATCCCTAACCAGTGAGCCTTCTCCACCACAACATGAACACATACAACCACAACTATATGCTGACTATATCCAATCCAAGATGATCAAGATCTCAACTATAATCACAAGCGAACCCACACAAACCTCCAACGTCCAGATGAAACTTAATAAATTCTCATCCCCAACCCCTAAGGCAATCGAAGAACTCATAACCTCCATCAATGCCACCACTGCCCCCAACGATCCATGTCCAGCCCACTGGATCAAATCACTAAGAACAGAACTCAGCCCTTACATAGCAGCCATAGCTGACCAGTCACTTAGCACAGGGATATTCCCAACAGCCCTCAAACAGACCTCCATTCGTCCACTACTCAAAAACAATAAACTCGATCCAAAAAAAAGAAGACTCCTACCGCCCAATCTCAAGTATCCCTTTACTAGTCAAGATACTAGAAAAAGTCACTCTAAGGCAAATTCAACAACACATTGACTCTGAAGCTCCACTCGACCCAAATCAGCATGGCTTCAGAGAATCCCATGGAGTTGAAACCCTTTTAACTTCTCTAATAAACACGCTTATTACTACAACAGACAACATCAGAAATGTAGTTGCATTGATCTTCCTAGACATTGCAGCAGCTTTCGATTCTGTTGACCATGTTAAGCTGCTTAACCGACTACATGAAAAAGGGATTCAAGGAATGGCCTGGAAGTGGTGCAAATCTTACCTGGAAGACCGCTGGCAGCAGGTCCGGACGGGTGACAATACATCTATGCCTTTCCAACAGAAGCAAGGTGTACCACAGGGTTCCTCCCTCTCGGCCCTGCTATTTAATATCTATATGCAGCCCATCTGCAACATCGCCCGGTCATTTGGAACATCTTGCCTCATCTACGCAGATGATGTGCTACTATTCACACCAGTCAACGTATTGAAACCCGACTATACCACACTAACTACCTGCTTCAATGCAATCTCAGACTGGCTGCTCTCACAAAACCTCCGAATTAACTTTAAAAAAATGGAAGTTTTGATTGTAACAAGGAACAAAGACTTCTCACCCCTACCAACTCTAAGAACAAGAGATGCCGAGTTACCACTCAAATCAACTATACGTTACCTAGGCGTTATACTCGACCAGCGACTTGAGTTCAAAGATCATATAAAAAATACAGTTAAAGCCATCTATCACAAGATCAGAATTCTACGACACCTCAGACCAATGCTTGAACCACAAGACTTCCGAACAACCTTCCAAGCGTTGGTCACCCCACACTTCGACTACGCTAATATTGTGTTACAGGGCCTATCCAAGAGTACGCTTAATCCTCTACAATTGGCCATGAATACGGCTGCCAGAGTTCTACACAGAGCCCCAAGGAGTCATCATATCACTCCTATCCTATTCGAACTTCACTGGCTCCCGATATCATATAGAATTTTATACTAAGCCCTCCTCATCACATTCAAGGCAATTCACCAAATCTCATCATCATCTTTATCTGACCTCCTGCATTACTCACAAAGTTCCAGATCCCGACGCTCCTCAACAGAAAACACACTAGTGATCCCAAAATACCAAGCAAAATTCAACCAGACAACTAGCACAAGAGCATTCTCATCCTTTGCCCCTAGATGTTGGAACATGCTACCACCCAACATCAGATCACAAAAGGACCTCTCACAATTTAGAAAAGATCTAAAAACACACCTCTTCCTACAACACTTCCCTCAGAGTATGAACTCCCTAAGACATTCCCTCCCAACACGAACCAATGATCATGGTTAGTCAAGTACACCCCCATCTTCATTTCTCACCCCATATCAAATCCTCTTAGAGCCACAAGCCTTAGAACTATAAACATATGATTTCTTGCTGTAAATAGTTTGAATTCTTGTTATCTATTTAACCCCAGTTATCCATGTTTATTCCCTGTTATCTGTAAACTTAACATATGTTCATGCTTAAGTACAATTTGTTAAAATGTAAACCGCGCTGATGACGAAGAGTGCGGTATATAAAAGCTGTTAAATAAATAAATAAAATAAAATTGCTTTCCAGCATTTAACTGGCTTGCATGTATTTTGCATTGATTTTGTTCTACCCACTTCTTCCCACTTGTCGTTGATGTGTGGTTGAAAAGTGTGTGTTTCTGATGTTGTTCTGCTTTTGCTGGGAGTGACGTCCTGAACTTGTCCTTCCCTATCCGTCACCCCCTTTATTTATTTATTTATTTATTTATTTAACATCTTTTATATACCGCACTATTGTCACCAGCGCGGTTTACATGTAACAAACATATACATACAAAGAACTGTAATGCATTTTACAAGTAACAGGGTTTTTGAAAACTTGGGAATAACAAGGTACAACTACATAGGCTAGTTAACTATTTACAGAATATTGAAATACATTAGTCACATTTGGATATCAGTTGGGAAAAATGTCCTGGTCAGAAAAGTGTCTGTAATATTTTCATGTGCGAAGGTTAGATTGGGAAATAGCTTAGGAAGAGGTGGTGTTTGAGACTCTTTCTCTAGCTTAAATGTGCTAGGAAAATCGGAAACCAGGGAAGATAGGATGAAAAAGACCTCAGCATTACTTGAGCCTTAAAATTTCAGGCTTACCACTTAAATCAGGCCAAGAATTTGGCTCATCTCAGTTCATATCACAGATCAAGAAAAAACCTCCTTATGTTGTTCATTGAGGCCATCCAGTGACTTAAGCCCAGCCTAGAATCCATTTGTCAGGTGGCCTTGTTTTTCAAGGCCCCTTTTGCCTGCAGTTCCCTTCCCCTTGCTCTCCAAGTTGAAGTTTCATTTAAGAAATGTAAAGCTGGTCTAAAGCCTTATTTGAGTAGGCCTAAGGCTGTTGCTGGGTTTCTGGGAGGGAGGCCTCATGCCTTCTCCTCCTCCCTGACTTCTGTTCTCTATTTTATCTTCTCTGCTAGGCTGTCCTGTTGCATTATTGTCCTTTGCTGTATATTGTTTTTGGATTATAAAACTACTTCAATTTAATGTGAGAAGTGGGATAGTAAGCCATGAATAGACATAAACCTTCAATGCCCGTCAATTAGACGGGAGTTTATAAAATTACCATCATGAATACACACCTACTCCGAAGTAGTTGTAAATGTGGATGTTGGCATTTACATGCTACAGGAGCTGGCTCATAGCAGCTTATGCTGCAAACAAGCACAGTGCTTCGTTCTCCCAAGAACTATGTGAATTTAGGAAGAAAATTAGGCATTTTGACATCATCTTTTTGTTTTTCTTGAGATTTTTCATGTGCTATCATCTCCCACCATGTAAGGACAACCCACCTAGGATTAGTGGGCAGTCCCCCCTGAACAAATTATCCATCATACTCACAGTTCTTCTGACTTGCCTCCAACCCAGAGAAAGAATCCGAGTATTTGCGGTCATCAACTGTCACATGTAACAAATTGCTGACCAGGGGCAACAAACACAGGGATCTATCCTCGGCTCTTGATTCCTATCTCTGGACCCAGAAACAAGTGAGAAGAAATGAAAACACAACACACACAGAATTATATCATAACAAAATCTGCTCCCTTTAGGAAGGAAGTCACAGGCCCGCAAACCTGAGCAGTCTCCTCCAATTAGCTTGGCCACAGCTCTTACTTTTATTAGGAAAAAAATGTCACATTGTACAATTTTGTCTTATCACTCTGCATCATGCTTTTTGCTTTACATTTTGTTTATCTATATCTACATTACAGGTCACGCTAAGCACAAACATATTGCTCACACTTAATCAGGACAAGCTGCCTGCAAACAGAAGCTCCCTGTCTTGCAAGATGTAACCTTGACTGTCTTTCTTATTCATAAGCATCCCTTGTAACACTGACAGCATTGTTTTTATTCTTTATTTTTCATTTATTGTTTTCTTATTTCCAAGAACAGTACATAATTTTAGCTCCTCTATTAACATTGACTCTTTTCTTCTATACAATCATATCAAATCATGGCATACAACAATATGAGTTCAAAGAGAGTATCGTTTCCCTTCACATATGCAACTTCCATCCCTAGAGCTTTAACAATACCAATACCATATCTTTAGATCACAACATAACAACAACTGTAATAATTAACCCTTAGTGTCGTCTCTAGTTGGGGGACCCGATGGGGGGTGAGGAGAGGTCCAAATGAGCCAGTGGGGCAGGGTGTCTAGGCTTGTCTCACGTTTTTTGCTGTCACCTGGATTGTCAAAACCTTTCTCCAGTTTCTTAGCCTTTCGCTAGACAGCTATTAGTGAAATCCAAGTATCACTCACCAACACCAGCTGGCATCTTAAGTCATGTTATCCAATCCCCTCTCTGTCCCAGTCTTTCTACACCACTGCTCTGAACGGGGTCCACAACTTATTAAAACTATCCATCTGCCCTCAAATATTTGCTACTCCTCTCTCCATTTCCATCAGGGTGAGCAATTTTTTAAGTCAATCCTGAATTGGAAGGGGACATTGCACTCCTCCATTGGACAGATATACAGTACACAGTCTCAGCACCAGAAACAGATATCCTGCTAAATCCACCTTATTTAGGCACATCTCCTCTGGGGTGTCAGTGTAACCCAAGAGCAAAAGTGCAGGGTCAGCCCTATATTTCTGTCCTGTCATGTCCTCACTGCGTCTTGACAGAATTATTTTTAAGTTGCTTTCACTCACCAGACTTTCTCCATGAGACCCCAGTGCCCCTATAAGTCCCTTTCTATAGGCGCTACTTAAAAAGTAGTTCAGTGCCCCATGCTAAAAAATGCCTGGGTAGTGGGTGTATGGGCAGCAACTTGGCGGGGTGTGGATATTCCTGCAGCAGTGCTGCCAACACAGGACGTGAAAGATGGTGCTGCTGGCGCTTGGTAGGGAGCAATACAGTGGGTAGTGGCAGTTGTTCCCCACAGCGTTTTAAATGCGGCAAGCCACAATGAATTCCACCCCCCTTCATCTAGTGTGGTGTAGCCCAGACCCGTGTTACTAGTGTGTGGCTTAGTAACATGCCCCTTGGTCTCTTTGCTATTGCCTTGTCCTGCCTTAGTACCCCTTTCACTCCACTACTATCTCTCTAATAGTCCAACTGACTCCCTCACAGGCTTTTTTATTATACATTTTTGCTTCCATGACAAGCTTCTTTTCAAATTCTGTCTTATCAATGTTTTGCATCTAACATGCCAATACTTATGCTGCTTCATGTTTTTTTCATTTGGATCCTTTTATCGTTTTTTGATAGATTTTTTTTAGGCTATAACAGTCTCTTTCACCTCTCGTTCAAACCATGCTGGCAGCTGTTTGCTCTTCCTTCCACCTTTTTGGCCTGGGCTTTCAAGATGGTATTTTTTTAAACAACATCGATGCTTGATGTAAATCGTTAACCTTTGCAGCTGCTTGTTTTAGCTTTTTCTTAACCATTTTCTTCATTTTATCACGGTCTCCCTTTTGAAAGTTAAATGCTAGTGCAATGGATTTCCTTGCTGCCCTTCCTCCATTTGTTAAATCAAATGTGCCCATGTTATGATCACTATTGCCAAGCCGCCCCCAACACCGTTACCTCTCGCAGTAGATCATGCATTTCATTAAGGACTAGGTCTAAAGTAGGTTCCCCTTCTGTCAGTTCATGAACCAGTTGCTCAATGAAGCAGTCATTTATTTCATCTAGAAACTTTATCTCCCTAGCAGGTCCTGATGTAACATTGACTCAGTCTATACCGGGGTAAGTGAAATCTCCCATTACTGTATTGTAAACTTTGCTAGCTTCCCTAAGTTCTAGTAGCATTTCATCATCTGTCTGTTTATTCTGGCCAGGTAGACATTAGTGCATCCCCACTGCCATTCCCTTCCCCTTTTTTACATAGAATTTCTATCCATAATGATTCTACAGTGTATTTTGCTTCCTGCAAAAGCATTTATTTATTTATTTATTTATTGAGGTGTCTTTTATACTGCCTTATCGTGTAATCAGGGCGGTTTACATTATGTTGTTAAGTTGTTGTTAAGTGCCGTCGAGTCGGAGTCGACTCATGGCGACCCTCTGGATAGCTATCCTAAATTGTGTTCGGTCTTCAGTCAGGCGGCTCATTGTTGACAGACTGGTACCCGTAGCTGCTGTTATTGTATCGATCCATCTCATTGCTGGCCTTCCTCTTTTGCGTTGACCTTCTATCTTGCCAAGCATAATGTCTTTCTCTAATGATCTCTCTCTTTGCATGATGTGTCCAAAGTATGAAAGTCGAAGTCTTGTCATCTGAGCTTCTAAAGAAAGCTTAGGTTTGATCTCCTCTAGTACTGACTGGATTGTTCTTCGGGCAGTCCATGGTATACACAGTATTCGCCACCAGCACCATAATTCAAAGGCATCAATTTTCTTCCTGTCTATCTTTTTCACTGTCCAGCTTTCACATCCATATGATGTTATTGAAAATACCATGGCTTGAACAAGTCGAATCTTTGTGTGGAGAGAGACATCTCTGCTCTTGAGAATCTTATCTAGGTCTTTCATAGCCATTCTGCCAAGAGCAATGCGTCGTCTGATTTCTTGACTGCTTGTTGCTTCTTTATTGATAGTTGATCCAAGTAGGTTAAAGTTGTTCACAATTTCAATTTCTTCTCCTTCAACGATGAACCTGTTGATTATGCCAGTTGTCATGATCTTTGTCTTCTTTACATTAAGGTGCAGGCACATTTTGAGACTATGTTCTTTGATTGTGAGAAGCAAATGTTTCAGATCATCTTCACTTTCAGCCAGTAATGTGGTATCATCAGCATAGCCAAGGTTGTTGATGAGTCTTCCACCAATCTTCACACCTCTGTTGTCTTCATACAATCCTGCTTCTCTGATGATTTGTTCTGCATATAAATTAAACAGGTAGGGGGAAAGTATGCAGCCTTGTCTTACACCTTTGCTTATTTTAAACCATTCTGTTTGTCCTTGTTCTGTTCGAACTGTTGCTTCTTGATCAATGTACAGATTGCGCAAGAGAACAGTCAGGTGTTCTGGTATACCCATGCTTCTTAATGTGGCCCAGAGTTTCTCATGGTTTACACAGTCAAAAGCCTTGCAATAGTCGATAAAGCACAAATAGATATCCTTTTGGTATTCTTTAGTCTTTTCAAGGATCCATCTCACATCCGCAATGATGTCTCTTGTTCCTCGTCCTTTCCTGAACCCTGCTTGCACTTCAGGTAGTTCTTGTTCCAGGTATGGTTGTAGTCTCTTTTGAATAATCTTCAGTAGAATCTTGCTGGCATGTGGGATCAGAGCGATTGTGCGATAATTTCCACAGTCAGCTGGATCACCTTTCTTTAGTATTGGTATAAACACAGATCTTTTCCAGTCAGTTGGCCATGATGTTGTCTTCCATATTTCTTGGCAGAGCCTTGTGAGTACGGTAACAGCTGCATCAGATTGCTGCAATATTTCTATGGGAATGCTATCAATGCCTGGTGCTTTGTTCTTTGATAAGGCTTTCAATGCTGCTTCAACTTCTTCTTTCATCACCAATGGTTCCCGATCATAAGGTACAGGTTGAAACGACTGTTGGTCCACTTGATCTTTATCATATAAAAACTCTGTATATTCCTTCCACCTTTTCTTGATCTTCTCAGCATCATTCGACATAGAACCTTGAGCATCTTGTAACATTCCAATTCGAGGCTGGAACTTTTTCTTTAACTCTCGTAGCTTTAGGAAAGCCGATCTTGTTCTTCCTATAATAGTTTCTGCTTCTATTTCCTTACAAGTGTCATTGTAGTACTTTTCCTTGTCCTGTCTTGCTGCACGTTGGAAATCTCTGTTGAGTTCTGCGATTGTCTTTTTTTCTCCTCTGGCTTTAGCTTCTCTGCGTTTCTGGGCAATTTTCAGAGTTTCTTCCGTCATCCATTTTGGCCGTTTTTGCTTTTTCACTTCTCGCTTTCTTCCAACACAACCTTCTTGATGTCATTCCATAACTCTTCCGGAGCTCTGTCATTTGTATCTAAAGCAGCAAATCGATTTTGCAGGCAGTCTTTAAATTCCAGTGGTATATTCTCAAGGTCATATTTTGCTGCATTCATGAGTGGTTTGCTCTTTTTCAACTTTAGCTTGAGTTTGCATGCTAGTAGTTGATGATCTGTAACACAGTCAGCTCCGGGTTTTGTCTTTGTTGATGTTACAGAGCTTTTCCATCGTTGACTTCCACATATGTAGTCAATTTGATTTTTATATAATCCATTCGGTGAAGTCCATGTGTACAGTCGCCGCTTGTGTTGCTGGAAGAATACAATATAAACAACAGCAATACATTATAACATTGTAAACAATTATAGGTAACAGATGTGAAAGTATTGAATCACAGATCATCAGTTGTATATAACTCTATGTAAATTTTATATGTATATATCTTATAAATAGTTTCCCCCGTTATTCTCCCGTTATGACTGTACCCCTGTTCTATGTAAGCACATTGTGTTATGTAAAAAACATTGTTGCATTGTTCAGTTGTAATGTAAACCGCACTGATCTTAATAGCGCGGTATATAAGAAAAGCAAATAAAATAAATAAATAAATAAATAAATAAGAACATAACTTATGCCATACTGGGTCAGACCAACGTCCATTAAGTCCAGTATCCTGTTTGCAACAGTGGCCAATCTAGGTCACAAACAGTTTCCCAAAAAGACACAGGTTCCACAAGGCTTGTACTGGGGCAAGCAATGAATTTCCCTGGTTCCCTTTAATAATGGTTTATAGACCTTTCCTCCAGGAACTTCTCAAAACCTTTTGTAAACCCGGCTACACTAACAGCTTTTACTACATCCTCTGGCAACGAATTCCTAAGATTGATTACACAATGAGTTAAAAATTAGTTTCTCTTATTAATCTTAAATAGGTTACGCTGTAACTTCATTACATCTCCCCTAGTCTTTCTATATTTTGATGGCGTAAACAATTGATCTCGTTTACCCGTTCCACTCCGTTCATTAATTTATAGACCTTTATCATATCTCCCCTCAGCTTTCTCTTTTCCAGGTTGAAGAGCCCTAATCTTTTTAATAATTTGGTGGCTCTTCTCAGTACCTTTTCTAATAATGCTATATCCTTTTTAAGATATTGCGACTAGAATTACACACAATATTCAAGGTGCGGTTGCACCATGGAACGATAGAGGTATTATAATATCCTTGGTTTTATTTTCCATTCCTTTCCTTACTATTCCTAACATTCTATATGCTTTCTTGGCCACCACTGCACACTGGGTCGAGGGTTAACATAAGAACATACATAAGAACATAGGATATCCCATACTGGGACAGACCAAGGTCCATCAAGCCCAGTATCCTGTTTCCAACAGTGGCGAATCTATGTCATAAGTACCTAGCAGTTTCCACAAAAGACACAGGTTCCACAATGCTTGTATTGGGTCCTTTTTAATAATGGTTTATGGACCTTTCCTCCAGGAACTTGTCCAAACCTTTTTTAAACCCAGCTACCCTAACAGCTTTTACTACATCCTCCGGTAACAAATTCCAGAGTTTGATTACACGTTGAGTGAAAAAATAGTGTCTCTTTTTAGTCTTAAATAGGTTACCCTGTAGCATCAATGCATGTCCCCTAGTCTTTCTATATTCTGATAACATAAAAAATCGATCTACATTTACCCGTTCCACTCCATTCATTAATTTATAGCCGTCTCTTTTCCAGGTTGAAGAGCCGTAACCTTTTTAGCCTCTCTTAATAGGGGTACCCCTCCATCCCCTTTACCATTTTGGTGGCTCTTCTCTGTACCTTTTCTAATAACGCTATATCCTTTTTCAGATACGGTGACCAGAATTCAACATGTTATCCACGATGACACCTAAATCTTTTTCCTGGGTGGTGGTTCCTAATGTGGAACCTTGCATCGTGTGACTCTTTCCTAGGTGCATAACTTTGCAGTCCTCCACATTAAATTTCATCTGCCATTTGGATGCCCAGTCTTACAATTTATCAAAGTCCTCTTGCAATTTTTCACAATCCTCATGGGTTTTAAAAACTGAATAATTTTGTGTCATCTGTAAGTTTGATTACCTCACTCGTTATTCCCATTTCCATGTCATTTACAAATACGTTAAAAAGCAGTGGACCCAGAACAGATTCCTGGGATATTCCACCATTCACCTTTCTCCATTCAGAAAATTAGCCATTTAGCTCTGCCCTCTGCTTTCTATCTTTTAACCAGTTCCTGATCCACAATAGTACACTGCCTCCTATCCCGTGACTTTTTAATTTTGCCAAGAGTCTCTCATGAGTGACCTTGTTAGAAGCTTTCTGAAAATACAGATACAGTATATCAACCGACTCACCTTTGTCTACCTGTTTATTCATACCTTCAAAAAAACATAACAGATTAGTAAGACAAGACCTTCCTTGGCTAAAGCCATGATGGCTGTCCCCCATTAAGCCATGACTATCTACATGTTCAGTAATTTGGTTTCTACTGTTTTTCCTGGCACTGACATCAGGCTCACCGGTCTGTAGTTTCCCTGATCACCCCTGGAACCCTTTTTAAAAATTGGAGTTACATTGGCCACCCTCCAATCTTCAAGTATTACAAATGATTTTAATGATAGTTCATGGATTACTAATAGTAGGTCTGCAATCTCATATTTCAGTTTTTTCAACACCCTTGGATGTATACCATCCGGTCCAGGTGATTTGCTACTCTTCATTTTATCAAATAGTTGTAATACATCTTCCCGGTGTATCGATATGTCTTTCAATTCTTCTGAGGCATCACCTTTAAATACCATTTCAATCATGGGTAACATCCCTACATCTTCCTCAGTAAAGACTGAAGCAAAGAATTAATTCAGTCTCTCTGCTATGGCCTGTCCCTGCTTAGTGCTCCTCTTACCTCTCTATCATCTAATGGTCCAACTGACTCTGTCACAGGTTTTTTGCAATGAATGTACTTGTAAAAGTCTTTATTACATGTTTTTGCTTCCACAGCAAGCTTCATCCCAAATTCTCTCTTTGCCTGCTTTATCAATGCCTTGCCATGGAGGAGAGAGGTCACGTGACAGGAGAGCATCACCCTGGTGTGGCAGGAAGTGATCCTGTAACTAGGACCTGTCCTCCAGGTGATGTAAAACCCTCTCACACCGAGGAAGCTTCTCCAGGGCCATGTGCCCATGAGGGAAGGGTTAGGACAGCCGTTATAGTTGGTGATTCGATCATTAGGCATGTAGATAGCTGGGTGGCTGGTGGACGTGAGGATCGCCTGGTAACATGCCTGCCTGGTGCGAAGGTAGCGGACCTCACGCGCCACCTAGATAAGGTCTTAGATAGTGCTGGGGAGGAGTCTGCTGTTTTGGTACATGTCGGTACCAATGACATAGGAAAATGTGGTAGGGAGGTTCTGGAGGCTAAATTTAGGCTTTTAGGTAGGAAGTTGAAATCCAGAACTTCCAGGGTAGCGTTCTCTGAAATGCTTCCTGTTCCACGCGCAGGACCCAAAAGGCAGGCAGAGCTCCGGAGTCTCAATGCGTGGATGAGACAATGGTGCAGAGATGAGGGTTTTGGATTTGTTAGGAACTGGGGAACATTCTGGGGAAAGGAGGGGCTCTTCTGAAGGGATAGGCTTCACCTTAACCGGGATGTAACCAGGCTGCTGGCATTAACCTTTAAAAAGGAGAAAGAGCAGCTTTTAAACTAGATATTAGGGGAAAGCCGACAGTCGCCCAAGAGCGGATGGTTTGGAAGAATGTATCTTTGAAGGATACTACCAAAAGCAGAGAGGTTCCACAAAAGAGTAAAGTAGCCCAAATGCCCTCAAGTATGGAGCAGACAGAGCTTAAAGATCCCAAATTACCCATGTCTAACAATAGCCAAATTAATACGAATAAAATACATTCTCTAAAATGCTTGTATGCAAATGCTAGAAGTCTAAAAAATAAGATGGGAGAGTTAGAATATATAGCACTAAATGAAAGGTTAGATATGATTGGAATATCAGAGACATGGTGGAAGGAGGACAACCAGTGGGACACTGTGATACCTGGGTACAAACTATATCGTAATGATAGAGCTGATCAAATTGGTGGAGGGGTTGCTCTCTATGTTAGAGAGGGCAGAAAGGATTAAAGTTTTGAAGGAAACAAAATCTGCTGTAGAATCTATATGGATTGAAATTCCATGTAAAAGGGGGAAAGCAATGGCAGTGGGGGTGTACTATCGAGCGCCTGGCCAGAATGACCAAATGGATGATTAAATGCTCAAAGAAATCAAGGAAGCTAACAAAAGTTACAGCGCAGTAATAATAATCGGGGATTTCAACTACCCCGGTATCGACTGGGTCAGTGTCACGTCAGGACATGCTAGGGAGATAAAGTTCCTAGATGAAATAAATGACTGCTTCTTGGAGCAGCTGGTTCATGAACCGACCAGAGGGGAAGCCATATTAGACCTAGTCCTTAGTGGAACACCAGATCTAGTGCAAGAGATAAGGGTGTTGGGCAGGGCCGGATTTACCTTGAGTGAGGCCCTACACCAACAAAAATTGTGGGCCCCCAGCAGGGGCGGCCCAAGGGGGGTGCGGACCTCATTTGCATAAGGGGCCTCATTTGCATAAATATTTGCATAATGTTACCATATACTAACTTTTAGTAAACGTGCCTCTTAATGAGTGTATGGATAAAGAAAGACTAAAAGATTTCTACATTACTATAATCCAGTGCCAACTGCCAGACACATTAGGAACTACTACAAACACTGCCCATAGTAAACCCGCCGTATCCTAACAGCACTACCAGGACTCACAAAGCACCATACTCTACCAATCAAAAGGCAACACTGCAAATATTAAACCAATACATTTCAGAGAACAACAATACATGACCTACTGGGGAAAGAGAACAAGTGGCAATGTCAAATAGGAATTATATAAACAGAACACCTCAGCTCAGTTACACATGCAGAACATAGACCATCACCAAACAAGTAATCACAATTTAGAAATAGGAAGACAATAATTAAACTGGGAACCCAAAAAGCCAAACTTGGAATGTACAACACTGTAGAAATAAAACAATACATTAATTTGCTCTTGTACTAAACAAAGCACAGATGTTAATGATGCACATTTACCAGAGCTGACATATTCCAATTAATAAATTCAAAATAAAGAGATATTTTTCTACCTTTTGTGCATTTTTTTCAGCTGCAATTGCTCCAGCCACTTTCTTCTGGTTTCTTCGTGTCTTCTGCTAACTCTCCATCGTCCTGCTGTCCATTTGTCCTTTCTTCTCTCTTCTAGATTTTTTTCCATTCTCTCTCTACATCTGCTTTAACATACTAATCTTTCTCCTTTTGCTCTTTCCTCATTCCTATTTCATCCACTCAAATATTACCCCTCCATCCTCAATCCCCACTTACTCTCCCAATACCCGGCCAATTGTAGATTTTTTATCCCTCCCACACAAAATATTTTTCCCTTCTCCATTTTACTCTTCCAGCCCCATCCCATTCTAATCCTCCCCCAACATCAGCTCCCTTCTAGTTCCAGCCTCACCCAGCATCCATTCCCTTCTAGTCCCTGCATCAGCCCATTTCCAGCCCTAGCCATCCATCAGCCCATTTCCAGTCCTAGCCCCCCCATCACCCCACTTACAGTCCTTAACCCATCACCCCATTTTCAGTCCTTAACCCATCACCCCATTTTCAGTTTAAGCCCCCCCTATAACCCATTACCAGTCCCTACCCCCCCATCAGCCCACTTCCAGTCCTAACCCCATCAACCCATTTGCAGTCAGCCCCCCCTAGCCCATTGCCAGTCCTACCCCCCCCCCATCAGCCCACAGCCCATTACCAGTCCTAACCCCATCATCCCACCTCCAGTTTTAACCCCCCAGCCCATTTCCAGTCCTAGCCCCCTATAGCCCATTACCAGACAACCCCCATCAGCCCACAGCCCATTACCAGTCTTAACCCCCCCAAAGCCCATTACCAGTTCTAATCCCCCCCCAACAGCCCATTACCAGTCCTAACCCCATCAGCCCACCTCCAGTCTTAAACCCCCCGCCCATTTGAAGTCCTTGCCCCCCCCATAGCCCATTACCAGACAGCCCCCATCAGCCCACAGCCCATTACCAGTCTTAACCCCCCCCAAAGCCCATTGACAGTTATAAGCCCCCCCCCCAACAGCCCACAGTCCATTACCAGTCCTAACCCCATCAGCCCACCTCTAGCCTTAACCCCCCCAGCCCAGCCCATTTCCAGCCCCAGCCCCCCAATAGCCCATTACCAGCCCTACCCCCCCAGTCCATTTCCAGCCCCAGCCCCCCCAATAGCCCATTACCAGTCCTACCCCCCCATAGTCCATTACCAGTCCTACCCCCCCCCATAGCCCATTACCAGTCCTACCCCCCCCATAGCCCATTACCAGTCCTAACCCCCCCCCCCCCACATAGCCCATTACCAGTCCTACCCCCCCCCCCACATAGCCCATTACCAGTCCTACCCCCCCCCAAAGCCCATTACCAGTCCTACCCCCCCCGGCCTAAAGTAAAATTTAATTTAAAAAAAAAACCTGGTGGCTGCCGCCGCGGGGCCCCCTCTGCTGCCGCGGGGGCCCCGTCTACAAGCTGGTCGGGTCCGGTCGGGTCTCTCTCCCTCCCTCGCTGCAGGCTGCAGGCTGCGAGAGACGCAACTTCGCGTCTCTCGCAGCCTGCAGCGAGGGAGGGAGGGAGAGAGACCCGACCGGACCCGACCCGACCCGACCCGACCAGCTTGTAGACGGGGCCCCCACGGCAGCAGAGGGGGCCCCGCGGCGGCAGCCACCAGGTTTTTTTTTTAAATTAAATTTTACTTTAGGCCGGGGGGGATAGGACTCCTACCCCCCCCCCCGGCCTAAAGTAAAATTTAATTTAAAACAAAAACCTGGTGGCTGCCGCCGCGGGGCCCCCTCTGCTGCCGCGGGGGCCCCGTCTACAAGCTGGTCGGGTCGGGTCCGGTCCGGTCGGGTCGGGTCTCTCTCCCTCCCTCGCTGCAGGCTGCGAGAGACGCGAAGGGAGAGCGTCTCCTCGCGTCTGTGTTAAGCCCGCAGGGGCTGATGGGAAATCCCATCAGCCCCTGCGGGCTTAACACAGACGCGAGGAGACGCTCTATCTTCGCGTCTCTCGCAGCCGGGAGGGAGGGAGGGAGACGAGACCCGACCCGACCCGACCCGACCGGACCAGACCATACCATCTTGTAGACGGGGCCCCCGCGGCAGCAGAGGGGGCCCCGCGGCGGCAGCCACCAGGTTTTTTTTTTAATCGAATTGAAAAAAAAAAAACCTGGTTCTATTTTTTGTGGGCCCCTGCCGGTTGTGGGCCCTACGCCATGGCGTACATGGCGTATACGTAAATCCGGCCCTGGTGTTGGGGCCACTTGGCAATAGTGATCATAGCATGATCACCTTTGATTTAATTAGTGGAGGAGGGATAGTAAGGAAATCCACAGTACTACCTTTTAACTTTCGAAAGGGAGACTATGATAAAATGAGGAAAACAGTTAAGAAATAACTAAAAGGAGCAGTTGCAAAGGTTAAAGACGTACATCAGGCTTGGCTGTTGTTGAAAAATACTATCTTGGAAGCCCAGACCAGCTGTATTCCACGCTTTAAGAAAAGTGGAAGGAAGTCCAAAAAACTGCCAGCATGGTTTAAAGGTGAGGTCAGAGAGGCTGTTGTTGCCAAAAAAGCATCTTTCAAGAAATGGAAAAAAGAGCCAAACGATGAAACCTGGAAAGAGCACAAGCACTGGCAAGTCAAATGCAAGGCATTAATAAGGCAGGCAAAGGGAGAATTTGAGAAGAAGCTTGCTGCGGAAGCAAAAACGCGAAGTAAAGACCTTTTCAAGTACATTCGTAGCAAAAAACCTGTGAGAGAGTCAGTTGGTCCATTAGATGATAAAGAGGTTAAAGGAGCACTAAGAGGCGACAAGGCGATAGCGGAGAGATTGAATGAATTCTTTGCTTCGGTCTTTACTGAGGAAGATGTAGGGATGTTACCCATGACTGAAGTGGTATTTAAAGGTGCGGAAGAATTGAAGGAAAGATCGATACATCGGGAAGATGTATTACAACTATTAGATAAACTGAAGAGTAGCAAATCACCTGGGCCGGATGGTATACATCCAAGGGTGTTGAAAGAACTGAAAAATGAGATTGCAGACCTGCTATTAGTGATCTGTGAACTATCATTAAAATCATCTCTAATACCTGAAGATTGGAGGATCGCCAATGTAACACCAATTTTTAAAAAGGGTTCCAGGGGTGATCCAGGAAACTACAGACCAGTGAGCCTGACATCAGTAGCGGGAAAAATGGTAGAAACCATCATAAAGAAAAAAATTACTCAGCATGTAGATAGTCATGACCTAATGGGAGACAGCCAACATGGCTTTAGACAAGGAAGATCTTGTTTTACTAATCTGTTATGTTTTTTTGAAGGTGTGAATAAACAGGTGGACAAAGGTGAGTCGGTTGATATAGTGTATCTGGACTTTCAGAAAGCCTTTGACAAAGTCCCTCATGAGAGACTTTTGGCAAAACTAAAGAGTCATGGGATAGGAGGCAGTGTACTATTGTGGATCAGGAACTGGTTAAAAGATAGAAAGCAGAGGGTAGGGCTAAATGGCCAATTTTCCCAATGGAGAAAGGTGAATAGTGGTGTACCCCAGGGATCTGTGCTGGGTCCGCTGCTTTTTGACATATTCATAAATGACCTGGAAAGTGGAATAACGAGTGAGGTTATCAAATTTGCAGATGACACAAAACTATTTAAAGTTGTTAAAACCCAAGAGGATTGTGGAAAATTGCAAGAGGATCTTGATAAATTGGAAGACTGGGGATCAAAATGGCAGATGAAATTTAATGTGGACAAGTGCAAGGTTATGCACCTAGGGAAGAACAACCCAAACTATGGTTACACGATGCAAGGTTCCACATTAGGAACCACCACCCAGGAAAAAGATTTAGGCATCATTGTGGATACCATGTTAAAACCCTCGGCCCAGTGTGCAGCGGCGGCCAAGAGAGCAAATAGAATGCTAGGTATGATAAGGAAAGGAATGGAAAATAAAACAAAAGATATTATAATGCCTCTATATCGTTCCATGGTGAGACCACACCTTGAATATTGTGTGCAATTCTGGTCGCCGTATCTTTTTTTTTTTTTTTTAAATCTTTATTTACATTTTCTGCACAACAAACAACAAAACCCACACAGCTAACACAAAAATATAAAAATAAAAAAAAACACCTCATAACACATACAACTATCAGTAATAATAACCCACCATCCCCATAGCTACATAAACCAAGTACCCCCTACCTCCCCTCCCCACCCCTATGTGGTATATAGATAATGCCTTAGACAAATAAGCACAACAGCCACGCTCCCCCCGCAGGACACTCCCCAAAAGTACAGAGGCAAGATATATCTGCTATGTGCTTACTTCCGCTGCATTTACAAAATCTCTCAGAGCTTTCCACTTACTCCCAAGGGACACTGTCACCTTCACGCCCCTCCTTGGTAGTTGTTCATAATAACTGTAAAGGCACACCTTGTTCCACCAGGCTAGCCAGTTGAGCTCATAAGTGCACTTCCAATGCAAGACAATTTCACGTATGGCTATCCCCAACATAAAATCGAACAATAAGTAATTTTCCCTAGACAATGAGGGGATAGCCACACTAGAACGAAACCCCACAATCTCCCAGGTAAGGCTCCCACAAAACCCCAAGACCACTTGCATCTGCTTCCATACCCGCCTCCAAAAGATCTGGACACAAGGGCATTCAAAAACTACATGAACAAAGGTACCTACGCTCCCCAAGCACGACCAACACTGACTGCTGGCCTTCTTATCCCATTTTTTCATTTACTCTGAATGCGACCATTGTGGCACATCCTCCAACGGATCTACTCGTATACGGTCTGCTTTTTTGCAACTGCATATTGCTCATTCCAACTGGCTTCGATAACGTTAACAGTTTACAAACAAGAGGCTCCTTTAACCAACATGTTTTAAACGTGCACCTGGTGATATTCCCCCTGAGGAAGGCGCTGCCGAAACGCGTTGGGGTTCCTCTTTCAACAATAAAGACCCTTCAGCTCATCCAACGTCTCCTGCTTCTTGTGTTTGCTTGGATTTTCTGCAGGAGGCTCTGCTCCTCCTTGTGCATCCTTCTTATCCCATTTAGCCACCCTGACGGGAGTGCAGAAAGCCCTATGGGCAAAGAAGAAAAGAGACTGCGTTATAGCTACCGACCTTGCTACCCGCACTTGTTTTGCCCAAAATTTCCTCCATCCTACTGGGGAAGGGGCAGTACCCACATCATGCGCCCATACCCTGTGCAGGCCTACCCCTTGGGAGAGGGAACCCCGATGCAATTGCTTGTAATAAAAGGAAGCCACCCCTGCTGATTGCCCAGCCGCACACATCACATTTTTAAGCCCTGTCTCTTCCGTCAAGCACCAAAAATAAAATTAATTACTCCAATAGCAACAATATCATTATGATATTGTTGCTATTGGAGTAATTAATTTTATTTTTGGTCATTCACTATTACTCTACGAAGTGACCTACAATTATCTTCCGTCAAGCAGGCAACACCAACTTTAGACTTCTGAACACAGTGCTTAAGCTGCATCCACTGAAAATACAGCACCCCAGGGAGATTAAATTCAGTCTGCAATCTCTCAAACGATTTCCACCACCCTTTAAGGATTAATTGGCCGATAGTCCAAATGCCCCTGGAAAACCATTGCCGCCATGCAACTGTCTTATGTTGGATCTTAAAAAGAGGGTTGTACCATAAAGGAAGATGACTAGAAAGCCGATCATTGCATACCTCGGCCAAGACCAAGAAAGCACGAAGCGTGTCCACAATCATCAAGGGACAAGCCCTTCCCTGCGGGAGCAACATACCTGGTAGGAACTCGGTTGGAACGGGCGCCAACAAATCTGCCTCAATCCCCAACCAGACCGGACTCCGTTCCGATCTCAACTCACACCATCTAGAATCCTGCTTCATCAAAAATGCCCTGTGATAAGACAGAAAATCTGGAAAATTAACCCCTCCCTCGTCTTTACTTAACTTAAGCTTCCTCAAGGCAATGCGTGGTACCTTACCCTTCCATAGAAAATGAGACAGCTCCCTTTCTAACTGCTGATACGTGCGAGGCGGCAAGAAGCAGGGAAGCATTTCCAAGACATTTATTTATTTAGCTGTATTTATATCCGGGTCAAAGCGGTCAATTGAGGGATACATTTAACACAAGGGGATATGAGACACACACACTAATACATACAGGGAACATGGGCATTGGAGGGTTAAGTGGCTTGCCCAAGACCACAAGGAGTGCCTATAGGACTAGAAATCCCAATCCCTCCGGCCTGAGATTGCTGTCCCCAGGTGAGACTTGAACCCCTGACCCTCCGGCCTGAATTATCTTGTCCTAACCACTAGACCACACCTCCCATAATTTTTTCTAGGAACAATAGTCATCTTAATTGTCTCCAACCTGCCCCACCATGACAGGACCAACGGGAACCAATTAGTAGTCATAGCCCGAACCTTTGTCAGCAATAGGGAGGCATTAACACGAACTGTTTCTTCCATGGGGTAACAATAATGCACTCCTAAATACTTAACTGCTGTAGACTCCCACACAAAAGGGAATGCCTGCATATCCTTCTTGTGAACCAACGGGTTCAACGGGAAAGCAACAGACTTAGACCAGTTTATTTTATACCCAGACAGCTGAGAGTACTGGTCAATAAGCTCCAGTACGCAAGAAACAGACGCCGGCGAAACAAACAAGAGAAGGTCATCCGCATAAGCCGAAAGTTTAATTTCCGACCTAGCGAGCCGTGCCCCCTGAATCCTAGGACATTGCCTTAGAATAAGTGCCAAAGGCTCCAAGGCTAAGTTAAAGAGCACTGGGGAGAGGGGCAACCCTGCCGGGTGCCCCGACCCAACTCGACGTCCTGCGACTGCAGACCGTTCACACAAACCTTGGCCACCGGTTTAGCGTACATTATCTGAAGCAACCGAAGGAAACCCTCCCCTATTCCAAACCACTTGAGAGCAGAGAGTAAAAAAGGCCACTCCAAGCGGTGAAACGCTTTCTCAGCATCCAGGGACAACCCCACCAAGGGGCGACTCGCCGCCTCTCCCTGAGCCAAAATATGACACAAAAGCCTAGCATTATCAGCGGTCGACCTACCCCCCACAAAACCACACTGATCCAGATGCACAAGGAGGGGAACCACCTTAGACAAATGCTGTGTTAGTATCGTGGCATAGATTTTATAGTCCGCATTAAGTAGCGAAATCGGGCGATAATTACCCACCATTAAAGGATCCCTTCCAGGCTTTTCCAAAACTATTATATTAGCAGCAGCAAAGGAACCCACCTGAGGAGACACCTCCACTAACGATTGGAAGTACAGCAACAAAGGGGCGGCTAACTCCTTGACGAAAACTTTAAAAAACTCTATGGGCAGCCCATCTGGGCCAGCCGCCTTACCAGTCGCCAAGGCATCAATAGCTAGGTGAATCTCAGCGAGAGAACTCGGACAGTCCAACTCCTCCCTGTCCTCCTCACTCAACGTTGGCCTGCGTACTCCAGCTACCAACCGCTCAAAAGCCAACTGCGAGAACTCAATTTCAGACGTATATAACTGAGCATAGAAGGTTTGAAAAGCCTCCGCTGTCTCCGGATCCTTTGTTAATACCATTTGCCCCAGAGGGTCTCTCAGAGCTGCAATACATCCAACAGCCTTACGGCCCTGAAGGGCATGCGCCAACAAGCGACCCGCCTTATTCCCCTCCCAGTAGTAGGCCCCCCCCTGCATTTTAATACTCTGTGAGGCGGCACATGAGAGCTCTATATTATATTTAGACCTCAACCTCTGCAAACGCAGAAGGATACTTGGATCAGCACGTTTAACCAAAACACGTTCCCCAGCCTTGATCTGTGATTCCAACTCAGCCAGCAGCACCTTTCTCCGTCTGGCCCTCAAAATACCAAAGCTCGTGATAGTAGCCCGCAGAGAAGCTTTTAAACCCTCCCACCAAGCCCAAGCAGAGGTATCCCGAGGGGAATTAAACCTAAGATATTCAGCAATTGCATCCCGGATTCTCTGACAAAAGTCCTCATCTCCCAAAAGGGACCTGTCAAAGGACCACCTGGAGGAATTTAAGGACGTCGTCTCATCATAGATCACCAAAGAAACAGCAGCATGATCCGAGACATGCGCAGAGTGTATATATGATGAAACGACATTAGGGGTCAGAGTCTTAGAGACCAATAAAAAGTCTATCCGTGAAAGAGTCTTATGTGGAGGTGAAAAATAGGTAAAATCCTGCTCACCAAGATGCTGAACCCTCCAAATATCAACCAGCCCAGCCTCTCGAATTACAGACAACAGAGCTGTCTGTGCCCTAGAGGCTCCAGACGTCCTGGGAGGCTTCCTGTCAACAATAGAATCTAGTACCAAATTAAAATCCCCTCCCAGAATTATTGATTTCCCCATAGAAACACAGACCTCCCCAGCAAGGGCCTTAAAAAATTCTGGGCAGTCTACATTGGGGGTATAAACATTTATTAAAACCAATTCCAGGGCCCCAACCTTAACTATAGCCTTGACCCATCTCCCTTCAATATCAGAACAAACCTGAGGGCTCCCCAAAACCAAGGAGCTCTTGGCCAAGATAGCCACCCCACAGCGCTTGCGAATAGCCTCAGAGTAGGCCACTAGCATGTAGGGTTTTATGCCTAGCTTCAGAGACTCCTTGGCATTCAGATGGGTCTCTTGCAGAAATAAAATATCATCCCCCTCCTGCTTTCCATACATTATGATCTTTTTCCTTTTCACAGGGCTATTGATCCCTTTCACATTTAGTGAAAGAACTCTAAAGGACATCCTCTTAGCCATAGCTAAATCTAGGAAAAACTAACAAGGATATCTTACATCTGAGCCCCCTCCACCATGCAGCCACACTATTCAGAATTAGCCTCACTCCACCAAGTTTCATCTCCCCCAAGGAGAGCCATACTGCTACGCTTAGAAACCCCACACACCCATTAACTGCAATCAACGGCCCCAATCCCCACCTCCCCGTGGGCATGATCCTCTTAACAGACCACATAGGGGTACATCCTCCTCTATCCTGAACTGGCAACCCTGATAAGAGCAGGGCAGGCACAGAGGGTAAACAAAATACCTCTTCAAAGTCGCTACCCACATCTCAAATATGAACCGCACCCTTTACTCAAAACTTATACCATTATTACAACACAGTAGAAACCCAACCACTTGCACACATAACTCTCTGCAACAAACACTAAACATCAGTTGTGTTCTCAGTCCAGACCATCCAGAAGCTTCAGCCCAAAAACCGGCCCGACTCTTCCTCACTCTCACTCCCAAAATACAATCCACGTTTCAGCGCATCAGTGAAAGTTCTTTGTCCTCAAGGAATAAATGCAGCGCCTCGGGTTCATCAAAGGTTCTAGTCTGATTATGGAGAGTCACTCGCATTCGCGCAGGATACATGAGCCCATATCGCGCCTGAAGCTGTTGTAGGCGAGGCCTCAAAGCTAAGAAGCGCTTCCTCCGAGCAACAGTGCTCTTGGCAAAGTCTGGAAAAAAGAAAAGTCGGTAACCTTCATACTCCGCAGATGGGCACAACCGAGCAGCCTCCATTATTTGAGCCACTTGCTGGAATCTAAGAATCCTAAGGATAATTGGCCTCGGCCGCTTGATGCTGGGTTGAGGCTGAGAGGGGACCCTATGGGTCCGATCAATTTCAAACGGCATTGCAAAAGTAAGGTTAAGCGCCGCAGGAATCATCTTTTGTAGGAAAGCAACCATGTCCTTCCCTTCAGCGCCCTCCGGCACACCGATCACCCGCACGTTGTTTCTACGGGCCCTATTGTTGCTGTCCTCCAAGTCCCTTTGCAGCATACAAATCTCCTTTTCATGCTTATCCACCATGCGCAGCTGCTCCTCATGGGCCGCTACCATCTGCTCAGTTTTATCTTGCCGAATGGAAATGCTGTCCATGCTACTCCGCAGCACACTCAGTTCATCCTTTACCGTGCCCAAGGACTCACCATTAGCCACAACCAGCTCTCGTATTCCACGCACCTCCACGAGCACTTCCTGAAAAGCATCAGAGCCTTCCCGGGCAGCGGCCATCTTTTGCGGCGATATAGGGTCCGACTTCGAGCGCTTTGCACCGCTACCTTGCGCCCCTACAAACTCCAGTCGGGTCGGCTTAGGGCCCGCCATAGCACCCCAGCAAACACTGATAAAGCGAAGCTGTGTGCGACCCTGTGGGTAGCGACAGGCCCGGATTAACAGGGATTCCCCCCGGAGCTCAGCTCTATGCGTCTGCCCTGCTCGACATCAGGCTCCGCCCTCCTCCTCTGGTCGCCGTATCTTAAAAAGGATATAGCGATTTTAGAAAAGGTTCAGAGAAGAGCCACCAAAATGGTAAAAGGGATGGAAGGATACTCCTATGAAGAAAGGCTAAAAAGGTTAGGGCTCTTTAACCTGGAAAAGAGACGGCTGAGGGGAGATATGATTGAAGTCTATAAATTAATGAACGGAGTGGAACGGGTAAGCGTAGATCGATTGTTTACCTTATCAGAATATAGAAAGGCTAGGGGACATGCAATGAAGCTACAGGGTAAACTATTTAAGACTAATAAAAGAAAATATTTTTTCACTCAGCGTGTAATCAAACTCTGGAATTTGTTACCGGAGGATGTAGGAAAGGCTGTTAGTGTAGCTGGGTTTAAAAAAGGTTTGGACAAGTTCCTGGAGGAAAGGTCCATAAACCATTATTAAGAAGGGACCCAGGATATCAATGCTTGAACCAATACAAGCATTGTGGAACCTGTGTCCCTTGGGAAAACTGCTAGGTACATATGACCTAGATTGGCCACTGTTGGAAACAGAATACTGGGCTTGATGGACCTTGGTCTGACCCAGTATGGCATATCTTATGTTCTTATGTTCTTATGCATCTAACTTGCCAGTGCTTGTGTTGTTTCCAGTTTTCGTCATTTGCCTCCTTTTTCCATTTCCTGAAAGATTCTTTTTTGGCAACAACAGCTTCTCTGACCTCACCTTTAAACCATGCTGGCAGTTTTTTGGACTTCCTTCAACTTTTCTTAAAGCGTGGAATATAGCTGGTCTGGGCCTCCCCGATAGTATTCTTAAACAACACCCATGCTTGATGTAAATCTTTAACCTTTGCAACTGCTCCTTTTAGTTTTTTCCTAACTATTTTTCTCATTTTATCACAGCCTCCCTTTTGAAAGTTAAAAGGTAGCAATGTGGATTTCCTTGCCATCCTTCCTCCATTTATTATATCAAACGCAATCATGTTATGATCACTATTGCCAAGTGGCCCCAACACCCTTATCTCTTGCACCAGATCTTGTGTTCCACTAAGGAATAGATTCTCCTCTGGTCATTTATTTCATCTAGAAACTTTATCTACCCAGCATGTCCTGCTGTGATATATACATGATTAGATTATAATTCATTTGATATAACTTATTTACAAGACCACATATAATAAAATCTTAATGAATACATATTTAACCACTTTCTTAATATAGTGTTGGTATTGCTTTATCTATGAGGTGTTTTATGGGTTATTTTCAATTGTTTATGTAAAGTGTGTGGGGGGGGGGGAGGCGGGGTAAGGATCCTATCCACATATGCTGAGTGGGCTTCTGGATTTTATGTTGGGTCATGGTTCATGTTTTCCTCATTAATACCAAAATGTTCAATGAAGAGGAACGTTTTGAGTTTAGTCCGGAAGGTAGATAAATCAGATGTAGATCTTAGTCTATCTGGAAGGACACTTTAAGGATGGAGCTATGCATTCAAAAGCTCTTTTACTGGTGTTTTGTTTCTTTTTACGATAATCGGCTCATATTACTAATGAATTTATCATTTGACTTCTTCGTTGGCGATCATTAGGCGTTATCCTGATTAGATGTGCTAGAATTGAAGGGTCTACGTTTCTGATAACTTTAAATGTGGTCATAATTATCTTATATTTTATCCTGCTGTGGATTGGTAACCAATGAAGCGCATATAGTATTGGTGTCATGTGATCAGAGTGGTGTGCATTGTAAATAATTTGTGCAGCCATATGTTGGGCTATTTGGAGGCTGTGTAGGGTTTGCTTAGGTAATCCATGTAGTAGACTATTACAGTAGTCTATGTGTGGAAATATCATGGCCTGTAGTACTGTTCATAATTCATTACTTGGGAGGAGTGGTTTCAAGTGCTGAATCATTCTGAGTTTGTTATATATGACTCTTGTGGTGAGTTTAATATGGGATTTGAAAATGAGGGTTTTGTCGATTATGACTCCCAGGTATTTTACCTCCTCTTTTACTTTAAGGGGTATGTTTACTAAACTGCGGTAAACGTGAATAACGCACGTTGTACAATGTTAATGATCGTTAGCGTGCTATAGCATGCGCTGTAGTGCATTAACGATCGTAAACGCGCTATAGCGTGCGTTATCACGCGCTAACGCGCGTGATGCTCCGCAGCGCGGTAAAACAACGCAGAAGGCGGAGAGAGGGCGGAGAGAAGGGGTCAATGGGCGGAGAGTGGGCGGGGAGAGGCTCCCATTACACTAACGCACTGAATTTCAGAGCTGAATTCCAACGCGAATGAAAACCTGCCATTAAAGGCATATTAAAGGGGAGAGAAACCATTTAAATGTCAGCAATGTACAGCCTAGGCAGGGAAACCAAAAAAAGGTGATACGTGTGATACATGTGCACAAAACAAAAGGGCACAGAAACACTGAAAATGACCCCAACAAACTGGAAAAAAACAGCAACCAAGCTGGCCAATAGTGGTATCAATGAGAAACATCAAACCCCCCCCCCCCCCCGAGTAAGCTCCATTGAACAGATATTTATGTATTTCTTTATGTTAGTTAGGTATTTATAAACCGCGGAAGGGTCCATACCCCGTCCCCATACAAGTTGCACGGGCCCACAGTGAAATAGCACTGTTCAGGACACCATCGGACAGGGTTCCTATGGCATGCACATGTCCCACAACAACAGGGCGGGCATGTCGGAACGGGCAACCGGTCAGATGCTGGAGAAGGGGATACAGAGGGCTGCAGGCGGCACATGCTGTGGAGCAGCTGGGCCACAGTGAGGACAAGGGTGATGCCTAGCTGGCCCATAGGAATGCTGAAACAGTAGAGCAGCCAGACAGCAACTGCTGAGGGCCCAACATGGGCAAGAGTGTGCTTCCCACAGTGTCACAAGGAATAGTACCCAGCAGGTACCCCCAATGGCACGGAACATTGGCAGGCGGTGCTGGGGGAAAGCGTGGGCAGCTATGCGGGCACCCCAACCCAGAACACGCACCATAGGCAGCCGCCTACCTGCACACTGGATGACTTGAGACCGCACACCATCAGCACCACCAGCAGAAGGGCATGTCAGCATGGTGGCTGAGGGATACTGGTGGTGGAGGGGGCAGTGGCAGCTGCCCAGAGCAGACCGTGGCCTAGCCCCCTTCACGTGGGTGCAGTGCACTCCAACAGACAGGCCCTGTCTGACCAACAGTCATGTTATCACCAGGGAACACACTATCTCTTTGAGAACATGGTGGTGCAGTGCACAGAACCAGTGTATTCAGAAGCAGAAGGTCACAGGTTCAGGTCCCAGCTGTGGTTTCCGCCAACGCAGTCCTCATATTTTACCCACTACTAGAATGGGCTAATACAGACAGAACCGGTCTTGCAGATGACGTAAACATGCCCAAAACACCCACATTTTACCCTACAGAGCACAGACACCATAAACATGCACATTACCTAGAGCAGAGCCTCCCAAATGCAGTCCTGGAGGGCCAAACACCATCCCGGTTCCATGCTGCCTCTGATAAAGATGCCTGTGCTGCATTTCTATGTGCCACCCCCATGGTATGCAGATGTATCTCATGCATATTCATGAGGGACTGCATGAAAACCCGAACAGTGTTTGGCACCGCAGGACTGGAGTTGGGAACCTCTGCCGTAAAGCAGCAGCCAACAGGGGCAGACACACCCGCACCCACAGGCCCCATTATCCAAAGCCTCCTGGAGAGGCAGGACTTTGGGCTCTGCGTGCATCTCCCAATACTAGCACATGCATACCGTATTAATGCCAACCTAAACCTGGGAATATGTTACACAGCTATCAGAAGGTTGCTATGAGCACTGGCAGATAGCAATTCCTAGGTTAAGTACAATTTCCTGAGTGAGCTGCATCATAGCAACCTTTCTGATGTCTGTGGAGTGTGCTACAGGTCCTGTGTCTAACAGTGTTTACCAACCTGGGGAGTGACTCCGACAGTATTGCGTACCATAGCCATGCCTGCACTGTGCCCAGGACTGGTGTGGTGGCCTGGGCTGCCCAACACCTCTAGTGTTGCACAGTGCTTGCATAGGTGTGGGGAGTGTGTATCTGTCTATCCAGTGTGTGGTGGCTTCCAACACCCTCCACAGCCCACACTGCTAGCACTGTTGCCAGTATTGGCCTGCCAATGTGCATAATGAGGAGCAAGGTACCGTGGGAATAGCCTGGATAGGGTGGCCTGGCCTGTCTGCATCTGCACAGGGCATAGGGCAATGGCCGGACATTGTAGTGCCCGGTACCACCTGCACGGACAGGGTGGCCATAGCATGTCCTGCTGGGAGGTCACTCTCACCCTGACTGAGCAGTGACCATGGCATGGCTAGGTTCCACCATAGTGCTACATAGCATTTCTCTTATGTGATATATATGGGTTTCCTTTTGGGGACCAATGACGGACTTATCTGCTTGGTGTGTATGCTGATATCCCCATTCTGGGTACATGCATCTCCTCCAGGACCATGCACTATGGACTAGCTGGCGGACTGTCTGCAGCTAGTATGTGTCTTGCTGGAACACCGTGCAGGGTACAGCGGCTGGAGGCTTGCTGCTGGGGAATGTCAGATAATGGTGGGGGGCAGCTGAGCACTTCCAGACCTGCCGTCTGTCTGCTCTTGCTGTACGGTTGTGTACTGCTCTGCATTGCCTGCCCTGTAGGGTGTTTGATCCCGAGTGGGACTGGGGTGATGGTCCCCTCTACTGCCACCATTGCAGAGGGTTGGAAGTGGATCTGTGGGCGGGAGATCCTGTCCCCCACCCTGAGCCCTAGAGGGTGTGTTGGGTGGTGGTATGTAATCTTCCTGGTAACCACAGCAGAATGTGGGTGTGGTGCCGTGCAGTCCTCCTGTAGCCAGCCATGTGTTTATTAGCAGCTCTAGCCCACTGGTTACTTCACTGCCCATGGAGCCAGTGGTCATAGGTTCACAACCCACAGTGGGGTTCATTGATAGGGCTGTCTTAGGCATTGTCTATTTTTACTGTATATTAGTGCTGCCAGCAGAACCACCCTCAGGGTACTGTCACCTTAGGGTAGCTCAATAGGCGCCCTATGGAGCGCCTTATACGGCGCCCTATAGGGCGCGCCTTATGCGGTGCCCTATAGGCCGCGCCTTATGCGGCGCCCTATAGGCCGTGACTTACGCGGCGCCCTATAGGGCGCACATTACACTTCGCCCTATATTATATGTATTATATGCCATTTGAAAGGAATATTTAGGCGCTCCCTATAGGGCGCGCCTTACACTTCGCCTTATAGGGAGCGCCTAAATATTCCTATCAACTGGTATTTAATACATGACCATGTCAGAGAGAACGTCACTATTGGAACATATTTCATAGGAAGGGTACACTTTTCCTGACATATGCAAACTGTAACCCGCCTGCAGACTAAAATATTATAGTTGGCTTTCAAAGGATGCCTCAGCCAGCCTTACTCATTGGGCACACTGGGGAATCGAACCCATGACTCTTGTACTAGCAGTCTGTGTAGTAACCATTGTGCTACAGCTCTGTTTCAGTTTTTGGGTGTCTGCGCGCTGTCTTAAGCGTGTGCTCAGTAGCGTGCTGTAACGATCGTTGCTGCGCGGCGCGCAATAACGCATGTAACTGCACGTTATTGGTTACGATGTCCCGCCCATGTCCTTTTTTGGCTTTCCTTTCACTAACGCGAATCCTAATGCGAATTGCACTAACGCAGTTTAGTAAACATACCCTAAGTGTAGCTTCGTTAACATCAATGGTAGTAGGTGGGGAGAAGTTTTGATTTCTATTTATGAACAGTACTTCTGTTTTTTTATAGTATATGTAAAGGCAGTGAGATTTCAACCAATGAGCTATTTCATTGAAGCATGCTCTAATAGGTTCAAGAATGGGTTTAGTTGTGTTAAATGGAAGATATAGCATTATGTCAGCCGCATAGATTGAATATCCAATTTGGAATTTCTTTATTATTTGGCATAGTAGTTGGAGATATATATTAAATAATAGTGCCTATAGGGCAGAACTTTGAGGAAGACCTTGTTTCTGTTTGTAGGTGTTAGAACAGTGTTGGTCGATTCTAACTTGTTGTGTATGGTCTGTTAGGTATGATGTAAACCATTTTATCGTAGTGCCATATAAACCATTTTGTTGTAGCCTTTGAATTACTGTGCCATGGTTGATAGAATCAAAGACAGCTGTGATATCAAGAAAGATTAATATGAATGCCTGATTGGGATTGTCTATTCCTTTTTTGAGATTATTGAGTAATACCAGTAACAATGTTTCTACACTGTGGAATGGTCTAAAACCATATTGATGGTCATCTAGAGTAGCATGCAGTTCAATATGGTCTTGAAGTTGATTATAGACAATTCTCTTTATTTATTTATTTTATTTATTTATTTATTACAATTTCTTATATACCGCGCTATTTAGCATCAGTGCGGTTTACATTAAAACTTAACGACCATAACAACAAGCTGTCAGGTTTACATCGAACAGGAGTATAAACTTGGAAAACAGGGTTAACTATATACATAATCTATTTACATTGGAAGGATAGATAAAAGTCAGATAATGCATGTAGGTCTTTTAACTAAATTGGGTCAATTCCTGAAAGGTATATCTAGGATCAATTGCTGTCAGGTAAGTGTTGGAGGAACAGGTGGGTTTTGAGGGCCTTCCTGAACTGATATTGGTTGGCTATGGCCCTAATGTCAGGGGGTAGAGCATTCCAGCATTTGGGTACGTAAAAGCTGAAAGCCCTGTTTGTGGTTGTCATGTTGTACTTTGTCGAAGCCTTTGGTATTGCAAGCAAGTTTACAGCTGTTGATCTTCTGGATCTGTTGGGAGGGACAGAATGGATAAGATGAGTGAGTGAGGAGGCTGAAATACCTTTGATTGCCTTGAAAGTTAATAGAAGGGTTTTGAAGGTGATTCTCCCATTGATTGGTAGCCAGTGCAGCTGTTTGAGAATGGGGGTCACGTGGTCGTATCTGGATGCTCCGTAAAGGATCCTAGCTGCGGCGTTCATGGCCAACTGTAAGGGGGTTAATGTGGATTGGGGGAGACCTTGTAAGATGGCATTTGCAAAATCAAAGTGCGGCAGGATCAGCGCTTGATATATGGTTCGGAAGTCATCTGGGTCCAAAAGGGAGCGTAGGTGCTTGAGAGAGCGTATTTTGAAGTAGACGGCTTTGACTATGTTGCTTATGTGGCTTTTCATGTTAAGATGTTGATCCAGAGTAACTCCCAAATATTTTATTGCATCTTTGGTTTGCAAGTCAGCTTCATTGACACTGACATGGGATGGGGGGGTAAAGTAGGTATCTCTGGTGATGAATAGCACCTCCGTTTTTTTATGTTGTATGCGAAGGTTCTGTGTTTGGAGCCAAGTTGACACTGCGTTGAAGCAGTCTGTGAGGGGGGTCAGGTCCATGTGAGTTGTGGAGAAGGGCATGTATAATAGGATATCATCTGCATATATCAAACAATTCACGTTGAATGATCTTATGATATTGCAGATGGGCTGCATGTAGATATTGAAAAGTAATGAGGATAACGATGAGCCCTGGGGTACTCCTTGCTTTTGATGGAAATGTGTTGACTCTTCTGATCCTGATTTCACATATTGCCATCTGTCGTCAAGGTAAGATTTGCACCATTCTAGTGCACTGTTGCAGACTCCCTTCTCCTTCAGTCTTCCAAGGAGAATTTCGTGACTCACGGAGTCGAATGCCGCGGCAATGTCTAGAAATATGAGCACAAAACCTTGACGGATGTTGTCAATTCCAGTGATGATTTCATTGAAAAGGCCAGTGAGTAGTGTCTCTACCCCATGATATTCTCTGAATCCGTGTTGGCAGCTATCTAATGGGGAAGCAGCATCGATGTGATCTTGAATTTGCCGTTGTGCTTCTTTCTCAATTATTTTGGCCAAGAGGGGGATGCTGGCTATTGGTCGGTAAGAGTCAGCTCTTTGTGGATCAAGCTTGGGGTTCTTCAAGAGTGGTCTGATGGAAGTCTGCTTAAGTGAAGTGGGGAAATATGATGTAGTGAAGGATAGCTTCATTATTTTTGCAATGACAGGGCTGAATACATCACGTAGCTCCTTGATCCAAAAAGCCGGACATGGATCAGTTTGTGCGGTGGAGGTGTTGAGTGAGGCTATGGTGTCCTCGATATATTTAGTGGATGGTGTGGAAAATATGTTAAGTGGTGATAGGCCCGTTGGTTCTTGATATGGGGCCGCTACCACCTTATTGGTTTGCACGATCTTGGATTGCAGATAATCCGCAAATTCCTGCGGGTGAATTTCGCTGTGTTGTACCGGGGAAGGTTCTTTTGAGAGGGATTTGACTAGATTGAAAAGGTCACGTGGCTTGTTCAGAGACCTCTTTAAGGTGTCGGTGTGATATTGTCTCATTTTGGTAGTGATTGATTCTCGGTGTATTGCAAGGTGTGTTCGGTAAGCGGTCTGATCTTCAGTTGAATGCGATCTGCGCCATCGGCGTTCAAGTTTACGTAGTTGCGTAAGGGATGCTCGCAGCTCAGGAGAGAACCAGGGGGCGGAGCATCCTTTTGACCTTGCTGTATTCTTCGGGTTTGGGCGTTGTGAGATGGCAAGCAGGCTAGAGTTCCAGTAAGCGATTAGTTCATCAAGGTCTGGTGTGGTTTTGTTGATGAGTGATGGGGTCTCCGACAGGATGTGTTCCCTATCGAAGGGGCGAAAGCATCTGGTGGTAGTTCGAGAGGGTATGTTCGAAGGTCGGCATCTGTCTAGTTGGACATTGTTGATGGGTATCTGTATGATGATCAATTTGTGGTCGGACCAGGGTACTTCTATGACTGATATCGGAGGATAGTGGCTTTGGCTCATGACAGGGTGCGGAGCAAATACCATGTCAAGAATGTTCCCCTTTGTGTGTGTGGGTTCACCGATGATTTGTTTGAGACCTAGGTCTTCCATAGCATCAAGGAACGCATTTGCATGGCTTTGTGGTAAGGACGGGAGATTGAAATCGCCCATTAACCAATTTGGCTTATTGGGAGAGAGGGTGTTAGCTGCGAGTTTGGCCAGGAATGGCAGGCTGGAGATTGGTCTGTAAGATGAGGGGCATTTTTTGCCAAGTGTTTTTTGTTTTAGTATAGGACATATAATTCCTTCTTTAGGTCACTAGGCATTTGACCTCGGATGAGTGACAGGTTGACCATCAATAAGATGATAGGTGCTAGTTCAACACGGACAGCTTTAATCCAGCTGACTGGGCATGGATCACTGCTCGATGTAGTTGTATTAATATTTGAGATTATCTTTTTGAGCTGTTCAGGGGAGGTCTGATGAAACTCTGACCAAATTTCTGTGTAAATCACCATGTTAATTGTGGTCTGGGAGGTGGAGTCTTTCAAAGAGTTTAGTTTCATCATCTAATGGTCTGCTAGGTCCTGCAGGGCGATGGCTTGCATTTCGGAGTTGTGTTTTGGTTGATTTGAAGTGACTGTACTATTCCAAACAGCTCTTTTGGTTTCTTTAGTGATTTCATTACTAGTTTAGTATAATATTCTTTCCTTGTGTTGCTTATAGAAATATGACAACAGAAAAAGACCACATGGCCTATCTAGTCTGTCCTTCCATATCACCCACTACAACAGTCCCCTTTTTTTCCTTTAGAGATCCTCTGTTTTTGTCCCTTGCTTCTTTGAATTCAGATATTGTCATCTCTACCACCTCCACTGGGAGACTACTCCACGGATCCACCACTCCGTAAAGAAATATTTGCACATATCACTCCTGAATCTATCCCCTTTCATCCACATCACATGTTCCCTCATAGCAGAGCTTGCTTTCAATTGAAAGAGGCTCTTCTCCTGTGCATTTATGCCATGGAGGTATTTAAATGTCTCAACCATATCACCTCTATTCCTCCTTTCCTCTAAGATGTACATATTAAGATCCTTAAGTCTGTCCTCATATGCTTTATAATGAAAACCACTAACCATTTTAGTAGCCACCCTCTGTACTGTCTCCAGCTTGTTTATATCCTTTTGAAGGTGCGGTCTCCAGAATTGCACACAATACTCCAAATGAGGTCACACCAAAATCTTATACAGAGGCATTATTACATCCTTTCTTCTGAAGGCCATTCCTCTCCCTATGCACCCAAGCATCCTTCTAGCTTTTGCTGTCACCTTTTCTACCTGTTTAGCTACTTTAAGATAATCAGAAACAATGACTCCTAGGTCCCGCTCTTCTTTAGTGGACAAAAGTACTTCACCCCCTATACTATATTGCTCCCTTGGATTGCTGTAGCCCAAATGCATGACCTTGCAATTTTTAACATTAAATATCAGCTGCCAAAATCTAGACTATTCTTCAAGCTTAGCTAAATCCCTCCTCATGTTTTCTACACCTTCCTGTGTATCTACTCTATTGCAGATTTTGGTATCATACGCAAAGAGGCAAACCTTACCCGACAGCCCTTCCGCTATATCACTAATAGAGATGTTAAAAAGAATCGGACCAAGGACAGATCACTGGGGCACACCAATGGTAACTTCCTTCTCCTTAGAGTGAGCTCCATTTACCTGTACCCTTTATCGTCTCCCACTCAATCAATTTCTAACCCAAGCAGTAATATTAGGGCCCATCCCTATGGTGTTCAGTTTGTTTATAAGTCTCCTGTGAGGAATGGTGTCAAAGGCTTTACTGAAATCTAAATACAACACATCTAGGGCTCTCCCTCAGTCCAACTCCCTTGTCACCCAGTCAAAGAAATCAATCAGATTTGTCTGACAAGACCTTCCTCTGAATCCATGCTGCCTTGGATCCTGTAATCCGCTGGACTCCAGAAACCTCACTATTTTCTCTTTCAGCAGCGTTTCCAATCATTTACTCAGCACCAAAGTTAAACTAACCGGCCTGTAATTTTCAACCACATCCTTAGTTCCGCTTTTGTGTAAAGGGACCACATGTGCCTCTTTCCAGTCCTTTGGCACCACTCCCGACTCCAACGAGGCATTCAAATGGTCAGTCAGTGGAGCTGCTAGAACGTCCCCCAGTATTCTAGGGTGTGTCCCATCCAGTCCCATCACTTTGTTTACTTTAAGTTTAGCTAGTTTCTCATGAACAAAGTCTTCTGAAACTTGTTGAAGATGCCCTTCGCTTCTGTTCCTGTTTATGGGTGTTTTCTGAGATCCTGCTCCTGGTTCTCATCTGTGAATACAGAACAGAAATATTTGTTAAGCAATTCCGCTTTATCCTCATCAGCTTCTACATATTCCTCCCCTTCACCCTTGAGTCTGACACCACTTTTGCCCTTTCTCTTCTCACTAACATATCTGAAAAATGTCTTATTCCCCCATTTTATTGCATTGGCTATTTCCTTTTCTTTTTGAATCTTTGCTTTCCTGACTATTTTGCTAGCTTCTCTAAGGGGCATGTTTACTAAAACCCCGTTAAAGTGCGGGCCCCGGTAGTGTGCGGGTGCCATATAAGGAATGGGCGTTCCGTCCTGAAAAAGAAAAGGCGGAATTTACATATGCGCTAAGGTGCACGGTGCCCATGTGCGCCCCGCACCTTAGCGCATGAGATAGCTGCGCGGGAGGCATAAGCAGCGCGCTGAAGTGCAAGCAATAGAGCAGAGCCACAGCACAATGGTTAAGACACTGACCAACAGTGTAGGGATCAGGGGTTCAATCCCCCACAGTGCCCAATAAAGACAGCTGGCTGAGGTGTTAATTTATGAGGCACAGAAATACTGGGCAGCATAAGGCGGCACGCTGATGTTTATGGAGGCATTATAATACTAGGCGGTATAAGTGGCGCACTGATGTGCAGGAAGAAGAGCAGAGCCACAGCACAATGGTTAAGACACTGACCAAAGGTGCAGAGATCAGGGGTTTAATCCCCCACAGTGCCCAATGAAGATGGCTAGCTGAGGCATTACTTTAGGAGCCAGTGTAATATTGGGCAGCAGAAGGCGGTGCGCTGATGGCCATAAGGCAGCGTGCTAATGATTTTGGAGGCATTTTAATGCTGGCAGGCATATGGCGGTGCGCTGATGTGCACACACAGGAACAGAACTACAGCACAATGGTTAAGACACTGACCAACGGTGCAGGGATCAGGGGTTCAATCCCCCACAGTGCCCAATGAACAAGGCTGGCTGAGGCATTACCTATTATGGGGAAGATTGCTTTAGGAGGCGTTTTATTCATATTTTAATTATCACTACTAGCAAACGCACTCCCAAAGCGTGTTAGCATAAGGCGCCCTATAAGGCACATTTTAAAGTGCACTGTCAGCCAAGGCACCCTAGAATGTTGCTTATAGGGCGCTTTAGAAGGTGCCGTATGAGGTACCGCAAGGTCAGTGTACTGTTTTTTATGGCAGCACTGTGCAGTTCAAGGAATGAAAAGCATAAGTAGGTGCGCTGACAGGCAAGGAGGAGCAGCAGTGGAGCACAATGGTTAAGGCACTGACTGCTGATACAGGGGTCATGAGTTTGCTCCCCAGTGTGCCTAATACATAAGGCTGGCTGTGGTATCAGCTTTGCATTGTACATATTTTGTCCTGCAGCACTTTATTTTTATGTTATTAATTGCTGCCAGCAAACACGCCCTATTGAAGGTGCCATATAAGGCACCCTATAAGGCACTCCATAGGGCACATTAGAAATTGCACTGTCTGCCACAGCACCCTAAAATGTCCCCTATAGGGCACCCTATAGGTTGCGTCACAGGATATTGTATAGTGCACCTTATATGGACGGGAACCATAAGGTGCCCTATAGGGCGCCCTATAAAGCACCCTCAGAGGCACCTTATGGGTACAGTACGCTGAGGGTGTTTTTGCTGGCATCAACATATGTACATTAAAAAGAATAATGTGTTGGACAACCCTATCAAATAACCCCACTGTGGGTTTGAACCCATGACCTCTGGCTTCAGAGGCAGTGAAGTAACCATTGGGCTACAGCTCTACAGCTACTAGCAAGCCCCTGGCTGGCTGCAGAGAGCATGCACATCACCACACAGACAGTCTGCTGTGGTCACCAGGATAGGATTAGCCCACCCATACCCATGATGCACTGCACATGCAAATCAGCTGTCCACAGATCAACACAAGATGGCCAATGCACCCCCACAGCACCTCGGCCCGGTAGAGGGAAGTGACCATGTGCACCCACACACCACCTCGGCCTGGTAAGGGGTACTGACCGTGTGTTTTACTGGCACAGAGTAGCTACACACCGTCACATTGTGCAGGTACTGTGCTCACCCTGAGGGTGCAATGAGGCGCCCAGGACCAGGTCCACAACACCTTGCATGGCTGAAAGAGGCCATGCTGGAGGTCCAAAGCAGTGTTAATGTGTGAGATAGGTAGTTCCTGCACAAACACCTTGGATATCTCTGTCTGACTCAGTCAGGTGTAGCCCCATGGACTCCTAGGTGGGCCACATACCACCACCACCACCACCCCCCCTCCTCCTCCAGGGCCAAGGGTGGCAAACAGGGTCCCCCATCAATAGATCCACATACTACCTCCCTGCAAAGGTAGCAGTAGAGGGGTCCATCAACCCCATTCCTGCTGAGGAGCAGACACTCCCACAGGGCAATCAATGCAGTTCTATACACATCCATAAACACAATAGCAGACAGATATTAGGCCTGGATATGGTGAGCTGCACCCCACCACTATCTGATATTTTCCTGCAGCAAGTCATCAGCCACTGCCCCCTGCAAGCTGCTCCATCACAACACATGCCAGCTCCAAACAGTGTGCTAGTTAGTCCACAGTGCATGTTCCCAGTGGAGATGCATGCACCCAGAACCAGGATGTCAGCATACACAGCAAGCAGATAAATCAGTGACTGGGCCCCAAAAGGAAACCCATATCTATCACATGAGAGAAATACTATATAGCACTATGGGGGTGCCTAGCCATGCTGTGGTCACTGCACCGTCAGGGTGAGAGTGATCTCTCAGCAGGACATACTGAGGTCACCCTGTCTGTGTAGGTGGTGGCCGGGCACTAAAATGTCCCAGTCAGTGCCCTATGCCCTGTGCAGATGCACCCTGGCCAGGCCACCCTGTCCGGCCTATACCCATGGTACCTTGCTCCTCATTATGCACATTGGCAGCCCAATACTGGCAACATTGCTGGCAGTGTGGGCTGTGGAAGGTGTTTGCAGCCACCACACACTGGATAGGCAGACAGCCACCCCCACACCTATGCCACCATTGTGCTACTATAGAGGAGTCCAGCAGCCATACCCACCACACCAGTCCTGGGCACAGTACAGGCATGGATATGGTACGCACTACTGTTGGGGGTCACTCCCCAGGGTGGTAAACACTGTCAGAGACCAGATCTGCAGCGCACACCGCAGACATCACAATGATTGTTATGGTGGAGATCAATGAGCAAACTGTGCTTAACGTAGGAATTGATATCTGCCAGTTATCATGGGCAACGTTTGATAGCTGTGTACCATATACCCAGGTGTAGGGTGGCAGTGCTAAGGTATGCAACTGCTAGTATTTGGAGATACAGGCAGGGCCCAATGTCCTGCCTCTCCAGGAGGCATTGGCCAATGGGGCCTGGGGGGGGGGGGGTGTCTGGCCCTGTTGGCTGCTGCTTTATGGCAGAGTGTCCCAACTCCAGTCCTGGTGTTCCAACCACTGTTTGGGTTTTCATGCTGTCCCTCAAAGATATGCATGAGCTACATCAGCATACCATGGGGGTGGTGCATAGATATGCAGCACAGGCATCTTTCGTAGAGGCAGCATGGATTCTGAATGGTGTGGGGCCCTCCATGACTGCATTTGGGAGACTCTGCTCTAGGTAATGCGGCTGTTTATGGTGTCTGTGTTTGGTGTGGTAAAATATAGGCATAAGAACCATGTGTATGTTCTCAGCAATAAAGGTTTGTCCGCACTATCACTGTTTAGTTGTAGGAAAAATATGTGGAATGGCAGTAGCCCCAGCTGGGCTTTGAACCTGTGACCTTCTGTTCCTGCACACACTGTCTATGTGCACTGCACCACCTTGTTGTCACAGATATGCTGTGTTCCCTGGGGAGTCCATGACTGTACATCCGACAGAGCCTGTCTGTTGCGGTGGACGGTGCCAGCCTGCACAGGCCTAGGCCACTGTCTGCTGTGGTTTGCAGCCACTGCCCCCTCCACCACCTGTACCCTTCCGCCAACATGCAGACATGTCCCTATCTGGGAAAAAGCATATGACCTGATTGAGTTGTAGCACTCCAGGACTGAATTTGGGGGACTCGGCTGTAGGTAATGCCCATTGTTATGGTTTGTGTGTGCGGTGTAGGGTAAAATATAGGTGTTGGAACCATGCTTATGTTCTCTGCAATAAAGGAGTGTCTGTACTATCACTGTTTAGTGGTGGGTAAAATTATGGGGACTGGGTTGGCAGTAGCCCCAGCTGGGATTTGAACCTGTGATCCTCTGGTCTTACAGATGCTGGCTGTGTCTGCTGCACCACACTGTGGCCACAGAGACAGTGCAGTCTCTGGAGATAGGAAACCTGGCCGCACGAGTCAGACACCCTGCTCTGCACAATTTTACTGTGGGCTCGTTTACCTTGTATGGTAAGAAAGGTGCAATTAAACCTCAAAAATGACCTCCAAAAAAGGGGGAAAAAACCAAAAACAAGCTGGGCAACAGTGATATCAATGGGCAACATGACAAACACTCCCAGGAAAGCTCCATTCAAATGCAGTGCTTTTTGAACGAGTCTACGGAGCGTAGATCCTTCCAAAAATCATTTATTTTCTTTGGAGCTTTCATGGGAGTGTTTTTTATGGTTGCCCATTAATATCACTGTTGCCCAGCTGGATTATAATTTATTTGGAATTTGTTGTGGTCATTTTCAATTTATATTTGCTATTTTGTTCTGTGCACATTTATCACACTGCTCACGTTTTGCAGGTTTCCCCGGTTTTGCTGTACATTGCTGACGGAAATGGTTTCTCTTCCCTTTAAATCGGCTCTAACGCGAGGGTTTCACTCGCGGTATTTTTATTGCCGAAATTCAGCCCCGCTCCTGTGTGGGGAGCCTCTCCCTTCCCACTCTCCACCCATTGACCCCGTCCCTCCGCCCCTCGGGGGCCTTCCTCCGCCCTCCGTACGCCTTTCCCTGCCTCTATCGCACATCAGCGCCCCGCACACGTGTGCCGGCCCGTTAATGTGACGCGCACGCATGCGCAGCACTTAAGAGCACTTAAGTGCATCATTAGCGTACGCTATTGTGCGCCACGCATGTGTGCACGGTTTAGTAAACATACCCCTAAGTTTTTCCAAATATAGATGCCTGTCTTCCTCTCGCTGTGATCTCTTGTATTTCTTTACTTTTTCAGCTACTACTTTCGAAAGCCATAATGGTCTCCTTTTCATGGTATGTAATTAGAGTTTTCATGTAATTTGCTCTATTTTTGGTTGTTTTTTCTGTACACCAGATACGTTCAAGTTTCTTCAGATGTCTTTTTAGCACTCGTATGTCCTGTGTGTACCATTGTTTTGAGGTATTTTGTCTTATAAAGTTAAGATAAAGTTTTTAATTGTTACTATTGAAAGTTCTCTGTAAATTGAAGTTCATTTTAATCCACCTTGATTTTAAGATAAGGCGTGTGATAAGGAAGCTTATCAAAGCTCAGGGAGTAAGGACAAAAGAGGTAAATTTACTCTGATTAAGGGACCTGTGCTGGCAGGTCAGAGAAATAAGACAGCTTGTTTCCCTAAAAGACTACATGTTCCAGGATGCATCAGTTTGCAGAAAGCCCCTAGAGGAGCTAAAGTGGAAAAGCATGAGTCTAATCAGAGAAACCATTATGTCATCCCTAATCAATCATCCTCTAGGAGAGAGCTTAATCCACAACACCTGAAGAATGCAAGGGGGGAGTTGCAATCTAAGCCCTTTAAAACTAGAGGGGAATCTCCAGGAAGGCAGAAGGGGGCGGAGAACCAGACCAGGAAGCAGGAGAGGAGGAACAGAAGCAGGAGGAACAGAAGGAACAACCTGAACCAGAAGGAACAAGGACAAGGAAGCGGACGGTCCAAGAGAGGAGCTCAGAGAAGTACGTATGCCTGGAGAGATTCCTGGGGGAAACAACCTTCAGAGGACTGGAGAAAGCCAGAGGTCTGGAGATCCACAGCCAGGGACCCTCAAGCAGCACCTAAGAAGAGGTCTGTTGCAGCTAAGGAGAAAGGGAGCCCAAATACCTCTTGGAGGACGTCTGGAGAAAAGATCCTGAGGTCCAGAGATACCAACTGGAGGACAGGACACAGAAGCTCTATTGCATACTGGCCATAATACCAGAAGAAGCAGCCTGATGCTTGCCTGGATTCAGGTATGAACTGTGAACGTTTCTCTAGCTTTGAGCAATGCAAACAGCAGGGAAACATTTTCTCTCTGTATAGAGGTCAGTTCATAAAACCCTCTGAGCCAGACAGTGAAAGTGAATCTATGCAATTTCAGGAGCAAGGTTTAATATCTGATGAAGAGAATGTTTATATGGACTGTTCTTGGAGTAGGTTGTTAGTTTAGAAAAATCCTCCAAATAAGAGTAAACATCAAAAGGAAACATTCTAAATACTGGCTTCCCATAAAGTTTTGTTGGAAAGAAAAAGCTTTTGGGAAAGTTTGCACGTATGCTGAAAACAAGCTACTGATTGCAGCTAATTGTCTCCTGTTGGTAGAGCAGAGCACAGCACAAGCCGTGCACTCGTGGGATTTAAAAGTTCTTTTCTGTGTGGAGAAAGAGAGCTATGTTTTTGTAAAAAGAAGTTTTTCCTTTTTGGTTTGTTTCCACCTCAGCACTGCTAAGGAGTTAATTAGCAGTGGCTGTAAGAAAGCCTTTCTGTTCCATAAAGGACTTTGATACTTATTTACATAAGCTTTACAGTTGCCTTTGTTTATGTTGAATAAACCCTGGAGAAGTTATCTGGATGGTGTTACTAAGTATATCTGTGTGTGGAATATTCACCCCATAAATAAACTCTAAATTTTGCCTTACACTTGACCAACTACAAGTTTCTTCATTTATTTAAAAGGCAAGCTTTGTGTGAATGGACTTCAATAACCACAATCCTTTGCAAGACAGTTAATTTACATACTTGCCAAGGTGATGGTACCTTCATAAGAAGCACCCCCTTTTACAGGCGGTATAGAAAAATTGTTAAATAAATAAAATATAGTAAATTATATTATGTCGTGGTACAGGTCTAGATGCAATCTCGGTAATGTTAGAGTTCCAATTGCAGTAGTGTATCAATATCTTTTGTGTTTGGGTCAATGCTATCCAGGACATCTTTTGTGAATGATTCTTTGTCAAAGAATTTTAATTTAAGGTACTGTTTCGTTGAGTGTTTTTTGTTTGGTCATGGGTGTGCTCAGATGAAATGAAGAATTAGATGGTGGTCTGACCATGGAACTGGAGTTGTTTGTGGGCAGTTAGTTGACTGCTTGTGGATATACTGTGGAAAGAATATAAGGTCCAATGTATTCCCTTTGTTATGGGTGAGGACCTTTACTATTTGTTTATAATGGAGATGTTCCATGGCATCTAGAAAAGAGGTGGCTTGTGACTGTTGTAATGAGGTAAGGTTAAAATCACCTAAAAGGATTAGGTTTTTCTTATTTAACATAGTACATACTGTTTCCAAAATATTTATTTATTTACCAGGTTTTACATACCGCTTTATCATTTCAATCAGAGCGGTTTACATTGAAACTTAAACTTGGATTACATTAACATTTGTTGGGCCATTAGGATCAGAGTTTGGGAGTCTATAGAGGAGATAGAATGCTAAATACCTATGTTCTATAATCAGGGTATCTATATCAGATATGGTATTGGAAAGGTTTAGTGATGCATTGAAATTATTTTTTTATGATGATGAGAACTCCTCTGCCGCGTTTGTTCGGAGGGTGTGATATACTTCATAGTTGGCATCTCTTAATTGGTTCAAAGGTACAGTGTCTATGTCAGTGAGTCAGGTTTCTGTTATAAATCAGAGTTAGGGTCCAATATGATTGGGATTTTGTTTTTTTTATCTAACATTTATGAGTGAACATTGAAGTACTGACTGCTTTAGATTATCTTCCTGGTTATTTGGTTTTGTAGTCTCTATAGGGATAATATGGTTGAACCTTTGATTGTAGTTATTATTATGGGGTCTGTATGACTGTTTATTCTTTGGGAATGCCTTGTATTCCCTATTATAGTAGTGTATTATTGGGATGGGCTTTTTTATTTAACAGGTCTTTTATGCCACTTTATCATTTTAGTCAAAGCAATTAACATTGTAACTTAAACTTGGCAATGTACATTAACTAGGGACACTGATAACTTGTTCTCTTCTGAGGCAATGAAAGGTTAAGTGACTTGCCCAAGGCCACAGGGAGGGCTAGTGGGAATCAAACCCTCATCTCTTGGCGCCCAAGCCAGTGCTCTAATCATTAGGCTACTCCTCCTGGTTATGTTTGAGGGAGGAAAGATGGGTGTTTAGCTTGATGATGAGGCAGCATGGGCATATTGTGCAAAATGTTAAGCTTACAATTTTGTGGGGGTTCATCTTTGCTGCAGGATAAGACTGTCAATGCAATATAGACTGAGATAAAGCTGGCAATGAGATATCTTGTTTGACTCAGTACTCTCTTTAACATATAGCACTATCCTTCCACCAATTTCATCAATCCAATCATAGCAATATAATTTGTACCCTGGTATCACAGTGTCCCATTGGTTATTCTCCTTCCACCAGATCTCTGAGATCAACCTCTTTGTTCTGTACTATATATTCTACCTCTCACATCTCATTTTTTAGACTCCTAACATTTAAATACAGGCATTTCAAGTGTGTGTTTTTTGTTCATAGAAACATAGAAACATGATGACAGAAAAAGACCACATGGCCTTTCTAGTCTGTCCTTCCATATCAACAACTACAAATGTCCCCTTTTTACCTTTAGAGATCCTCTGTGTTTGTCCCATGCTTTTTTGAATTCAGATACTGTCCTCATCTCTACCACCTCCACTGGGAGACTATTCCTCGGATCCACCACTCTTTCCGTAAAGAAATATTTCCACATATCACTCTTGAATCTATCCCCTTTCACCTTCATCCCATGTCCCCTCGTAGCAGAGCTTGCTTTCAATTGAAAGAGGCTCTTCCCCTGTGCATTTATGCCATGGAGGTATTTAAACATCTCAATCATATCACCTCTATCCCGCCATATTGACAAACTGCTCACCAGCTGACAGGGACAATTTGGAATCTTTCAGCTCTGTTCACCGTTTACCTCGGGGCACCGGGACTCCTTTTACCTTTATTGTAACTTCTCTATCAGAAAGCCCTAACCTCCCTGTTTTGGTAATATCCTTCAAAGATGCATTATTCCGAACTATGTGCTCCTGGGTGACTATCGGCTTTCTCCCAGTATCTGGTTTAAAAGCCACTCTATCTCCTTTTTAAAGGTTAATTCCAGCAGCCTGCTAACACCCTGGTTAATGTAGAGCGCATTCTTTTGGAAAAGCCTCACCCCTTCCCCAGAATGCTGTCCAATTTCTAGCAAATCTAAATCTTTCCTCCATGCAGCATTGCTCATCCACCCCTGGAACTCCGAAGCTCTGCCGGCCTCTTGAGTCCTGCATGGGGAACAGGAAGCATTTGTGACACTGCTACCTTGGAAGTCCTGGATTTCAACTTTCTTCTTAAAAGCCTAAATTTGGCTTCTAGAACCTCTCTCCCACACATTCCTATGCCATTGGTGTCCAAGACAGCTGTCCTACCTCCAGTCTGGAAGTCTCTGTGCTGCTTGGAGAAAAGACGTCACCTGGAAGGAGAGCAGGTCCTGGCTACAGGATCATTTCCTGCCACACCAAGTGATGCTGTCCTTCCAAGTGACTTCTTTCCTCCAAGCAACACAGAGGCTTCCAGACTGGAGGTAGAACTTCTCTTCTGTGTCTCTGAAGGTCTCCTCTGTGTACCTCTGACCTCCTCAGTTCCTCCAAGTCTGCTACTTTAGGCTCCAGAGATCAGACTCATTTCATGATGGCAGAAAATGTCTATACAGAATGGCACAATAAAGAGGCCCATCTTCCCATCTAAAACTCTGTAAACACCACAACACTGCTGTACCAGAAAGCTACTGGGATTATGCGAGGAAAGCAGACATGGTGGTAAAGGAAAGAAACACCAGAACAGCATTGATAATAGAGGAGTCGGTTCCAAGTGATTATCCTGTGAATCATGTGGCGAGGAAGAGAATCCGGAAGTACCAAGAAATGCCGACAAAGAGCAAGAAAATGTTGCAGAAAGACAGAAATATTTCCCATTGTACTGAGAGCCACAGACCCGATTGTCCCAAGAAACAAAACTCAAAATTCACATTACTGTATTTTGGGCAGAGCCATAATCTGTAGCTCCCGGTCAGAGAGTGTCATTGGGCCAAAATACGTTCATTTTTGTGTGAGTAACTTTTAACCTGTATCTCTTACTGTATCTTGCTGGGGTCTCTCCTGTGATCATTGGGGACGGGGGGGGGGGAGGGAGGCATTATATTTGATGTATGGAAAGGAGGTGCCTCACTCATATCAGTTCTGCCGAATGCCTTTCACTTTCTGACACCCCCATTCCTAACGCCTGCTGTGTGTCCGTAGTGCTAATCTGACCTGGAAAAAAATACAACTTTCATGATGCACTGGGAGTTTGATCCTGATTTACTTTGGGTGCAGTCTTGAAACGCTATCCTACTTTTCTTAATGCTGTGCTGTAAGTGACCTTTTCATGCAGCTCAGTGTTGCTTGTGAAATGTTCTTGATTCCTTTCTTCAATCACAAGAAAACAGATAAGGACGGGGATGTGGTCTAGAGGTGGGGACATGGACATGTGACTCCTTGGACGGGAGCTCTGGTGCTAATCTTCTTCTTTGTATCTTATAGACCTAGGACCGAAGGAAGAAATCTCTCCCAAGTAGCCTGGACCCGAAGAGACACCAATGATTCCTGTTTTCCCTCTTCTGCTTGTTTCCATGCTCTGCCATGTTCTTCACTTTGGGATCCAAGGAGAATCCAGAGACTTCTGGGGTAACACCACTTGGACCACCTTAACTGTGACTTTAAGGAGGCCCACCTGGAATTCTGCTCTGTAACGGCCTAGCTACGGGCTTCTTACATATGCAGGAGTGTCTGAGTAAAGGTGGAATGCCTCAGATTGGGAGGGTCCCTTACGGAGACTCAAGCATGTGACGGGCACACTAAATGCATGAACAAGCATGTGACGGGCACACTACATGTAGAACACACACTGTAAATATATAAACATGCAGAGAAAAGACTGGAAAAAGCTGACTTGCATGCGTTGAGTTGAAACAAACCATGCAAGGTGTACATAGCATGCACGTTGCCAGGAAATGATGTGCACAGAGCACCTGCTTTGTATGCTTGGAGTTCTGAAGGGAAAGGATTGAAGGATTCTTGATCTGCTGTAGCATGTTTTTTTTTTACCAAATAATTAAAACATTGATACCAGAAGAGTAAGTTTATTGCTAATGAGGTACTCTATACGCTTCCTTACTCTACACACTTGCCTCAATGTGTTTCGATTCATTCACTGTTACAGTGCACATTTTAAGACACATTTGACAAAGGACGTCCAAGAGCAATCTGGGATGTCAAAGCCAGAATGTATGAAAATAAAGAAGCAGGCATGTGCAAGTTCAGGCATGATTTCAGAAACGTGGACGTGCCTAATATGGATAGCATTCTAGGACAGGGGACCCCCTAATGGCATAAAGCGCAGTTACTCACCTGTAACAGGTGTTCTCCAAGGACAGCAGGGATCAGTCAACACTTATGGGTGAGCCCGGCATCGATGGAGCCCGCGCAGAGCAATTCCCCAGCTTTCAAAGAAAGCCTTTGGAATTGCTGCCATGCATGCGTAGTCCTCTTCCCACCCAAGGGTGCCATCTTGCTCAGTCAGGTCCCTTAGCTCGAGCCCTACCAAGCAATGGCAAGAGAAGGACAAAAATCAAGCAACTTTCCAGGGGAGGTGGGAGGGTAGAGAGGACTGATTCCTGCTGTCCCTGGAGAACACCTGTTACAGGTGAGTAACTACGCTTTCTCAGGAACAAGCAGAAAGTCAGTCCTCACTTATGGAACTCCCCAGCTACAGGCTACCAAACCTGTAACCAAAAAATGCCTCCACGAGGTCGTGAGCAGAAGCCGATGCCCAAAGGAGCCTGAGTCCTCGGGTCCTTGAGGCAAAGCCCTCGGTAGCCATGAAGAAGGGTCGGAGGGCAGGAATTGCTTATACCCTGAACAGATTACGGAGTACAGCCTGGCTGAAGGCGCTGTCCTGGCAGGACTCCCTTTCTATGCAGTAATGTGCAGTGAAGGTATTCGTGGAAGACCAAGTCGCCGCCCGGCATATGTCCATCAGGGGTACGGAGCACAGCGAGGCCCCTGAAGCCGCTTTGGCCCAAACCCCATGCGCGGTGACTCGAAGATCCAATGGAGAACCCGCCTTCGTGTGAGTGAAGGCAATGCAGTCCGCAACCCAAATAGAGAAGGTGCGTTTGGTAACTGCCTGCCCCGGACGATTGGGATTGTAGGTCATAAAGAGTCGCCAGACTTGCAATGAGCCTGAGTGCGCTGCAAATAGAAGACAAGAGTCCTTCTGCAGTTGAGTGTGTGAAGAGCCGCCAACGCCTGGTCGGCGTGGGGTCTCAGGAAGAAAGTCGGAAGGACTATCTCCTGGTTGAGATGGAAATCCGAGACAATTTTAAGCAGGAATTTGGGGTGGGTACGGAGGACCACCCTATTCCTATAGAACCTGGTATAAGGGGCATCAGCCATGAGAGCATGGAGCTCACGCTGGCTCGGTGGGCCGAGGTCAGTGCCATCAGGAAGGCCACCTTCCAGGACAGGTGCCGAAGCGAGCACGTTGCCATCGGCTTGAAGGGTGGATGTGTCATATGCATGAGCACCACATTCACGTCCGATTCCGCCAAGGGAGACTGGATGGGCGGCTTTGATAGAAAAAGGCCCCGCATAAAGCGGATCATCAATGTCTGGTCCCGCTGAGCCTTGAGGAGGGTTCTCGCAATGAGCGGGATGGGAGGGAATGCATAGAGTAGGCCGGAGGACCAGCTCAGAAGGAATGCATCTGGACTCTCCCTGCCCGGGTGCAGTACTGGCCCGCAAAAGCGGGAGAGCTGCGCATCCTGGGGACTGGCGAATAGGTCTATCGCCGGCATCCCCCAGTGAAGAAACAGCCAGCTCGCCATTACTGGGTCCAGGTGCCACTTGTGAGGGTGAAGGATTCTGCTGAGCCTGTCCGCCAGGACATTTTCCTAACCCGGGAGGTAGGCCACCCTGAAGGACATCTTCCAACGGACGGCAAAGGAGCAGAGGAGGACCACTTCCTAGCAGAGGGAGCGCAATCCGGTACCCCCTTCCTTGTTGACGTAGAACATCGCCACGTGGTTGTCGGTCTGCACAAGTACCAACTGCCCCTTGAGGTGGCCCTCGAAGGCCCTCAGGGCCCACCGAATCACCCGGAGTTCAAGCAAGTTTATCTGCTGCTGGGACTCCTCGGGCGACCACTGCCCCTGCGTGCACAACGACCCGCAGTGGGCTCCCCACCCTAACAGGGAAGCATCTGTTGTCATCACCTTGTCGTGCTTTGGGGGCTGGAAGGGCAACCCCTGAAGGAGGTTGCAGGGGTTTTACCACCAACTCAGGGACAAACAAAGGTCGGGAAAGACCCTGAAAGGGTCCCTGAGGTGACCGATGGATGGGTTCCCCTGTGTGCTGAGGCACCACTGAGCTGTCCGCATGTGTAATCGGGCATGGGGAACCACATGGACTGTAGAGGCCATGTGGTCCAGGAGGCGTAGTATAGTCTGAGCTGTGACTCGGGGGGGGGGGGGTGCTTTGGACCCTAGCTGCCAGGGATCGGAGGCGGTCGGTGTGATCCGCTGGCAAGAATGCAGTCGCTTGCTGAGCATCAAGGCGTGCACCGATGAACTCTAAGGCCTGCACTGGCTCGAGGTGGGACTTTGGGTAGTTTATTTATTTTATTTTATTTTATTTGACAACTTTTATATACCGCCCCTTCCCAAGATCAAGGGTGGTTTACATAGAACAATGGAAACCATACATAGAACGTAATGCAACATTGGAACTATTTACAAAAATCAAGTAAGCAAGTTGAGCAAGAACCCCAGGCCTTCCAACAGAAGGATTGTGCGCGACATCGCTCACCGGGTTTCCTCGATCGAGGGTCCCGTAACGAGCCAGTCATCGAGGTAGGGAAAGACCGGTACACCCTGATGCCTGAAACAGGTGGTGACCACGGAGAGGCATTTCGTGAATACCCATGGGGCGGACGAGAGGCTGAAGGAGAGCACCTTGTACTGGAAGTGCTCTCCCTGCACCCTGAAGCGCAGGTACTGCCTGTGCCGGGGGTGGATTAAGATGTGGGCGTAAGCATCTTTTAGATCCAAGGAGCATAGGCAGACACTCTGCCGGAGGAAGGGCAGCAGAACGCTAAGGGATAACATCTTGAATTACTCCCGCACCAAGAACTTGTTTAACTTTCGGAGGTTGAGGATGGGCCGCAGACCCCCCGTCTTCTTCGAGACAAGGAAGTACCAGGAATAGAAACCCCGACCTCGAAGGTCAGAGGGACCTTCTCGACCACCCGTTGGGCGAGGAGAGAGACTAGTTCCCGCTACAGGAACACCTGGTGCGCTGGGAGTCGAGGAGGCTCTGCTAGGGAGAAGGGAGGTGGAAGCCTGTTGAAGCGAAGGTGATAGCCGTCTCAGAAGATCTGGAGAACTCAGGTGTCTGAGGTGATAGAAGCCCATATAGGGGCGAAAGAAGACAGGCATCCACCCACTAGCTGCTGCATCGCCAGAGGGTGAGGGGCTATGCTAATGGCATCAAAACCCCTGTGCGGGTTGTGGTGGAGCCGGGGTTTGGGCTTTGGACCCTTTCGGCTTGCGATGCCCTTGGCCGGACTTACCCTGTGCCAGAGTGGTCAGCGTGGGGGTGGTCGGGTACGGTAGGTAGCCACGGTACTGAAGGCCCTTCCTGGGAAAGAAAGGCTTTTTGGCCTGTTGCTTTTTCTGGGGGAGGGTGGAGGTCTTGCATGAGAGACAGGTCCTGGTGACGAACTCCGTCTCTATCTCCGCGGCCTTATCCTCCATCAGCTTTCCAAAGAACTGTTCGCTGAGGCAGAGGATGTCCAGGAGTTTTTCCTGCACCCACTGCTCCAAATCTGATAACTGGAGCCATGCCTGGCAGCGGGCTCTGATGCCCTTGACCGCCACCCGAGCCAATGACTCGAATCCATTGTAGGCGGCTTGGAAGAGGTATTTTGAACCTATTGAGAGGCTCGCCCTCGAGGCCCATGGAGAAACCTCCAAGCTCCTTGGCCAAGTCGCGCAAGAACATGTCCATGTAGAGTTGGTATGCTTGAATGCGACAAGAGAGCATGGAGCCTTGGTAAGCCTTGCGGCCCAGGGCATCAAGAGCTTTCGACTCCCGGCCTGGGGAAACCGACGAGTGCGATTTTGGGTTCTTGTTTCCTCATGGCTGACTCCACCACCATGGCAGTGTGGGAGAGTTGGGTCTTTCTGAACACAGGGCCACGTTGTACCTTGTACATAGTGTTGAGGCGCTTATTCACGATGGGGACCGAGGCGGGTGCCTCCCACATGCGGAGCAGCAGCCGGGACAGAATGGGAGGGACTGGAACAGTGAGAGACTCCCTTGGCGCGGACTTGTACTGAAGAATGTCGAGTTCTTCAGCTCGAGGGTCCTCCTTGGCCTGAGTGGCCAGGTTAAGAGCCCATGCCATATCGCAGACAAACACCAGGAAGGAGGTGTCCTTGGGTGGCAAGCACCGCTGAAACACGGGCAGGAAGGGGTCCGACAGAAGATCCCGAAGAGCACAGGTCTCCGAGGAGGTGTCCCCATCGGACTCCCCAGTCCGAGAACTCGGTTGAGGAGTCCGAGTTGGGCAGGTCACCCTGTCCAGCGGCCGAGGCCCGCTTAGAGCTGGAGGCCCTGGAAGACCTCGCCCCCAAGGAACGGGAGGGCGAGCGAGACCAATGTTGAGGACTCTCACAAGGCCCGCAGCTTTCGGGGGTTTCCTGGATGGATTTCGTTGTCCCACGCAAGGGATCCATGGTCTCTGGGCGCAAGTCAACGAAGCTGGCTGTGAGAGCCTGCTGGGAAGCGATGAACGCAGAAACGCTGTGTTCCAGCACCAGCATGCGGGAATCCCACATGGGCGGGGGACCCTGTGACAACGATCCCGGGGTCACCGGGCCAGGCATTGAGGAGGAGAGGGGGTCCTCACCAAGACGGCCCTCAGGAGACCGAGCGCCTTCACTGGAAGCCTCCGTATCTGTGCGGGCTACCTTGTGGGGCCACTCCTTGTCCAACTCTCGGGAAAGTCGAAGAGGGCTAAGCGACCCAGCAAGGGAACACTTGCGCTTGTTGAGACAGCGACTTTGAGGCCTTCTTCTTCTTGCGCCGCTCCACTTCAGGGGACCCCTGGTTGGAGTGCCGCCAAGAGCACGGGGCCAAGGTGGGGGATCTCACCAGAGGAGAGACGACCGAGGGCGCCACTGGGAGTTCCGAGGCGGCCTTTCTGAAAATGTCTTTGGACTTCTGCTTACTGAGCAGGGCTTTAGAGGACATTTTCTTACAAAGCAAAGATGCTCCAGATCATGATCAGCGCTGAGGCACCACAGACAACAGTCATGGGTGTCTGTAAGTGACATGTTCTTAGAGCATCTATCGCATTTTTTAAATCCGGTGGCCATAGGGGCAAAAATGGCCCCTGTGAGGTCGAAGACCCACGCAGCCAGCAGTTAGGTAAAGAAAAGGGCGCAATGCCCGTTGGCAAAAAAGATGAACAAAACTATCCTCTAACAGCTCGAAAAAGGTAGAGCAGGGGAAGGACGGGTAGAGGACGGTGCAAATGGAAAACAGAAAGCCAGTAGGCCAAAAATGAAAAACGTTTTCCAAGGGACGAGGACGTGTGTCCGAAGGGCTCCGCAGAAAAAGGGAGACTGAGCAAGATGGCGGGAGGAGGACCACGCATGCGTGGCAACAATCCCAAGGCTTTCTTTGAAAGCTGGGGAATTGCTCCGCGTGGGTTCCGTCAGTGCTGACGTCACCCATAAGTGAGGACTGACTTCCTGCTTGTTCCTGGAGAATGGTTAGAATGCTGTGGTAGGAACAGGATAATCATGGTTCAAATCCCAGTGTAGGCCCTTATGATCTTAGGCTAGTTACTTAACTCTCGGGATGCTTTAAGGCCAAAACACACACTTTCCTGCTGCCCTCTCATGCCTAGAGCAGCAGGTCTAGATATGCCTACACATGGTTCTGAAATCAAACGGGGATGTGCAAATCTATTGCACTTCCCCAGACACACCTCCACCATTGCCTACTTAGACATCCCCACACTGGTGACATCTTTAAAAGCCATTTGTGAAATGGCTCCAGAGACATCGCCATTATGTCACCACCCGGTCTTAGAAACACCAACTCTACTTTCCCCTTGTAACACAGAGCATGAGTTACCTTGAGTTGATGTCTTCCAAGGGGATGGGCTGCAGAGTACACTATGTCTCTACAGAATTTCCCCTCTTGGAAAGAGGGTAATCCAAGTAGGAAATAATATAAGAACTAAAGGATTTGACCAGATCATTTGATGTTACAATATAAATTTATATGAGTCTAAGGGATATGTTTACTAAATAGCAGTAGCGGACTCTGTGCAATATCAGAACCGATGCTCCAATATCACACGGAGTCCGCTACTGCCGTTTAGTAAACATACCCTTAAGTCTAAGGGTGTAGAAATATTCATGAACTTTTCAAAAGTTTTACATTGAATGTTATGAACTTTTACAATTGTTCCCGAAATAAAACACATTTAAAAACCCTGAGTAGTGCACTTATTTTTAGTTGTGGGGCCTCTTTGCATCGTCGGTATATCAAGCTAAATAAACATAAACATAAAGGAAGTTCTAATTGAGTTCAATTAAAAAACACCAGCTTATGTGTGAAGTTACTTATCAGTCGGCTGTCTTCTTGTTAGGGTCTGGGAACATCACTGTGGTAGCAGAGTTCTCTTCTCTTCTTTTTCTTTAATAGGTTTAAGTACACTTTGGGTTTATCCCAGTCCTAACACTCCTGCCACTACTGAACTAAAAGGAACCCCTAAAATTAAACTTTCTGCTTGCAAGTACATCCAAAGCTATCAAGCTTGGAACAAATAGTATATTACCCCGTTTTTACCAAAGGTGACTGGATACGCACTACACTACACACCTCACACTCCTATTTACAACTCTCTGTCCAAACACTTCATTCACTCTTCCAGTCAGTCACTCTCAGTCTCTAACTTACTACCTAACCACTTATCTCACTCTTCCAGTTACACCCACTCTCACCTCTGCACTCACTCACTTCCCTTACAGCTTTTCTTCTCCCTAGAAATTAATCTGCATCTTACTATACCACACTGTATAGGGACCTCTTCTCCTAACCTACCCTTATTCTCTGTCCCCCTGGCTTACCTTCTAACTTAACCCCCTCCCCCCTTCCAGTACTTGCTCCTTGACTCACCCTTCCTGAATGGAAAGAACTTGTTTAATTTAGTTTATCCCGGCCTCCTATTCTTGCTATCTTTCTCCTTTCTCCAGGGAGTTACCCCTCTGATCCCTATGGCTGAGACCTTACCTGAACTTCAGAATTCTAAAGAAAACAATAAGAAAAACCCTCATTAATTATACTATTTGAGGATTCATGTGAATATCTCTTCAATTTAACCCTTTCCTTGTTTTTTTTTCTCAGCTTTCCTGGATCCTTTCACTTAACTCTCAAACTTTAAAAAAAAAAAGCATTCAAACCATTCAGCCTCATTCATTCCTCATTTACCTTTCCACCATTCATTCACAAACATCCAAATTTCTCTCTTTCTAGCTCATTCAAAGACCTAGACCACCAGACATGAGAATACACAGCCACACTCATCAAGCAACAGCCACCAACTGACACTCTTCAGGCCCCTTCACTAACATTCCATTCTCTTCCAAACTGTGTCCTTACATCCTGTGACATCACAAAATAATCCTTAAGGACCCTACTTTATATACTAAAAGCCTTCTTTTTAAAACCCAATAATTTTCCCTACTTGCCCAGCACTAATAAAGATTTTACAAACTGTCATTTCTGCTCAGCAGGCACATAGAAGGAAACTGGTTCTCTTACAGCTGTTCCCTGACAGCAACGAATCTCTACACCTCAGCTAGTTCATAGGCACTTTTTAATCAAAAATCACTCCGTTTTTAGCCCTAATAAATATTTTAGATTGTTCATTTATACATCAATACAATTATTGTCAACAGGACATACTCCCTATACTTTTAAATTTTAAATTAAACCTTTTCGTTTTTTCACTCACAACTTATGCAAATTGCTCAGAACAGATGCTATAAAACCATTTTAAAGCCACTTTTTATTATTTTAGAAGACTCCCTCACCCCTTCTAGACCCCTTCTCACCTTTAAAAATTTATTTTCATTCACTTTCTCCAACTTTTCAAATCGCCATTCAAATGGTCTCATAAAGTCATCCAACTGCTCACTGGAGTTTTTTCTTACTTCTCCTACTCCTACCTCTACTCTCTCCTCCATCCTCTTTCTCTTAAATTTATTTTATTTCAATTTAGCCATTTCAGCCATGTAAGTAGAGGCATGGCCCCTTTAAGACCAGCTCCCCCCCACCCCCCGAGCCCTCTTCGAGGCAGCCCACCTCTATGGCCCGAACCCTCATCAGAACTGATGGAACCAGTGAAGTGATTTGAGAAGAGGGGTTATATGAGTGTATCGGGGATGGGAGAAGATAAGCCGCGCAGCAGAGTTCTGAATAGATTGAAGGGGAGATAGATGACACTGAGGGAGGCCAGCAAGGAGGAGGTTTATTTTATTTATTTATTTTATTTAGACAGTTTTGTATACCACCTTATCCTTCAATCAAAGCGGTCACAGCACAATTGGGGGATACATTTAACACGCGGGGATATGAGACACATATACTAATACTTACAGGGAACATGGGCAATGGAGGGTTAAGTGGCTTGTCCAAGACCACAAGGAGCATCTGTGGAACTAGAAACCCCAGTCCTTCCGGCCCAAGGTTGCTGTCCTCTAGTGGGATTTGAACCTCCGACCTTCCGGCCTGAAGTACCTTGCCCCAACCACTAGGTTACTCCTCCCTCTAGTCAAGACGGAAGGTGACCAAAGAGTGGACAAGAGTAATAGTAGTGTGTTCAGAAAGGAAGGGACAAATTTTGTTAATGTAGAGAAAGAAATGACAGGTTTTAGCTATATGTTGAATATATGTGGAAGAGGAAAGGGAGGAGTCAAAGACTGTCGAATAAAAGTGGAAACATCAGAAGCTGTAGTGTAAGTACCTCTTGTAATCTGTAGCCCTGCAACACACAGCTACACCCCAGAGAATGGATCTTGGTCCATTCTTGCTTCTGCTTTCTTGGATCTTGTCTCTTTAAATGGGGTCAGCTCTGTTCCCAGTTCACAGTGGTTAGTACCATGCAATGCCTTCCTCTCTATGCTGTTTATAGAAGTGTGCACAGGCCCTTTGTGTGCAGACACATGCAAGTAAACCACCTGGGGAGAAAATATTTGCCATTTTGGCCAGTATTTTAAGTATCAAAAACTCACTGAAAGTGACCTTTTGCGTTTTGGAAATCAGTGTTTTAAGTAAGCAGACAAAAGTGTTCCATAACTTTTTATTTGGGAGTGGGGAGAGAAATAAAATATTATTAAAAGAATAAAGCATCCTAAGAACATTTAACATAAGCACAAATTAGTGCCTCCACCCCATATAATTTTATGGAGATGGAACCCCCTCCTAAAGATCGGTGTTTGAGAGTGCGCTGAATAATGTAGAATAAAAGGTAAATGGTCACTCTATGCTGCTGAACAGATGACTGCTGGGGAGGTCAGGTGAGGGACAACATTAAAAGAACAGCCTGCAGTAGCAGTCACTGGGCTATCAGAGCTGGAAAGTAAACATTTAGAAGGGATCTGCAAATCACTGTCTGTGCTGAAGGAGCAAGGGAAATATTTGCTCACATTTATATCTAGTTTAAGATTTAACTTTAAATCTATAGAGAATAGTGTAGGGGAATAAAATGCATACACTATACGGAGGATAGAGAAGTAAATACCCTGACCCTAACAGAAATGGTATCACTTCACAATGGCACCAGCAGCCCTATGCAGAAAAGAGCTTGGAGAATAGTTACCTGTGATTTAGAGGTATCAGGCCCCCTTATCTAAAAAGAGCTTAACCCCTATCTGAGAGGGAAGAGGGGAACTCTCCTTTCTCCAGGACCAAGCAGGAAGTCAGTCCTCACTTATGGGTGACGTCGGCGCCGACGGAGCCCTCGCGGAGCAATTTTCCCCAGCTTTCAAAGAAAGCCTTTGGGAATTGCAGCGCGCATGCGCGGTCCTCTTCCCGCCCAAGGGTGCCATCTTAGCCAGTCTTCTTTTTTCCGCGGAGCCCTACAGACGTCCCCGTCTTGTCCCCGCGAAAAAGTCGATATTTCTTCATTATTTTATTCTTTTTCCTTCGGTTCGACGCCGGTCTTTTTCCCGCCCGGACTCGCGACGCCGGTCACGAGTCCTCTTCCTTTTTTCGGTTTTTTCTGACTTAGTCAGCTTTCGTTTTCGACTTTTCCCTGGCAGCCCGGTCCTTTGACCTCGCAGGGGCCCTCTTTCCCCCGATGGCTGCCAGTGGTTTTAAGCGGTGTGGTCAGTGTGACCGAAATATGTCACTAACTGACACACACGACTTTTGCCTCCGCTGCCTGGGCCCGGATCATGAGGAACTGATCTGTGGGCCCTGCGGCAAAATGTCCTCAAAAGCGTTGAGAAGTCGGCGGCATCAGCGTGATAGAATCTTCGCTGACCCCAGCCGTACCCGGACCTCGTCGGAGGCCTCCGCGTCCAAAGGCTCCAGCTCGGACCGTCGCCGGAGTTCCTCCGACCGGGGTTCTCCCTCCGGGGACCATCGTCGGAAGGTGAAACCCGCGAGGGCGGCGTCGGTGGACGCTCCTGGTTCCGCGAGGGCCAGGTCGCATAGCCCCGACAGCCGCCCCGGGTCCTTGGAGAAGGAACACCTCACGAAGTGACCTCGCCTGGAGTCGGAGATGCCTGCTCGGGTAAGTCCTGTGGTCCTTCTGGACTCGCCTCCGCGACAGCCGACGTCGGGCCCGACGCCGTCGGGGCCCGAGTCGGGGGCTGCTGGGTCACCTGAGCTCGGACTCAGGTTGACGGCCTTGGAGAGCAGACTGTCTGCCTTCATGGACCAGCAGCGGGCACTGCTCGCTGGCCTCGCTGGTGCCGCTGCCCCGACCGCCGGGACGTCGACGTCCAAGTCGACCCCGGAGACCGAGCCGATCCTCGAGTCGATGCGAACTCGAGTCGATCCTCGGTCGAGGTCACCCTCGGCCTCCCGTTCGGGACCGAGGTCGCCGACACCGACTCCCTCGGCGTCGGGGCGGCAGGCGCCGTGCCCTGCCCGAGCCGACCCCACCGAGTCCTCGTCGGAGTCGGTCTGGGAGTCTGAAGAGGAAGAGTCGCCTGATTCTTTCCGGACTCGGTGTGTCCCCTCGGACTCACCGGAGTCCGAGCCTCGGAAGCAGTCCCCCCCGGAGGATGCCCGGTTCTCGGACTTCGTTAGGGATATGGCCAAGGCTTTGGCCTTCCCTGCGGACCCCGAGGAGGAGCCTCGAGCCGAAGAGCTCGACGCCCTCCAGTATGACTCTCCCGCAAGGGAACACTTTACTGTACCGGTTCCTCCTATGCTGGAACGACTACTCTTCCGCATGTGGGAGAGTCCGGCCTCCTCGCCGGTCCTGAGCAAGCGGGTCGATTCTATCTATCGAGTCCGCAAGAGCCCTGGCTTTCAAAAGACACAGCTACCACACCATTCCATGGTAGTGGAATCGGCCATGCATCGTCTTAAGAGCCAGAAGATGCACTCCTCGGTGCCTCCTGGCAGGGAGGCCCGTAACCTGGATGGCCTTGGTAAGAAGTGTTTCCAGGGCTCTATGCTCGCATGTCGTGTCCAGACTTACCAGCTATACATGGGCATGTATCTCCGAGATCTGGCTAAAGAGCTAGCCGGATTCTCCGCTGGGTTGTCCGAGGAACCCTTGCGGAGGTTCCTGGCCTTGTCCACTGGCATTCGGGAATGCTCAAAGTTCATGTCCCGAGCAGCCTATGATGGCTTTGAAGCATCGGCTCGAGTGGCCGCAGCCGGCATCGGTGCCCGCCGACAGGCTTGGCTTCAGTCGTCAGACCTTGAGCCCTGGGTGCAGGACAAGTTGGTCGATGTCCCCTGCCGAGGCGAAAACCTCTTTGGCAAGCCCATGGCGGAAAAGGCTGCACAAATTGAGACTGAGACTCTCACCAGGACCAGGCTTTCTAGGAAGACCTCCGCCCCTTCCCAGAAAAAGAAGGGCTCGGGGAAAAAGTCCTTTTACCCGAGGAAGGCGGCTGCCTACAAACAATACCCCCATTATCAGGCCCCTGCAGCTCCCCAACAGGGCCAGCAGGCCAAGGGACGGGGTAACGGGTCCCGTAGGCAGCAAGCCCCCAAGCCTGCACCACCAGCCCCTGCTCAGCAGGGTGGGGGTTTTGACTCACTAAGCATAGCCTCTCCCCCCCCGCTGGTTCCTCCCAGCACCGGAGGCCGGCTGGTTCACTTCGCCCACAGGTGGTCCAGCATCACCGCAGATGCCTGGGTGCTTCAAGTCGTGCGAGAAGGCTATCTTCTCCACTTCCACCAGGTCCCTCCCTCCTATTTTCCGGGAGAACCTCCGCGACCCCCTCTGCACAGGGAATTACTCCTTCAGGAGTTAGCAGGTCTTCTGCAGGAACAGGCGGTGGAACCGGTGCCACACCACCTGAGAGGTCAAGGCTTTTATTCCAGGTATTTTCTAATACCAAAGAGAACAGGGGGCCTCAGACCCATCCTGGACTTGCGCAACCTCAACAAGTTCCTTGTGCGGGAGAAGTTCAAAATGCTTACCCTTGGAATCCTTCTGCCCTACCTCCAGCAGGGAGATTGGCTATGCTCCTTGGATCTAAAGGATGCCTACACGCACATCCTCATCCACCCAAGCCACCGCCAATACCTAAGGTTTGTGGTGGCGGGAAATCATTACCAGTACAGAGTACTGCCCTTTGGCCTGTCCTCCGCACCGCGAGTCTTCACAAAATGTCTCGCGGTGGTGGCGGCCCATCTCCGGCTTCACGGCCTCTATGTCTTCCCGTACCTCGACGACTGGCTCATCAGAGCAGCGTCCGCTCTGGAGGTCACCAACGCCACGCGCCGCACGGTGACTCTTCTGCAGCACTTGGGCTTTGTTATAAACTTCGCAAAGTCCACTTTGCTCCCCTCACAGGATCTCGAGTTCATCGGCGCAAGGCTGCACACTCCTCAGGCGCGAGCATACCTACCGCTCGACAGGGCTCAACGGCTCATGGACCTAGCCGACCGTTTTCGCAGCCAGCCCCTGGTCTCCGCCAGGCGCTTCCTGAGACTACTCGGCCATATGGCTTCCACCGTCCATGTGACCCCCAATGCCCGCCTGAATATGCGGCCTGCTCAATGGTGTCTCCGCCAGCAGTGGCGACAAGCCACAGGCGGCCTAGCAGACCTAGTGCGCGTCTCCGAGCCGCTGATCTCGTCTCTCCGGTGGTGGCTTCGGCAGCCGAACCTGATATTCGGAATGCCTTTCCAGTCACCTCAGCCGACCCGGGTGCTGACCACGGATGCATCCCTCCTGGGCTGGGGAGCACATTGCCAAGGGGCACGTACTCAGGGCCTCTGGACCACGTGGGAGTCTGCTCAGCAGATCAACTTCCTGGAGCTCAGGGCGATCCGCCTAGCTCTCAAGGCATTCTCCCACCTGACTTCCCACCAGTCCGTCCTTGTCCAGACGGACAATCAAGTTGCCATGTTCTACGTGAACAAGCAGGGGGGCACGGGCTCCTTCCTCCTCTGCCGGGAGGCACAGAAGCTCTGCTCTTGGGCCGTCAGTCACGGCATTCTCCTCAAGGCAGTTTATCTCCCGGGCCAAGAAAATTGCCTGGCGGACAAACTCAGCAGGGTCCTCCAGCCGCACGAGTGGCGTCTGGATCCCTTGGTAGTTCAGAAGCTCTTCCTAAAGTGGGCCTCCCCACGGTGGATCTCTTTGCCAGTCCTCACAACCGGCAGCTTCCTCGCTTCTGCTCTCGTCAGCCACACCCCCTTCGGGTTGCGGCGGACGCTTTTCTGATCTCATGGTCGGGAAGCCTTCTGTACGCTTTCCCTCCCGTCCCGCTAGTCTCTCGGACTCTTTTCAAGGTTCTCCGAGACAAGGCCTTCCTGATCCTGGTGGCCCCTCGCTGGCCCAGACAGCCGTGGTTTCCGCTCCTACTGCAATTAGCGGTGGAGGATCCGTTCCCTTTGGGGGTACAACCGGATCTCCTCACTCAGGATCAGGGGTCTCTACTACACCCCAACCTCAGGTCTCTCAACCTCATGGCCTGGCTGCTGAGAGGGTAGTCCTTGCTCCCCTTCTCCTGCCGGCGGAGGTGGAGGAGGTCGTCTTGGCTTCGCGACGGCCTTCTACCCGCAAATGCTACGCCCTTAAATGGCGTCGCTTTGCGGTCTGGTGTACCCAACAGTCTCAGGTTCCCTTCTCCTGCCCGGTGTCGGTGATCTTGCAGTAGAAACATAGAAACATAGAAACATAGAAATATGACGACAGAAAAAGACCACATGGCCTATCTAGTCTGTCCTTCCATAACAACTACAACAGTTCACTTTTTGCCTTTAGAGATCCTCTGTGTTGGTCCCATGCTTTCTTGAATTCAGTTACTGTCCTCATCTCTACCACCTCCACTGGGAGACTATTCCACGGATCCACTACTCTTTCCGTAAAGAAATATTTCCGCATATCACTCCTGAATCTATCTCCCTTCACCCTCATCCCATGTCCCCTCGTAGCAGAACTTGCTTTCAATTGAAAGAGGCTCTCTCCCTGAACATTTATGCCACGGAGGTATTTAAACATCTCAATCATATCACCTCTATCCCGCCTTTCCTCTAAGGTGTACATATTAAGATCCTTAAGTCTGTCCTCATATGCTTTATAATGAAGCCCATTAATCATTTTGGTAGCAACCCTCTGCACCGACTCCATCCTGTTCACATCCTTTTGAAGGTGCGGTCTCCAGAATTGCACACCATACTCCAAATGAGGTCGCACCAAAGACTTATACAGAGGCATTATCACCTCCTTTTTTCTGCTAGCCATTCCTCTCCGTATGCACCCAAGCATCCTTCTAGCTTTTGCTGTCGCCTTTTCCACCTGTTTAGCTACTTTAAGATCATCAGACACAACCACGCCTAGGTCCCGCTCTTCTTTAGTGGACAAAAGTACTTCACCTCCTATACTGTATTGCTCCCTTGGATTGCTGCAGCCCAAATGCATGACCTTACATTTTTTAACATTAAATCCCAGCTGCCAAATTCTAGACCATTCTTCAAGCTTAGCTAGATCCCTCCTCATGTTATCTACCCCTTCCTGGGTGTCTACTCTATTGCAGATTTTGGTATCATCCGCAAAGAGGCAAACCTTACCCGACAGCCCTTCCGCTATATCACTAACAAAGATGTTAAAAAGAATTGGACCAAGGACAGATCCCTGGGGCACACCACTGGTAACATCCTTCTCCTCAGAGTGAGCTCCATTTACTTGTACTCTTTGTCGCCTCCCACCCAACCAATTTCTAACCCAAGCAGTAACTTTAGGGTCCATCCCTAGGGTGCTCAGTTTGTTTATAAGTCGCCTGTGAGGAACAGTGTCAAAGGCTTTACGGAAATCTAAATACACCACATCTAGAGCTCTCCCTCGGTCCAACTCCCTGGTCACCCAGTCAAAAAAATCAATCAGATTTGTCTGACAAGACCTGCCTCTGGTGAATCCATGCTGCCTCGGATCCTGTAATCCGCTGGACTCCAGAAACCTCACTATTTTCTCTTTCAGCAGCGTTTCCAATAATTTACTCACCACCGAAGTTAAACTAACCGGCCTGTAGTTTTCAACCACATCCTTACTTCCGCTTTTGTGTAAAGGCACCACATGAGCCTCTCTCCAGTCCTTTGGCACCACTCCTGACTCCAACGAGGCATTGAAAAGGTCAGTCAGTGGAGCTGCTAGAACGTCCCCAAGTTCCCTCAGTATTCTAGGGTGTATCCCATCCGGTCCCATCGCTTTGTCTACTTTAAGTTGAGCTAGTTTCTCACGAACACAGTCTTCTGAAAATAGTTCAAGATGTCCCTCGCTTCTGTTCTTATTTGTGGGTGTTTTCTGAGGTCCTGCTCCTGGTTCTTCATCTGTGAACACAGAACAAAAATATTTGTTAAGCAATTCCGCTTTATCCTTATCAGCTTCTACATATTCCCCCCCTGCACCCTTGCTACACCTCTCTAATCTGGGACTTAAGTCCAACTCCGTCAAGGTTCACCTCAGTGCTCTTTCGGCACATCATGTGCCGGTGGACGGTAGACCTCTCTCCAGCGACCCTCTCGTAGCGAGGTTTCTCCGAGGTCTCCTTCTACTTAAACCACCTCTGCGCCCGCCAGCGCCTGACTGGGACCTGAATGTGGTTTTGCAGCGGATCACCTGTCCGCCTTTTGAACCTATGGCTACCTGTTCTCTCCGTTTTCTGTCTTGGAAAACACTGTTCTTGATAGCCCTCACTTCCACTAGACGCGTAAGTGAATTACAGGTCCTCGTGTCTGATCCCCCTTACACTCGGTTCTACAAGAATAGGGTAGTCCTACGGACTCACCCAAAATTTCTTCCTAAAGTGGTCTCCCCTTTTCACATCAATCAGGAGGTGGTACTTCCAACCTTCTTTCCCAGACCACACTCCAGCCGAGCTGAAACGGTCCTCCATACCCTGGACTGTAGAAGGGCTTTGAACTTCTACCTTGACCGTACGCGGGAGCACCGTAAAGCTGCTCAGCTTTTTGTGTCTTTTGACCCCAATAAATTGGGCCTCCCGGTCTCCAAGCGTACTCTGTCCATCTGGGTTGCGGACTGTATCTCTTGGGCTTATGGGGCAGCCGGACTCTCCTTAGAAAGTCGAGTCACGGCTCATTGCGTTCGGGCAAAGGCTACGTCAGTGGCTTACCTCCGCTCTGTTCCGCTGGCAGACATCTGCCGGGCCGCTACTTGGTCTTCGAGCCAGACTTTTGCGGTCCATTACTGTCTCGAGAGGGAGTCCCGCAGGGACAGTGCTTTCGGACAGGCAGTCCTCCGTAATCTCTTTGAGGTCTGAGCAACTCCTACCCTCCATCCCGGATGTGGGCTACCGGTGGGTGATAATTCAGCGAAGATTCTTTCCTTCTGTGCTGCTGAGCTAGAGGGAGCTCATTTCTGTGCTTAGGGTCTCCGGTAGCCTTGAGCTTGGGAGTCCCATAAGTGAGGACTGACTTCCTGCTTGGTCCTGGAGAAAGCGTAGTTACTCACCTGTAACAGGTGTTCTCCAGGAGCAGCAGGAATCAGTCCTCACTACCCTCCCTCCTCCCCTTGGAGTTGCAACCGTCTGCTTATGTTCTTTTGCAAATTTTTTATGCTGTCTTTTTTAGCTATGTCATCTGACTGGCTAAGATGGCACCCTTGGGCGGGAAGAGGACCGCGCATGCGCGCTGCAATTCCCAAAGGCTTTCTTTGAAAGCTGGGGAAAATTGCTCCGCGAGGGCTCCGTCGGCGCCGACGTCACCCATAAGTGAGGACTGATTCCTGCTGCTCCTGGAGAACACCTGTTACAGGTGAGTAACTACGCTTACTCTGCAGGCCTTCCTCCTGAAAATGGCACTGGAAAGTCTCCTGGGAGCCTAGAGAAGCTCAGAGTGAAACATAGAAACATAGAAAAATGATGACAGAAAAAGACCACATGGCCTATCTAGTCTGTCCTTCCATATCAACCACTACAACTCCTTTAGAGATCCTCTGTGTTTGTACCATGCTTTTTTGAATTCAGATACTGTCCTCATCTCTACCACCTCCACTGGGAGACTATTCCACACATCCACTACTCTTTCCGTAAAGAAATATTTCCGCATATTGAGGCAGCCAGGAAGGTAGATGTGAGGGTAACCCCCCCTTCTCAGCCTGAGTTACAGTAAAACAAAACTTAAAACACATACCCTTTCGCCCAGAGTCCAGCAGACCGGAGCATACCAGTTTAGACAGGTCATTCAGGCATGCTATATGATAGCCACAACCCCCAGGGGCTACTGATTGGTGGAGAGGGGATACCTGAGACAAATGAGAAGGTAGTATGGGTTTGAAAACTTACTGTATATAAGACAGTGTGTGACGCCACTTCGGGGCTCAGATCTTTTGTCCAGGGTGCCGGCTCTGTCTGAGACTGTGTACACATTAAAAGATCCTGTTTGCATACTAGTCTGTCTGTGTGTTCCTTCCGAGGGAGCGTGGGAGGCGCACTTATTTCCTTATTTCCCGTTACATTTCCTGGTGCATTGGCCAGGAAACTGCCTTTCTCCTCGCACCCGCGGTGGGAAACTTCCTGCGGTTTTGCAGAACCTGGGCTCAACCGGCCCCCGAGTAGTCGACGATCCTTGGCGCCACTGGGCCCCTTGTGCTCTGGAAGGATTCCTTGACGCGTCTGGCTGATCGGTCCTGGCGGGCTGATTACTCCGTTTGAAATCCGGTGGGATAGACTGGCATCCAAACTTTCTCCGGCTGGAGGTCTGGTGACTACTACTGCCTTACTGTTTTGGGTAGTCTTGTGATTCTGTATCTGGTAATACTGTAAACCTGTAGCGGCTTGATCACCCGCACAAGCGGTCCTAGTAGGGCCCCGGGGATTTCTGAAACCACTGCTCGTCCAGTCTGTGCTGAGGGGGGGGGAGGGTACCTGGGTACGTATATGTGTATCTATTGTTAGTGTGTTTCTGTCCCTCCTCCCTTCCTCTCCTCTGTTGTCCTGCGTGTGTTCTGCGCAACCAGGTTCTGCCTGTTTCTTGGATTTGAATTGGGAATTGTGATTAGAGCATGGGGTCGGGAGGCTCAAAAGGGCAGACGCCCCTGCAGTGCATGCTCTGTAATTTTAGGTCTGGGTTTGGGGGGGATTACGGGGTTTCACTCTCTGCCTCTCGACTGACTGTTTTATGTGAGCGGGAGTGGCCAGCCTTAGTGAAGCTGTGGCCTCCCGAGGGGTCCATTGATCTGCCTACTGTGTTTTTAGTCCATCAGATTGTAGTGAAGGAGCACCCGGATCAGTTTCCCTATATTGATTCATGGCTGGCCATATGCCAGAAGCAGCCAAAATGGCTCCAGCGCTGCCACGAGGATCAGTGTAGAATAATGGTGGCGGCTGCCAGTCGCCGGAAGGTGCAAACGCCCACCCCTGTCTACAAGGGGTGGGAATCCCTGGAGGTCCCTACACTCCCCCTCAATTTGCTTTACCCCGCTGTCCTGTCCGCGCCACTACAGGCTCCGCCCCCGATAGAAGAAGTGTTAGGAGAGCCTCCCCCCGGGGTGGGTGATGTAAGACTCGGGGAGGATTCTGTAGATACCAGTGCCTCATCAGGTTCCTTTCCTCATACACCCCTGCAGACCCCCCCCCCATCATCCTCCTCTCCTCCTACTCCCAGTACTGTCTCCAGTGTCACAGCCTCACCCTCTGAGAGCACTTCGGCTGAGTTTAAATCGTCTACCCCGCTGTCCCACCGCCTGCGGTCCGCGACTGCAGAGAAGCAGACGAAGCAGTATTTCCAACAGCCATTACGACAAGTGCAGGGACTCCCGTACCTTAATGCTGCCGGACGGGTGGCAGTAGGACCTTCCAGTCTGATATATGTTCCTTTCTCTACCACTGACTTGCTGAACTGGAAGACCCATTACGCCTCCTATACTGAAAAACTTCAGGAGTTGACAGACCTCATGACTAGTATTATGCAAATGCATCAGCCTACTTGGTCAGACTGTAGACAACTGCTTTCCACCTTATTCAGCACAGAAGAATGAGCGTGTGTTGTGCGGGCTACCCTCGCATGGCTGGAGGCACATCCTACAGACACTGGGGTTATAAACCCCTGACAGCAAGCAACTGTGGATTTCCCGAATGAAGACCCTCAGTGGGATCCGAATGATCCCGACGGAGCACAGGCACTCACCCGTTTCCGAACCGCGTTCCTTGAAGGCCTCAAGAAGGGAGGGCAGAGGGCTATGAACATCAGCAAGATCGCAGAAATCCTCCAACTTCCTGATGAAAGCCCAGCAGCATTTTATGAGCGTCTGTCTGAGGCATATTGACTGTACACCCCTTACGATCCAGCAGCTCCTGAGAATCTTCGTATGGTGAATACCACTTTTGTAGCACAGGCCCAGGGCGATATACGGCGGAAGCTGCAAAAATTGGAAGGATTTGCGGGCATGAACGCTGCACAATTGATGGAAGTGGCAAAGAAGATCTTTGTGAATCATGACCAGGAGCAGAGGCGAGAATCTGAGCGTAGGATGAAGAAGGCAGATTTCCTAGCGGCTGCACTAGCCAAACGGCCACCGGTACCGGCCTGGAAGGAAGGGAGCAGGGGACGTGGACGAGGACGAGGACAAAGGGGGCTGAGGTTTCTCCTAGGCCCCAATCAGTGTGCATACTGTAAAGAGGAGGGACATTGGAAGAATGAGTGCCCAAATCGGAGGGGGCAATATTCGTCCATGAGGGGCACAAGGGTACCTGCGCACACTACACGAGGGCGAGGCCAACCCATGGTATATCCGCATGATACCTTTCCGCCCCCTCCACCAGACCTTGAAGGTCTCGCAGCAGTGGAACAGTATGACTCGGACGAAGACTAGGCCAGACCGGGCTCCAAGTTTCTGTTGGGTCCCCAGGAGCCTATGGTCAAGATGAATTTAGAGGACCAAGAAGTACAGTTCATGGTTGATACCGGAGCAACACACTCAGTGGTTACCCAGCAAGTGGCCCCGATTTCCTCCCGGACAGTAACTGTAGTGGGAGCCACAGGGAAAAGAGTGCAACGATCCTTCCTACAAAACCGCATGTGTCAGTTGGGGGGACGGACTATCACCCACCAGTTCCTGCATATGCCTGATTGTCCTATACCCCTGTTGGGGAGGGATGTCCTGGCGAAACTACAGGCCCAGATATCATTCGGGCCCGGGGGCCAGGCTGAGCTTGAAATACCTAGCCTGGGCCCAGCAGTTTTGATACTGTCCGTCCCCCGGGAAGAAGAGTGGCGGTTGTTCGAGGATAAACCCAGGCCTGATGGGATAGCCCTGGATAAGTGGGATGCAGTACCCCCAGGAGTGTGGGCTGAAGGCAACCCTTCTGGAATGGCCATCAACATCCCTCCTGTTTGTGTCGAATTGAAGCCGGGAGTATCCCCAGTACACATGCGGCAGTATCCATCTGGAACGGCTCCTGCAGTACGGTGTCCTGCAGCCCTGTCAATCAGCATGGAACACTCCTTTACTGCCAGTCCGAAAGACGGGTACCACCGACTATCGACCTGTCCAGGATCTCCGCCGCGTTAATGAAGCTGCTGTAACTCTGCATCCAGTGGTACCCAACCCCTATACACTATTGGGTCTCATCCCAGCGGCGGCTTCCCATTTCTCCGTGCTAGATCTGAAGGATGCCTTCTTTTGCATACGCTTGTCTGCAGAGAGCCAATACCTCTTCGACTTCGAGAGAGAGGACCCTGCCACTGGCAGTAAGACCCAAGTAACCTGGACTCGCTTACCACAGGGGTTCAAGAACTCCCCCACCATTTTCAGTACCGCCCTGGCCCAAGATCTTGCTGGTTACCCCCCAGGAGTGCCGGGTAGACGGGTCCTCCTGCAGTATGTTGACGACCTGTTAGTTGCTGCTGACTCTGAGGCTGAATGTATTCTGGCAACCACAGAACTGCTACAGTTATTGCATAATGCAGGCTACCACGCATCAAAGAAGAAGGCTCAATTATGCCAGTTGGAAGTGAAGTATCTGGGATTTCATCTTTCTAAGGGAAGTCGACGGTTGGGGAAAGAACGGAAGGAGGCAGTGTGCCAGATTCCTGTGCCAACAACTCGCAAGCAGGTACGCGCTTTTCTCGGGGCTGCAGGATACTGTCGCATCTGGATTCCCAACTTCGCCAGGACTGCAAAACCCCTCTATGAATCCACGAAAGGCCCAGAGATGAGTCCCCTTATATGGGGACCAGACCAACGGGGAGCCTTCGAACAGTTAAAGAAGGCGTTGCTATCATCACCAGCTTTGGGCCTTCCGGATGTCACTAAACCCTTCACACTCTACGTGCACGAAACAGCGGGTACAGCTCTAGGGGTCTGACTCAACAGCTGGGATCTTGGCCACGTCCAGTCATCTACTTGTCTAAACAGCTGGATCCGGTGGCCAAAGGATGGCCACCCTGTTTAAGAGCAATAGCAGCAACAGCCTTATTGGTGGAAGAATCTGATAAACTATCCATGGGCCAAGACCTCTTAGTTACTGTCCCACATTCTGTTCAAACTTTACTGGAACACAAAGGAAGCCACTGGTTCACCAGCTCCCGAATGTTGAAATACCAGAGTATGTTATGGGGAAATCCCAGAGTGCGGATAACAACCAGTCAAGCTTTAAATCCTGCCACATTTTTGCCGGTCGGCCCAGGACCACCTGATCATGATTGTCTGGAAGTAATGGACACCATCTTTTCCAGTCGCCCTGATCTGACAGATGTACCACTAAACAACTTTGTGGATGGAAGCAGTCTGGTATTGGAAGGCCGCAGGTGTGCGGGGTACGCGGTGGTGACGATGGAAGTGATAGTCGAAGCTCAGCCACTGCCCCCGGGCACTTCCGCACAAAAGGCGGAACTCATTGCCCTCACCCGTGCTCTAACCCTTGGGACAAACCTCCATGTAAATATATACACAGATTCCCGATATGCCTTTGCCACTCTCCATGCCCATGGTGCCCTATACAAAGAAAGGGGGTTGATCACTGCAGCTGGGTCTGAAATTAAGAATGGCCCCCAGGTAGTGGTCCTGTTAGAAGCAGTCTGGTACCCCAAAGCCGTAGCAGTCATGCACTGTAGAGGTCATCAGAAGGGGAACAGCGGGATAGCCAAGGGTAACAGACGGGCTGATGCAGAAGCCCGGCGAGTTGCGATTATCTCCTTGTCCCAGCCTTACTCTGAGAGCTCCGAAGATTTGCAAGCCCCTTTGTTCATGGTCCTGTTAAGCCAATGGGCCAAAAGATACACTACACGAGAGATGGATTTTTTCTGTCAGGAGGAGGGTGGGGTATTACACTCCGATGGTTGGATAAGATTACCTGGAAAAGGGACAACCCCAGTAATAGTTATTCCAGACAGCCTTGCCCCAGCTTTCCTGTCTTCCTTCCATCAGACCACTCATTTCGGAAAGACAGCCCTGGAAGCTACTCTCCGCCCCTATTTCTTTATTTCCTGCTTATCCTCCTTGGCAGCCGCAACTGTTAGGCAGTGCACCGTATGTGCTAAAAACAATGCCCGTCAGGGTCCTCGCCAACCCCCAAGAGTGCAGTCTTGTGGGGTCACCCCTATGGGAAACATCCAAGTTGATTTTTCAGAAATGCCCCGAGCAAATGGATATCGGTATCTGTTAGTTATGGTTTGCACCTTCATGGGGTGGGTGAAGGCCTTCCCAGTCCGTACAGAAAAAGCCAGAGAAGTGACAAAGGTGCTACTACATGAAATCATTCCCCGATTTGGGCTTCCAGTAGTAATAGGTTCAGATAATGGACCTGCATTTGTGGCCCAAGTAGTACAGCAGATAGCAAAAGCCCTGCAGATTGACTGGAAGCTACACACAGCTTACCGGCCGCAGAGTTCAGGAAAGGTGGAACGTATGAACCGTACAATTAAAATGCATTTAGCAAAACTGTGTCAGGAAACCTCATTGAAGTGGCCCCAAGTACTCCCCATAACCCTGCTTCGCATACGCTCAGCCCTACGAAAGGGTATCGGTGTTTCCCCCTTTGAAGCTGTGTATGGCTGCCCTGCACCCCTTATACAGGGCGTCCATGGAAACTTGATCCAGATAGGTTCAGAAATAACCCGACAGGAACTGTCGGCTCTCAGTTCTGTTTTGCAGGAATTGCACCAGTGGGTTCAGGAGCGGCTCCCCATCAACCTGACAGAACCACTCCATATACATCAACCTGGTTCGCGAGTGTGGGTCAAAGAGTTGAAGAGGGATCCGCTGACCCCCCAGTGGCGAGGTCCATATACCGTTCTGCTGGCTACCCCTACTGCTATCAAGGTGGCTGAGATTGCTCTATGGATACTGTCAGCATACATGACATAGGAGTCATGGCTTTTTCCCCAGACCCTGGATTCCATGCAGCTGTGGACCCCCTGGTGATTTCAGTCTCCAAGGCCTGTCTGAAGCCCCTCCTTGCTAAATCAAGAATAGCAGACCTTAAAGGGAGTGGCTAGCAGACCTCAAGGGGAAGTGCTGGAGAGGATTCAATTCACTATAAAGGACAGAAACACTTCCTCTCTCTCTCTCTCTCTTCCACCATTCATCGGACATGAAGGACAGGAGGCTCTGATAATCAATTCCCTTCACCCCTCCCCCGCTCTCTCTCTCTCCCTTGCCATGAGGCTCTAAACACATGTTCTGGCCTATCTCTCTCTCACACTTCACACCTGCACATGCACACACAGATTCATTGATGCACACTGAAACAGCTCTGTAACAATCACTATACCTTGGAGCTGGACACTTTTGTTTTCATCTGTTCTTTCTCCAGAATGTTTCTTTTTCGATTGCTCCCAGAATGCATGACATTCGCCTTCCCAAGAACACTTTGTTGTACAGTTCAAACTATTTACCAAACAATACCTGGTGCAGTTATACACCACTGGTCTCCCTCACCATTAATGGGACAACTTATTCCACACCGCTGGTTACCAATGACTCTATGGACATTCCAGACTTTATCTCATATGCTGTGCATCCCTTACCACTTGGCATGGGAGAAGAGACACTACATAAAGTGCTCAACTTTACAGAACTCCATGCCTATATTGATCACCTTAAAACAACATCCACTGAAGTGAATCACACCATCGCTTATGAGAATGGACACATTCAACAAATTGTTGGACACTTGCTACAAGATGCTCATGTGTCTGTGTGGGAATTGTTATTTGGTTACTCACCTACTGCTGATCATGTCTTTAATGTTTTTATTCACCCTATTATTATTTTAACTGCTGTACAAATATTTCTATGCATTATCATAATTTTCCTGTGTTGTAAAATGAAACAAATGTACATATCCTTGCAGCACATGTCATACAGAAACAAAACATTTTAAGGTAGTTACCCTGAACTTCTCCAGCATTCACCCCTACATCCAGGCTAATTTGGCCTGCTAATTTGGCATTTCCTATTACACTGAATACCAGAGTCAGCTGCAGTCTAGTATTGCTTCCTATCCTCACTCATAGCATCCTGGTACCTTTTTGCTTTAGCCTCCTCAAAAATTCCTGCAGACCTTATGCACTGTTCACTCTCTCTAAGACGGGCACGGAGGTAGCATATTGGGTCCCCCCCCCCCCCCAGTAGTGGCTGCTCTACCTAAGACACGAGGTTTGGACTCATAAGGAGACTTGTTTATCTCTAGAACACTAGAGACAGTACTGTGCAGGACAGGGGACTTGCTGGACATAGCAAGGTATTTAATACAGGAGGTATTAGACAAGCTGCCTACTATCATGTAATTACATCTAACAAATCCACCGACATATCCAAATCCCACTATTATATGAATCCAAATTCAATACCCACTCTCTTCACATATTTTTGTCGGAGTCAACTGGGGGAGGGCTGGAATTGTATACCCAACCCCCACCAGACGGAAACCTCCTTTTATTTTATTTTCACCCCGGAAAACCAAGTGTATATATTCAAATAGTCACTTATCTTCAATAAAAACTTTTGCTCAGTCCATATCCTTTTCCCAAAAGAATTGCCACGAATAAAGTTGCACGACGTGCACGTTTCGGATGATCTCCTGTTTCAAGTGCTTTAAACTTTTCTTCCAGGCAAAAAGAACACCGTCATCACGGCATGGGATCTTCATTTAGAAATGGCGGTAAATGCGCCTGACTTTAAAGCAAAAGGGGTGAACCAATTGAAAGGAGGAACACCCCACTGACAGGAATGTCCTCACCGCCATTGGTTGGAACTCAAAATACGTCAAAACCAACGTCACAAAATGGTATTCCACTCAATTTCCCTATTGAGCCCATAGGGATGAACAGAATTAAGGGTAAATATCCATCTTTGTTCCAAACGCTGTAAACGCAACTCACGATCACCCCCCCGTGGATCGAAAGGCACATGATCAATGACTGTCCATTTCAATGTGTCAAATCCATGTGCCAAAGCCACACAATGCTCCACCATCGGGGCTGATAAAACCTTATTTCGAAGTCTTGAAGCATTTTCTGCCAAACGATTTTTCATAGCACATATAGTGCGACCAACATACAAGAGCCCGCACGAGCAAATCAAAAAATATACTACAAAAGACGTGAGGCATGTGGTCTTCCAACGGCGAACAAATTCACGCTGGGTATCAAGATGCTGCTAACTGGGACCTGAAAGGGTCTGTTCACAATAAACGCAATTATTGCAAGATGAATGACCCCCATCATAACCAGATGGTACCGGTCTATCCAAGGGCAATGATGTCTTCACCAATTTGTTGTTAAGATTAGGTCCTCGTGAAAATGCCAAACGTAAGGGTTTGTTGAAACATGTATGCAAACTAAGCATGGGCCAATGGGAGCGCAAAATCTGCACTATAGCTGAACTCCGTGTGGTGAACGGTAACACACCCACTACAACCTCTTTAGTTGAAGACTCCGATGACGAGTATTGGGGGTCGCCATTCACGATGTATGTGAAGAGCCCTCTTATAGGAACGGGTAACTACCTGCTCAGGATATCCCCGATCCAATAGACGCTGGCTCAACTCAAAAGCATGTATTTTGAAATCAGACGTAGACTGACATAGGCGGCGAAGGCGCAGGAATTGACCCAAAGGTAAACCGCATTTTAAAGGGCCCGGATGATAACTGCGATAGTGAAGTAGGCTATTTCGCTGAACAGGCTTTCTATACAAGGATGAAATTAGATGATCCCCTTCCACATATAGCAACATGTCCAAAAATTCGATTTTGTCAGCAGAAATATGTTCAGTAAACTTTATATTCGGTTTTAATTGATTTAACCACTCTAGAAAAACATGCAGGGAACACAAATCCGAAGTCCATATAAAAAACACGTCATCTAAAAATCTTTTCCAAAATAATATATGGTGATATAGTCGTGATGTCTTTATCAATGACTCTTCCATTTCACCCATAAGGTTTTATCAGCCCCGATGGTGGAGCATTGTGTGGCTTTGGCACATGGATTTGACACATTGAAATGGACAGTCATTGATCATGTGCCTTTCGATCCATGGGGGGGTGATCGTGAGTTGCGTTTACAGCGTTTGGAACAAAGATGGATATTTACCCTTAATTCTGTTCATCCCTATGGGCTCAATAGGGAAATTGAGTGGAATACCATTTTGTGACGTTGGTTTTGACGTATTTTGAGTTCCAACCAATGGCGGTGAGGACATTCCTGTCAGTGGGGTGTTCCTCCTTTCAATTGGTTCACCCCTTTTGCTTTAAAGTCAGGCGCATTTACCGCCATTTCTAAATGAAGATCCCATGCCGTGATGACGGTGTTCTTTTTGCCTGGAAGAAAAGTTTAAAGCACTTGAAACAGGAGATCATCCGAAACGTGCACGTCGTGCAACTTTATTCGTGGCAATTCTTTTGGGAAAAGGATATGGACTGAGCAAAGGTTTTTATTGAAGATAAGTGACTATTTGAATATATACACTTGGTTTTCCGGGGTGAAAATAAAATAAAAGGAGGTTTCCGTCTGGTGGGGGTTGGGTATACAATTCCAGCCCTCCCCCGGTTGACTCCGACAAAAATATGTGAAGAGAGTGGGTATTGAATTTGGATTCATATAATAGTGGGATTTGGATATGTCGGTGGATTTGTTAGATGTAGTTTAAATTGTTCCACAGCGACTAGGGGTTGTTTGTAGGGCTACTATCATGTAATGGCAGCTGGGACAGGTACCACAGGCTTGCTTCCACCATTTCCGGGCACAAATAATAAATAAAAATAAAAAAGGTGTGGGAGATGTCAGCATACATGACATAGGAGTCATGGCTTTTTCCCCAGACCCTGGATTCCATGCAGCTGTGGACCCCCTGGTGATTTCAGTCTCCAAGGCCTGTCTGAAGCCCCTCCTTGCTAAATCAAGAATAGCAGACCTTAAAGGGAGTGGCTAGCAGACCTCAAGGGGAAGTGCTGGAGAGGATTCAATTCACTATAAAGGACAGAAACACTTCCTCTCTCTCTCTCTCTCTTCCACCATTCATCGGACATGAAGGACAGGAGGCTCTGATAATCAATTCCCTTCACCCCTCCCCCGCTGTCTCTCTCTCTCCCTTGCCATGAGGCTCTAAACACATGTTCTGGCCTATCTCTCTCTCACACTTCACACATGCACATGCACACACAGATTCATTGATGCACACTGAAACAGCTCTGTAACAATCACTATATACCTCTGTTCAATACCTATGTATTAAGCCTATTTCTACATAAAAAAAACCTTTCTCCAAGCCACACCTGTTTGGTTGTTTTTTTACAAGCCCCACTGCCTCTGTTAAGTGAAATGAACCCAGGACCTACAGGAAAGTAACCTGACTAAATCTTACAGATGGCAGCCTCTCTGAGAGTGTAAAGCATTACCTGTGTTTCTTGGCAACTGTCTTGACTTATGGGATTCTCTGTGGGGAGCAGAAACAAGGCTTTTCAGACAAGTTTTTTCAGGGGGAATTTGAGATGCTGATGATGAGGGGTAGGAGATAATCTTGCTGTTGTTAGATGGGGTGGGTTGTGGGAAGGAGAGAGAGATGTTTTGGGGGACTGTATGTACATCACTTCAGGTCTATGGATAGAGGCGATTTATAAATTGAACTAATAAATAAAATAATAAATAAGTAGCTGCACTTATTGATCTTTAGACACTTTAGAAATCATCCCACCCCTTTCTCTAAGACTTACAGTAGAGACACCTGGAGAGCAGGACACCTCCTTGGAACTGCTGGAGCGTGTCATAGCTCACGTTAATAATAGCTGCTGAGAGTGGGGGTGCAGCTGTGACATGGCCTCCCTTCATCATGTGCCCCCTCTTCCTGCTGACACTGTCTCTGTATTTGGTTCCCAGGGTCCTGAAACTCCAACACTTCTCTTGACCTTCCACCCATACACTGCTCCTAGTTGTATGAACAGACAAAGGCCCTCAGTCCTCTCGCACTTTCTGAAGTCTTTCATCTGGAAAGCTTTGATTCTCCCACATCATCACATTTTCCAGAGAGAGCGAACAGAGCTGGGGAAGCCAGGTGTTGAGGTGCATTGGGATGTGAACTGGCTCATGAGGTACAGCAGTTTAATCTTCATTTAACACAAGAAAAGCAAAGCTGGGGAATTGGACACACACAGTCTGATTATAGAGCACTCGAGTCCTTTAGTAGGCAAATGTGAACATTAAACACAAATAAGACAATTTGCCATCTCCAGGGCATATTTTAGGGACAATGACATTCCTGCCAGCTGTCAAACTTCCTGGAAATCGAATATGCTAAACCCTTGCGGTGAACTTTAACGTGTAGTCAGTGGTCAAACCAGAGCTGCCAGGTTACCTAGTCCCAGGAGAGAGATTTCTGACAACCCTCCCCTGATGCATTATGGGATCTGCAGCACTGATTTCAGTGGGTAGGATTGGGGTCTACAAACACCACATTGCTTTAGGATGTCAGTTTAAAACCAGGACTAGCCAAAAAGAATCCTTCTTGGAACTAGGCAACTTGGCTGTTCTGCCAATCCTACCCTACTATTTCTCTGGTGGGGTCTGCTTTGTACTCTGTGGGAGAGAGCAGCTCACTCTCTTGCGTGTGGCAGAGCTGAGTTCCTTCATCTGCGGCCTTTACTAGAATAGCAGATTTGGAAGAGCTGAGGTAGAGAGATATAGAGGAGACCTTCAGGGACACAGTAGAGAAGTCCCATCTCTGTAATGCCATGGAGGAGATGCAGAAAGGAGATGCATCATCTTGGTGTGGCAGGAAGTGATCTTGTAGCCAGGACCTGCCCTCCAAGGAATGAAGTGTCCTCTTGCACTGATGACTTGTTTCTAGGGCCATGTGCTCATGAGGGAAAGGTCAGGAAGGCTACTGTAGCTAGTAATTCAATCATTAGGCATGTTGATAGCTAGATGGCTGGTGGGTGTGAAGATCGCTTGCCTGCCTGGTGCAAAGGTGGCAGATGGCATGCAGCATCTAGATAAGATTTTAGACAGTGGGGAGGAGCCCACTGTATTGGTACATACATCTAGAAAACCTCGAATCTCACTATGCATAAAAGTCAAACACGTCTCCATGCTATGATGAAGTTTGAAGCCTGACTGCCAAGGATGCAGTAAACTTTTATCTTCAACAAAATCCCTGAACTGGTTATAAACTTTCTTGTTAACAATTTTCACCAGGAAAGGAAGCACAAACATGGGTCTGTAGCTCTCATATGCTTCATGATAAAGGCCACTGACCATTTTAATAGCTGCCCTTTGGATCAACTCCGTTGTTTATATCCTTTTAAAAGTGTGGTCTCAAGAACTGTACGCAGTAATTCAAATGAGGTCTCACCGGAGACTTATACAGAGGAACTATTGCCTCCCTTTTCCTGCTGGCCAGTCCTCTCCCTATGCACCCAACAACCTTCTGGCTTTTGCCGTCGTCTTTTCTGTTTGGCCGCTTTGAGATCATCTGTTATGATCATCCCCAGATTCCATTCGTCTTTCATACACTGAAGTACTGCATCCCTTATCCCAACCCATTCCTTGGGCACCCCCAGGCCAGTCAGGCTTTCAGGATATCCACAATGAATATGCAGGAGATAGGGCTGTAGGCACTGCTTCCATTGTATGCAGATCTGTCTCATGCATATTCATTGTGGATACCCTGAAAACCTGACTGGTCTGGGGGTGCCCGAGGACTGAGTTGGCAACCACTGCCCTATACTGTCCTGCTCCCTTGGGTTTTTGCAGCCCAAATGCATGACCTTGCATTAAACCTTAGCAGCCAAACTCTAAACCATATATTGAGCTTCATTAGATCACTGCTCATATTATCCAACTTCTAGGCTGTCTATCCTCTTGCAGATTTTGGTATCATTCACAATGAGGCAAATCTTTCCTGACAGACCTTCCCCAATATCGCTTACAAAAATGTTAAAACAAACAGAACCAAGGACTGATGTCTACGGCACTCCGCTAGTAACACCTCTATCTTCAGAGTGACCTCTGTCGCTTCCCACTCAACCAGTTTCTTACCCAGTCAATCACTTTAGGGTCCATTCCAAAGGCACTTAGGGGGGTAAATTTAGTGGCAGTGGCTAGTGCTTCTAGAGTGGCTAGCTGATGGACTCCAGGGGATGTCATGGAGTGAAATGGCAGCCTTCTGAGGGAGCTCCGAGGCGCTTGTAGGAAAAGAGCGATAACAAGCGGCGAGACCCCAAAAGTGAATGACCAATGGCCCAGTAGCGGGTGTGAGGGTCAGGTGGTGATGTCTGTAAAAAAACGGCTGGCTGAGTACCAATCCCTGTATGTGCAGGCAGTGTTGGCCTAAATAATGGACCACGAGGATAAAATGGCATTCAGAGATATTGAGAGTGCTGCAGTTGGATTAGAGCCTATCGGGGGCCCAGAGGCGCTGGAGACATTGAAGGTCTGGCTTACAGAATTCAAAGAGGATCTTAAAGCAGAAATTTAAGACTGAATTGAAGGAGACCATGGGGGCCCTAAGACAAGACCCGAGGGACGTAGGAGCAAGAGTGTAGGAAAACAAAGATCAATTGGAACAGCAGGCAGGCATGCTGGGCGAACTGTGGACTGGTTGGGCTGAGCTGAAACAAGCGCACGATCTCCTAAAAGCAAAGATGGAGGACTTAGAGGATAGGTCACGATGCTGCAACGTGCAGGTAAGGAGGATCCCCGAAGAGCCACAATTTAAGGACTGTGAAGCAATGCTACAGCAATTATTTGGTGCACTGTTGAAGGCAGTGGAACCCACAGCTGAATAGGATGAATGGCAGCTGCAAATGGACAGAACGCACCAGGGCCTGGGTCCCATGCAGGATAATAGACCGCGTGATGTGATAGCCTGCATGAGATCCTTTAAGATGAAGGAGAAGCTTTTAGCAGCATTGCACAAACTGGGGCCCTTCAAGTGGCAAGGGAGTGCAATTGAGCTGTTTCAGGATCTGTCAGCAGGCATGCACCAGCGACGGCTGGAACTGCGAGAGATAACATCGTTGTTGCGCAAAGAAGGATGGAGATATAAATGGTTGTTCCCTTTTGGACTCTTGGTGACTGTCCAGGGAATTTCACACCAAATTCAGAATGTCGGTGAAGTGTGGCAAGCACTCAAGGACTTGGGAGTGAAAAATTTGCCTGAGGCCATGCCAAGCAACCAGTCAAAGGAGCAGAGGCCATCTTCAAAAATACAGGGTTCAAGTGGCAACGCGTGGTAAACAAAAGCAGAAGACTAACCAGGTTGTCCAGGGGCAAGAAACAGCAGCCTACGTTTGGGAAACCTGGACCCTGAGAAGCTTGTGGGACATATGGGAGCTTTATCTGTAAGATCAATTGATGTATGTGGGAGGTTGGTGGGGAAAGGAAATGAGGAAAGTAAGAGGGGGAGTAATAGGGGGATACAAAGGGGGGAAGGGTTTGTCTGCGACGTAGAACACCAAATGGAAGGAAGGAAGGAAGGAATGTGGACCCCCGAGAAGCATGTTGGGATATAAGGGAATTTAAGGATTGTGTGCAGGTTTGGAAAAGCAATCTTGAAAGTAAGAGGGGGATATTAGGGGGTAATAAAGGGGAGAAGGGAATACCTTGACTGTGGAACACTGGGAGGATGGATGGAGCGAATGACAGGGTAAGGACTGATTGGGGTAACTAGTGGAAGGGAGGTGCATCTAGTAGGTGGGCAAAGTCTAATAGCAGCTGGGCTAGGAGGAAACAAAAAAGGGGAGGGGGAAAGGGGGAGGGGAAGAAGGGGGTGGGGGAAATGGGGGGGATTTCTGAGGGGGGAGGAGTGGGGGGACGGATAGGTTAGAAGGAAGGGGTAGGAGCAAGGGTAGTAGCGGGAAAGTGCCCAGAGCTGAGTCACCAGGTACGAGTCAATTACTCCGGAGGGAGTGGTAATGCAGGGGGGGGGGAAGGTAGGGGTGCGGAGGAGGGGGAGGGTGAAGGTGAGGCTCCAGTATAGGGGAGGGGTTCGGAAGGCAGTAGAAGGAGAGAGACACCAGTCATTGCAGAAGGTATCGATGGGACGGATAGGATAAATAAATGCTAAGGGGCGTAACAAGCCACGCAAGAGATACCAAATGTTTAAAGAAGCAGAGCGGCTGGGATGGGAAATTATACTTGTACAAGAGACCCATCTGAGGAGAAAGGATGAAGGGTTGTTAAGGAGAGCGGCCTATCCACACCAATATTTTGAAGGCCCCAGGGGTGACAAGGAGAGTAAAAAGGGGGGTGTAGCTGTACTGGTAAGGCGGGGTACTATATTTAGGGTGAGTGATGACATAAGGGGTCTCCAAACCTGTCCTGGAGGGCTGTAATCCTGCCTGGTTTTCAGGATATCCCTAATGAATATGCATCACGAACAAGAAAATCCACACGGAGAGTGTTGCATATACCAAACAGAAACTCTCAGACCAAAACAATCCAAATTAGCTGAGTTAGAAATTATTTGGATTGTTTTGGTCTGAGAATTTGTTTGGTAATGAATATGTATGACATATATTTGCATACAATGGCGGCAGTGCATGCAAATATCTCATGCATATTCATTAGGGATATCCCAAAGACCTGGCTGGATTGCAGCCCTCCAGGACAGGTTTGGAGACCCCTGCGGGATAAAGAGGGAAGGGTTCTGTTACTTAGAGGGGACTGACAGGGAGAGAAAGTAACCGTAGCCAATGTATATGCGCCTAATGAGAGGCAGGTGAACTTTTGGAGGGGGGTCCGGGAATTACTTGCTAGATATGTCCAAGGGAAGCTCATCTTTGGGGGGATTTCAATTTAGCACTTCAGCCAAAGTGGGATAGACAGTCTAAGGGAGGGGATGAAACAAAAAGGCGAGAGGGGTGGTGCATCAAATTATGAAGAGGTACCACCTTGGGGATATCTGGAGGCAGCAACAGCAGGGGTGCAAAGAGTATACTTTTGATTCCAAGCCACATAGTAGTTTTAGCCAGATCGATTATTTGCTTTTGGATCATTGGTGGGACTTCAGGGTCCGGGAAGCGGAGATTGGTAATATCACCTGATCAGATCATGCCCCCACGTGGGTAGAGATAGGGGATAGTAGGGGAGAAGGGGGAGTACGATTTTGCTGGCTGAATGAAAGCTTATTGAAAAAGGAGGAAGTAGTAAGGGATGTAAAAGCATGCCTGCAGGAATACTGGAGGATAAATGACACAGGGGAAGTACCGAACGTGAGCTTATGGGAAGGAACGAAGGCTGTGGTCAGGGGAGGCTCCTAATGTGGACAGCAAAATTTAAAAAACCAAGGCTAGAACAAGATGATACCCTACAACGAGAAATTAAGCGGGCGGCTGAGCAGTACCGGGAACAGGGAACACCGCAGGGTCTTAAGTAGCTAAATCAACTCCAGATGGAGCTGCATAAACTGCAGGTGGCTGAAATTGGGTTTCAGCTGAACAGGGTGAAACAACACTATTATGAATGGGGAGTCAGAGCAGGGAGATTATTGGCTAATAAGCTGTGCAAGAGAGAAGCCCAAGCGGCCATAACAGCGATAAAGGAGGAAAAGGAAGAGATTTTGCGGACAGAGAAACAAATTGGGGAGAGATTCTGACAATTTTATCGGGACCTGTACAAGCGGAGGGAGGGGGGGACCCCAACACAGGGGGAAGAATACTTCAAAAGGATAGAGCTTTCGAGCTTGGGGGAAACTGAGAGGAAGGCCCTGGAGGAGGAGATAACGAGGGCGGAAGTTGAACAGGCCTCAAAGAATTGCCCACTACTACTACTGAGCATTTATATAGCGCTACCAGTCGTACGGAGCGCTGTTCAGAAACATGTAAGAGACAGTCCCTGCTCATCAGAGCTTACAAGCGAATTAAGACAAACACAGAAGGCGTAAACAGGGGGAAGGAGAAGGAGACCAGGAAAGCACCTGGAATAGATGGGCTCTTACAGCAGGGATAACAGTGCTGCCGAAGGGGGGGAAGGACCCCCTGCTTTGTCGGTCATATCGCCCTATCTCCCTGCTCAATGTAGATGCTAAATTTTTGCAAAGGTGCTAGCAAATAGATTGGCAAGATGGATGCCCATATTGGTAGGACTTGACCAAACTGGGTTTATAATGGGAAGACAGGCATCGGATAACATCAAGAGGGCTTTGAAGGCTGTTTGGGCATCAGGGGAGGAAACTATGTTGCTCTCTGTGGATGCAGAAAAGGCGTTTGATTGAGTAGACTGGGACTTCCTTTTTTTGGTAATGCGAAAGGTATGTGGAATTATTTATTTACATTCTCTTATATACTGTGCTATTCTGCATCAGTGCAGCTTACATTTAACAAACTGAAATTACATTGAACAGGGCATTATAACTTGGAGATAACTATTTTACAGGAAACATGGACAATGCAGGGTTAGCTGGTTTGCCCAAGACCACAAGGAGTGCCTGTGGGACCAGAAACCCCAGTCCTTCCAGTCCAAGGTTGCTGTCCTCTAGTGGGATTTGAACCCCTGACCTTCTGGCCTGAAGTACCTTGCCCCAACCTCTAGGCCACTGCTCCACTCCTCTTATATTGAGGCCTTAGAGCATGGATAAAGATTAACGGGAGATATACCCCTGCTCTTGCATTAGAAAAGGGAACCGGACAGGGGTGCCCTTTGTCTCCAATATTGTTTGCTATTGCAATAGAGCCCCTGGCATGAACAATAAGAGCAGATGAGAAGGTGAGAGGCATAATGGTAGGGGGGTGGGGCCCAGTATATCGTTAATTGCGGATGATGTCTTCTTGGTGGTGTCTCACCCGGAGGAGACCTTGCCAGAGATTATATCCCAGCTAAACAAATACGGGGAAGTCGCGGGATTCAAAGTGAATTTGGACAAGACAGAGGCTTTGAAAATTAATTTATTAAAACAGATTCTGGAGAGGTTGAAGCCTCGTTACCCCTTTAAGTGGGCTAGAATGGCCATAAAATATCTAGGGGTCAACATAATGGCCCAGCCGCAGAGCGTATCTGCAGCTAATTACAATAAGTTGTGGAAAGAGGTGGGGCAGGACCTGCAGGGTTGGGCAAATGCAGAAATATCATGGTTGAGCCGTATAGCGACGGTAAAAATGAATCTCTTGCTGAGGGTATTATATTATTTCCAGGACCTGCCGGTTGGCAATCCCGGGGGGCCACCTGAGAGAGCATCAGAGGAAGGTAAATCAATTTATTTGGAGGAAACGGCCACCCTGGATAGCGAGAGCTGTTATGTACAGACGGGGAGAGGAGGGCGGGCTGGGGGTGCCAAACTTTCAAGCATACTACTGGCCACCCAGGCCTGGCATGTGATGGATTGGTGGGGAGGGGTAGAAGTGAAGAATTTTGTGGCTATGGAGGAGGCATTTGAAGGGAGGAAACCTCTAGAATGCCTCCCCTGGATGGGGAAGGGAGAGAGAGGAACCAAGGTGTGGGACAAAATTAGGGAAGTAGAAGGAAAGGGGCTAGGAGTCGTTCTCTCTAATGCGGGAGCTGTGCTATACGACGGGGGTTTTGCCTGGGAGGGAAGGGGGAGTGTATAGAAAGTGGGCAAGGGCAGGGCTAAAGTGGTTCTACCAGTTCGTGGATGGGGGGGGGGGGGGATGGGTGCCCTTTGAAGACCTACAGGAGGAGTTTGGGCTGAGGGAGGGGGATAAATTCCATTATGGGCAAGTAGTGCATTTTCTAAAGCAGAAACTGGGGAGGGGAGGTTTAGAAAGGGACTACACACAGTTGGAAGTAATATGGTATGGAAAGAGGACCTCCCCGGGTTTAACCTCAGCCCTGTATAAAGCAATACAGGGGACCCTGGGCAATAAACATCGGTACATGATAGAATGGGAAAAAGACCTGGAGTTTGAAATTGAGGGAAGGCAGTGGAAAAATATATTTGACCAGGTTAGAAGACAACCCCTATCGGTAGCTATAAGGGAAAATTGGTACAAGGTTATCATGAGGTGGTACTATACACCCAGCCGCCTACATAAAATGTTCCCAGCAACATCAAAACAATGTTGGAGAGAGTGTGGGGAGGAGGGAACCTTCTATCATATTTGATGGGCCTGTCCAAAGATAGTGCCCTTTTGGGAGGGGATTCAAGAATGGATTCGGAAGGTAGTGGGGGTTGAAGTGGTACTGAGCCCCAGTGGCTATTTGATGGGATGGTGGAGGGAAGGGGGGTCACAGAGAGAAAGGAGGCAAATAATAGCCTGCATGAGTATCGCACGCTGTGAGCTGGCCTATCGGTGGAAACAAAGAAATGCCCCACAAGTGCAGGCATTGCGTGGGATGATTGTGACAGATATATCTAATGGAAAAATTGATTGCTGCCCGACAGCAACAAATCGATAGATTTGAGAGATTATGGAGCAGAGTACTGGTTATCTACGCAGGGATGCTGGGAAGGGGGGTGGGGGGAGGGATTAGTGGGAAGGGGGCAGGAGGGGGGGGGAAGAGATTCAGTCTAGGTAGCAGGGGATGGGGTGGGTTGGAATAAGGGAGTGTGCTTCCTTCCCTGTCTGGGCCAGCAGGCGATAAAATGTATAGCCCAGGACTGATGCAAGAGCTGCTATTGTTGATGTTGAAGTATAAAGATAGAGTTAAGACACGGGGGGGGGGGGGGGGGGGTAGATGGGGCTAGGAATAGGGTGGACATTAGCATATTAAATTTAAAACACAGAAGAGAGCTTTTTGGTTAAATTTAGAACCCAGCAGAGAGCTTCCAGTCAAAATTTAATACTCAGTCAGGGCCTAGTAGCAGCAAAGAGTTTTCAGTTTAAGTTTAAAACACAGAAGAGAGCTTTCTGGTTATATTTAGAACCCAAGACTCCCTCTATCCAAGCAAGGGCTGTGGGACTCCCCCTGGAGATTGGTCACAGATTACCTTAGAAGCACAGGACAGAGTACTGTGTAGCAGCCAGCTTTAAATACGTCTTCTTTCCCTCCCTCCCTCCCTGACACCCACCCATCCCTGGGATAATTGTAGCTTTATAGGTGCTTAAACCTCTTAAAGGAAAGGAGGTGACATATTCACTCTCAGGTGCAGCTGTTTATTCTCATCAGCATACATTAAGGACCTGAGATCAATTAAACTTCAGGTGAACAAAGTACATTAAACATATTTGGTATAGTTTTATTAGTATAAGTATCCCCAGCAACCCTTAGTAAATAAAGAAATTAAATATCTAAACAAAACCTTAAAACGAAGATGCAGACAACAGTCCAGCAGCAAGATGGGAGCCTTCCAGTCTTTTGCATTGAGTGTCACATGTATGATTTTCTCCCAGTTGATGAGGGGTCTTACATGTGCACAAGGTGCAAGGAGCTCTTTTCTCTCAGAGAACGAGTCCGATCTCTGGAGGCAAGAGTAGCAGACTTGGAAGACATAAGGAAGACAGAGAGGTACATAGACACCTACAGGGATGTAGTCCTGAAGTCCCACCTCCAGTTTGGCAGCATCCCTGTTGCCATGGAGGAAAGAGGTCACGTGACAGGAGAGCATCACCCTGGTGTGGCAGGAAGTGATCCTATAGCTAGGACCTGTCCTCCAGGTGATGTAAAACCCTCTAGCACCGAGGAAGTTTCTCCAGGGCCAGGGAAGGGTTAGGACAGCCGTTATAGTTGGAATTCGATCATTAGACATGCAGATAGATGGGTGGCTGGTGGACGTGAGGAACGCCTGGTAACATGCCTACCTGGTGCGAAGGTAGCGGACCTCACACTCCACCTAGACAAGGTCTTACATAGTGCTGGGGAGGAGTCTGCTGTCTTGGTACATGTTGGTACCAATGACTTAGGAAAATGTGGTAGGGAGGTTCTGGAGGCTAAATTTAGCCTTTTAGGTAGGAAGTTGAAATCCAAAACCTTCAGGGTAGCGTTCTTCGAAATGCTTTCTGTTCCACACGCGGGCCCCTAAAGGCAGGCAGAGCTCCGGAGTCTCAATGCATGGATGAGACAATGGTGCAAGGATGAGGGTTTTGGATTTGTTAGGAACTGGGGAACATTCTGGGGAAAGAAGGGGCTCTTCTGAAGGGATAGGCTTCACTTTAACCGGGATGGAACCACGCTGCTGGCATTAACCTTTAAAAAGGATATAGAGCAGCTTTTAAACTAGATAATAGGGGAGAGCTGACAGTTGCCCAAGAGCGCATGGTTCGGAACAATGTATCCTTGAAGGATACTACCAAAAAAATGAAGTTAGGGCACATCAGCAGAGAGGTTCCAGTAAAGACAATGGTAGCCCAAATGCCCTTGAGTACAGAGCAGACAGAGCTTAAAGATTCAAAATTACCCCTGCCTACCAATAACCAGATTAATATGAATAAAATACAGTCTCTAAAATGCTTGTATGCAAATGCTAGAAGCCTAAAAATTAAGATGGGAGAGTTAGAATATATAGCACTAAATGAGAGGTTAGATATGATTGGTATCTCAGAGACATGGTGGAAGGAGGACAACCAGTGGGACACTGTGATACCTGGGTACAAACTATATTGTAATGATAGAGCTGATCAAATTGGTGGAGGAGTTGCACTCTATGTTAGAGAGGGCATTGAATCACAAAGGATTAAAGTTTTGCAAGAAACAAAATTCTCTGTAGAATCTCTATGGATTGAAATGAATTCTTTGCTTCGGTCTTTACTGAGGAAGATGTAGGGATGTTACCCATGACTGAAGTGGAATTTAAAGGTGATACTGTGGAAGAATTGAAAGAAATATCGATACATCGGGAAGATGTATTACAACTATTTGATAAACTGAAGAGTAGCAAATCACCTGGACCGGATGGCATACATCCAAGGGTGATGAAAGAACTGAAATATGAGATTGCAGACCTGCTATTAGTAAGCTGTGAACTATCATTAAACTCATCTGTAATAGCTGAAGATTGGAGGGTGGCCAATGTAACGCCAATTTTTAAAAAGGATTCCAGGGGTGATCTGGGAAACTACAGACTGGTGAGCCTGACGTCAGTACTGGGAAAAATGTTAGAAACCATCATAAAGAACAAAATTACTCAACATGTAGATAATCATGGCTTAATGGGAGACAGTCAATATGGCTTTAGACAAGGAAGATCTTGTCTTACTAATCTGGGCTGATGGGGGCTGGGACTTGAAATGGGGGGCTAGGATAGGACTGGAAATGCTGATGGGGGCCAGGACTGGAAATGGGCTGATGGGGGGGGGGTATTTATTTATTTATTTATTTTATTTATTTAACAATTCTTTTATACCGCGCTATTATAATCAGTGCGGTGTACATAGAACAAGAACATACTTGAAAATGGACTTGAAATGGGCTGATGAGGGGCTAAGGACTGGAAATGCTGATGGGGGGCCTAGGACTGGAAATGGACTGATTGGGGGGGGGGCTTGGACTGGAAACGGGATGATTGGGGGGAGGCATGGGCTGGAAATGAGTTGATGGGAGGCTAAGATAGGACTGGAAATGGGCTGATGGGTGGGCCTAGAACTGGAAATTTACTGATGGGGAGGGCTTGGACTGGAAAAGGGCTGATTGGGGGGAGGTGTGGACTGGAAATAGGCTGATGGGGGGAATGGACTGGAAATGGGCTGATGGGGGCTAGGATAGGATTGGATATGGCTGATGAGGGAGCTAGGATTGAAAATGGGCTGATGGGGAGAGATAGGAGAATGGGACTAGAAGGGAGCAGATGCTGGGTGGGGCTGGAACTAGAAGGGAGCTGATGTTGGGGGAGGACTAGAAGGGGATGGGGATGGGGAGTGAGAATGGAGAGGGAAAAAATATTTTGTGTGTGGGGGAATTAAAATCTACGATTGGCTGGGTACTGGGAGAATAAATGGGGATTGAGGATAGAGGGGTGAAATGTGAGTGGATAAAAAAGGAATAAAGAAAGAAATGGAGGAAAGAGCAAAAGGGGAAATATCAGTATGTTAAAGCAGATATAGAGAGAATGGAAAAAAGTTAGAAGAAAGGACAAATGGACAGCAGACAATGGAGAGTTAGCAGAAGACACGAAAAAAACAAAAGAAAGTGTCTGGAGTAATTGCAACTGAAAAATAGAATGCCTAAACAACAAAAGGTAGAAAATTATTTTTTATTTTGATTTATTAACTGGACTATGTCAGCTCTGGGAAATGTGCATCGCTAACATCTTTGCATTTTGTTTAGTACAAGAGGAAATTAATTTATAGTTTTATTTCTCCAGTGGTGTTGTACATTCCAAGTTTGACTTTTGGTGTTCCCAGTTTAATTATTGTCTTCCTATTTCTAAATTGTGATCCCTCGTTCTTTGTTTGGTGACGGTCTATGTTCTGCATGTGTAACCGAACTGAGGTATTCTATTCATGTAGTTTCTATATGACAGTGCCACTTATTCTCTTTCCCCAGTAGGAGATGTATTGATGTTCTCTGAGATGTATTGGTTTAATATTTGCAGTGTTGCTTTTTGATAGGTAGGGTTGGTGCTTTGTGAGTCCTGGTAGTGCTGTTAGGATACGGCGGGTTTGCTATGGGTTCTAAATGGGCAGGGCTTATAGTACTTCCTAATGTGCCTGGCGGTTTGCTCCGAAGTGTAGTAATGTAGAAATCTGGTAATCTTTCTTTAGCTGTACACTCATTAAGAGGCATGTTTACTAAACGTTTGCACACATTAACATAATGCAAATATTTATGCAAATGAGGCCCCTTAGGCAAATAAGGCCCTGCAATGAGTCTCTGCACATGGCTCTGCACCTTCTTGGGCCACTCCTGCCCACTTCATGTTGTGCAATCCTGAAACTAAGGGGACTCCCCTCCCCCCTGCATTGGATGGGTCCCAGATTTGCCTGGAAAAAAATTAGCAACCATAGCTAATCCATCCCCCTTTTGTGTCTGTTCTTATTTGTTTAAACTTTTGATATGTTGCCTTCCGCGCTCTCAGTCTTCCAATGTCTGCTTCGGGAGCCCCCCCCCCTCCTGTTGTCTACAGAACAGGTGGAGAGGGGCTGAATTAGGGAGCAGGGTAGCTCTTGTCTCCTCTTTCCTACACACACAGACATACATGGGATCGAGTCACTCCGCACATACTACAGAGGAACATCTGTCCTCACTCTTCTACAGATGTAAATGGGTCCCACCTTCTCCTGCCAGGTTCTTCCCCACCTTCCCTGTCTCAGGAGAATTGGAGCAGCTCTAGTACTGCTCTGGATCTTATCTGATTTCCCGCAGCACCACTGAGCTGCATTTTAATAGACTTTATTTGGCAGATCACATATACTTCCTTTAAGGCCAAAATGCAGTGATCATAATTTATTAAGAACTATATCGAAAAGGTAACAGAAGGAGTTGCTCTAGATGTTGATTTTATGTCTACTCACTTTCACAAGGGAGGGGGCTTTGGTATTCTTAAGTTGCGTTCCTTTTTTTCACTTGTCGTTCTGATATAACATGATGAGATCTCCTTGATGTCTCTGCAAGTAGCAGGGAGGAAAAATAATTAGTTTAAAAAATCGCATTCTGTTTATTCCATCTACCTTAGGCAGTGCTAAAACGAGTTAGTTCAAATCCTCTGTGATTTCTGCAGCACTTGCCAAAGCCTCCCCAGGGATGGCCACAAGGTGGCGCCATTGGTTCACCAGTCCTGCTACTGTTCTTGGAAGAAGCAGTGACATTGCAGCCAGAGCAGAGAATCAGAGTTGCTACTGGGGTCAGATTTAGGTGCCCATAGGCAGGACCTGAGAATGAGGGCAGGGATCTTCCACTGGGACTCAGAGAGCTGGGGAGGGATGGGATCCGGAGACTGGAAAGCAGAAGTGGGGATGAAAGGTCATAGTGTCATGGTGGAGCCACTTTGAAGAGGGGCGATGGATAATCCCAAAGTCGATGGAGGCTTAGACACTTGATGCTTTCAGCATTTGGTGCCCTAGTCAGTTGCCTATATTGCCTTGTCTAAATCCAGGACCGGATGTTATGCTGTCAGACAGTGGTCCACTGAATCTAGCATCTCATCTCCAACACTGGCCAATCCAGGTCACCTGGAAGCATCCAGCAAATCCTAATAGGAAAGTCTCTTCTGTGTTACTCACTCTAAGAATTTAGAAATGAGCTTGTCCCCCAGAAACATATTTAAACCCTTTCTAAGCTCAGTTCTATTAGCCATGATCACACTATAAGAATACAACTTAACGCTCCATTGCCTCAGAAAGATCCAAGTTAACAATGTCCCTGTTTAACCCTTTGAAGGCCTACTTTAAATTTTTAATCCACATTCTGCAGCCGGGTTAATTTTTGCATATTTCAGGAAAATTGTACCCGTCTTATTCAATATGTTCTAATAGTGATTTTCCTTCTGCTATGGTCATGTATTATATACCAGAATTTTGGATCCTGAGAGTGTTGGGCTTGGCCTGGAAAGGGTTAATGTACGTTACCAAGTTTAAGTTACAATGTAAATCGCTTTGTCTGAAATGATAAAGTGGTAAAATATATATATATATATATTACAAATATATCACAAATACCTGTCAGGTTCCCAAAAGGTATACATATTCCATGCTGCTTATCTCAGGGGTAAGCAGTGGATTTCCCCAGTTCACCTTAATAATGATTTAGGACTTTTCCTCCAGGAACTTGTTCAAACCTTTTTTCAACCCACCTACACTAACAACTTTTCTGCATCTTTTGGCAATGAATTCCACAGCCTGAGTGAAAAAATATTTTCTTCTATTAGTCTTAAATGTGATATGTTGTAGATTCATTGCATGCCCCCTAGTCTTTCTACTTTTCAAAGGACTAAACAACCAATCTACGTTTGCCCATTCCACTCTGTTCATTATTTTATAGACCTCTATCATACTGTATCTCCCCTCAGCCATCTCTTTTCCAAGTTGAACAGTCCTAACCTTTTAAGCTTTTCCTCATAGGGGTATCCTTCCATCCCCTTTACCATTTTGGTGGCTCTTCTCTGTACCTTTTCTAATTCCACTAAATCCTTTTTAAGATACGGCTACCAGAACTGCACACAATATTGATGGTGCGGTCGCACTATGGAACGATATAGAGGCATTATGATGTCATCCTTTGTTCTATTCTCTCTTCCTTCCCTTATGATTCCTCGCATTCTATTTGCTTTTTTGGCCGCCGCTGCACACTGGGAGGAAGGTTTCAATGTGTGATCCACAATGACGCCTGGAAACTTGCATTGTGTAACTGGTTTTAGGTTGCTCTTCCCTAAGGGGCCGATGCAGAAAGCCATGACACACTATTAGCTAAGTACTCCTTTTTGCAGCACACTGATAGCGTGTGACTTCAGTGTCAGCATGCAGAAAGGGGCACGTATGTAAATTAGCCACCCATTAAACTGTGTTGCAAATGTCAGCAGGAGTATGTATTTTTCCCCAACATTGATGTAGGAGAGATATTGGTGTCAATGCTGTTGCAGTGTGTATCATGGATGTCTGTGCCTAGATGGTCGCTTTCACCTTTGCCAACACTATTGGCATGACAGAGTCTTGTGCTGTGGTGGAGTGGTGAGATCCAGCCTCCTCTTTTTGGAAGGTTCCTCCTTGTGGTGCTTCATCTCTGTCTCCTTAGCAGAAGATTCACTTCTGGAGCTTAATTGTCTCTGGTGGTCCGCATTCCTTGATGGCCTTTCAGACAGCGACCTGCCAAAAGTGTTCTAACTTTTTCCAGTGTGGTCTTCAGCTGCAACATTTTGAAAACCCCAATGTGCCAAGTACAATATATGCAACTCAGCACCGTACCGAACCCTGTGCGAGCGGTGCAGCCGCACAAGGCGCAAAGACTGAAGGGGTGCATTTTGGCTCTCTGCCGTTGCCTGCTGCCGCCACTTTAGCGGCAGCAGGCAGCAGCAGAGAGCTGAAATACGCCCCTTAAGTCTTCTCGCTGGCACACTAAGCAGGTCTGGTCTCGAGGGTCCAGACCTGTTTAGTGTGCCAGCGAGTTGCACATCAGGTGTGCGCCTCTTCTCTCCCGCCCCCATAAAGTGGCTAGATGGAGGTGGGGGGGGGGGGGTGGACACGCACCCAATGTGCAACTCGAACAGGGCCCTTTTCACCATCGGCCCTGACGCAACGTCTGATCTTATGGTCCAGGCTGAGGCACCTGTAGTATGCCCCATGGATGATGGTAAGAGAGAACTTTATGCAAAAGTGAAGCTTGTGTGGCTACTGGGCTAGAGGCAGAAATTAAAAAAGATAGAGAGAGGGAGCCTAACTGCACCTGTGTGACAGCTTAGATGGGAGACTAGGGGGTCTCATGAAGAAGCAGCCACATGGAGACACCCACACAAGTTCAGAAAAACCTTCCAGGTTTCTGCATCTCGGCACCATCAGATGATGTCACCCACTCATATGGCTGATTCAACCCGTTTGCCAAAATAAGAATTGTATTGGATCAGAGCAAATTTTTATCAAGTTCAGCATCCTTTTTCCAATAGTGGCCAATCCAGGTCACAGGTGCCTGGAAAGATCACAAAGAATAGATCTATTCCTTATTGTTCATGCACAGAGATAAGCAGTAGTTTCCCAATCCTACATGACTAAAAAATGGTTTATGGACCTTTTCAGTACCAAAAGGGAGCAACCAGTACCTGCACAATAAATATGAGAACCAACCAAGCAGGTACACAAAGGACTGGCGACAATGATTCAGATGTAAATTCTTTAATGAGCCCCAATGCATTTCGGCTAAAGAAGCCTTCTTCAGGAGGTTTACATCTCCTACATGTTTTAAAATCTATTTATTGATAAATTTGTTATGTTTTATATATTTATTTTTATATTGATTATTTTTTACATTTCATATGTTTTTATGTTTTTTGATTATCTATATTAATGTTCATTATATTTTAGCATTGTTTTTGAAGTGTGTTCTCTTTTCTAAAGACCCCTGAAGAAGGCTTCTTTAGCCGAAACACATCGGGGCCCATTAAAGAATTTACATCTGAATCATTGTCGCCAGTCCTTTATGGACCTTTTCTCCAGGAACTATCTAAATCAGTGATTCTTAACCCAGTCCTCAGAACATCCCTGGTCAGTCGGGTTTTCAGGATACCCACAATGAATATGTATGTGTATGTTGATAATTTAATTTCACACTGGAAGAAGGAGCTTATTCTGTAGATTATCCAGTGTCTCTGAATAAGCAAAGGAAATGTTACTGAGCCAATTATGCTCTATGGTACATCAAAGAGCTTGTTATTAAAAAAAATGGTTGGTTTGGCGCCAAGAGAGAAAATGGCATATCTATAATACTAGAGAACTGTTTGTTTGGTATTGTTATGCTTTTCGTCAGTAAATCCAGTAGACAAAGTTCCCATGGTCACAAAGTTTGCTAATTTCAATGACACTAAACTAAATAATTGGGGTACAGTTCCGAAGCTTCTCAAAAGGGCCACTCTATGTCTTTGATAACACCCACATGGAACGAGTTTAGGTTTCCTGATTTTGAAGAAATTGTTCAGATAATATCACGTTTGCATGACACAAATTGCGCTTTGGATTCTATTTCTTATGATTTCCTTTCTGAGAAATAGCAGCAAATGACGTTACAAGATGATGTCTTAGGGCAGGTTCTCTAGAGCAGCGTTTTTAGCTGCAATAAAGTTAATTTGAAAAGGAAAGACAGCCTGTGAGGAGCCCGCCCCCATGACATCACTTCCTCGGGCTCTGCGATGACCGGAGGGCTCCTGACACAGTTTCTCTTTACTTTTCAATGTAAGTGTAGTGCAGCCGCTGCTCTGTACAAAGCAGAAGCAGCGGCTTGGGCAGAGGGGGGTGTGTGTGTGTGTGTGTGTGTGTGAGTGAACCAGCAAGGAGGGGGGAGTGTGAGTGAACCAGCAGTGGAGGGGGGGGTGGTGTGAGTGAACCAGCAAGGGGGGGGGGCGATGGTGTGAGTGAACCAGCAGGGGAGGGGGGGTAAGTGAGTGAGTGACCCAGCAGGAGGGGTGAGTAAGTGACAGGGGGGTGAGTGAGTGAACCAGCAGTGGAGGGGGGGGTGGTGTGAGTGAACCAGCAGGGGAGGGGGGTTGGTGTGAACCAGCAGGGGAGGGGGGGTTGGTGTGAGTGTTTGATTCCTATTCAAGAGAATTACTTTATATATAGTCAATATAGGCACAGAGGTAAATTTTTTTAACATTTTCTAATGGTGGTGTGCCTCGTGATTTTTTTCATGAAAAAAGTGTGCCTTTGCACAAAAAAGGTTGAAAAACACTGCTCTAGAGCAGGTGTTGCACAAGGGTCTGAGTTATTTAATATTTATCTTTCACCCCTGTAATGCCTCACAATCTACTTCATGAGCTAACAGCTTTCTCAGTATCCTATCTATGTCAACTTGAATGTTCTACTGTGCGTAGTTTGTATTCTACTAACTGTATCGTATTTCTGTTATTGCAATGATCTTCGGTGCTGCTTTAAGGTATACATTACTAACATTGTATCATTGTATTGCTATTATTGTCTCTCTCACTGTTCTGTTATTTGCTATTGTTCTGCTACTACAACGTAAGCAGTGTGTGTTAGGGGAGACCTGCTGTATACCTGCCTTGGGTAAATCTCCATAAAGGTGGCTAATAAATCCTAATTAACAATAATATAATATCATCAGCAAATTCAATCACCCATCAAGCACTAGCTCCCAGAATCCTACAGTCCATCTGACACAGACTGGTCAAAATCCCCAAACACTAAGCTGCCCTAGCTAGGAAGTCCTTATTTGAGATCTCCTGTATATTTGAGGTCAGTTCTGGGGTTTCCCAGGGACAGTCCCCTTTCTAGTCCAACAAGGTTCTGACCCCTTATTAATACCCCCCCCCCCCAAGGGTTCTTGGGGAGAATCTTCCCCTCTGGGAGGAAACCCCCACAAAAGTTCCAAGATTCTTCACGCTATGCAAATCACATGCAAATGTGTCTTGACCCAGGATCCAACCCTCCTAGGCTTTCTGGTCTCCTGTTCTCAAACACTCAGGGATTTTATCCTTACAATTACTCAGACGGGTCAGACCAGGCTCTGGTTTGGCACTACCTGCCACCATCGACGTAGCCATCCCTGGCTGACTACAACCATCCACCAGCAGGTAATAAGTGATCCTCTTCAAACAGAATGGGAGGCGGGCACCCCCTTTTACTTTAAACTGTGGTGCTGATAGATCTCTCTTGGTGGGATATGTACACCATCAGTTTGTCTCACTCCTCACTCCTAAGTCCAGACTGTGTATAAACCCATTAAAAAGCAGCAGTCTCAGTCCCAGTAGAGATCTTCAGAGCTCTCCACTGTCCCCCTTTCTCCATCAAGAAAGATACAAGCCCCTTTTACTAAGGTTTAGTGGGGCTGTCTCCCACTATGGTCGATTTTCTTCCAATGGGCACTGCGACAGCGCCCGCTGATGCCCACTAGCACATGGTAATATTAGTAAGAGGGGTCCTAACCATTGGGTCTCGCTCACTGTTAGGGGTCTGCATTCACGAGTGTGCAGTCAGTGAGCTAGGGGTTCTTGCAGATGCCCATTAATTAATGCACATAAGGTCGACTGCATTCACTTTTAACTTTGTGTGTGCAAACCATGCCTGTACACAGCCAAAGGAGAGAAATATTTGTTTCAAACTAGCAGAAACTGAACTTTTTTGGGCTGTGCACAGCCCTACCCTCAATTGTCTTATCTTTTAACCAGTTCCCAATCCACAATAAGATCTAGGGCATATTAGGAATCAATTAGAGCTGCAGCTTTTTATATCTTAGTGCTTTTGCTCAGGAATGTTGTTCCCAAGTATCTGTACCAGGAAGGGAATTTGGCTTAAATTTAAATAAGGCAGACTGAGGTGTGGGTGTGGGCGTGGGAGTGGGGGGAGTGGGGGGGGGGGTCGTATAATGCAGGCAACACGGCGACTAATTTTGACTTTTTCAGTCTGTTTTATTTTTCTTGTAATTATTTGATGTTATTGATATCGACCTCTTGTGATATGTTTCTGAAGGGTGATTATGGCAAGCTGTTTGTCAGACGGCTGCCTGGGTGAGAATCTTCACACTCTTGGCAAGTGCATATTTCTATATGATTTGCAAGGTATTGTGGGCAATGTAGTTCATTCACACCAGACACAGCTGCTGACAATAATTTAGTTGTGCTCTTGGGTAAAGCCAATAAGATATTTATTTATGGGGTTATTTCTCCCAACACAGATATGCTTGGTAGCACATAAATTAGGTTACTTGCTTTCAGTGTTAACTTGGAAAAACAAAGTCAAAATCAGGAAAACAACAAATGAAAAGCCACAAAGCAAGAAACAAACTGTTCTTTTCAGGTTAACTTCTGATTACTTCCCACATAGATACAGAAGTGATTCTCTCCTAGCTCACAAGCAATTAGGTAAGGCTTAATTGCTAGCAGTTACCAGCTGAAACCCCTTAGCTGGCTTGCCTTCCACTGTGTGGGTCAAATCCTGCTTCAGGAGCTTTTCTGAGTAGATTAAAGAACAAATTTGTATTTCTTTGTGATGGTTGCTGTACTTTATAACAGAAAGTTACCAACGGAGTTTAGATAGAGAGCAGTCCATATAAACAGGATCCTCATCTGCTATTATTCCCCCTTGTTCAACAAGCATGGGTTCAATATCATGGATTGGCACAGATGAATCTCTCAATGGAGCATTTTCAGGAGAATACTTGTTTCCCTGCTGTCTTTCAAGGTTATAGCTAGGGCATAGATCAGTGTTCATACCTGAGCTTCCATTGCTGCTAGAGTTCCTCTCTATATAGCCTGGCCAGTATGTAGTCCAGTTCTTATGTCCAGCCTTCCAATCCAGATCCCTGGACACTGGATCTCTCTTCACATACCTTCTGGCACAGGTCTTAGGGTCCCTTCAACGTGCAGGCAGCCGTCTCCCTCACAGGTAGCCTCTGGTGATTCCTAGCTCTGCAGCACCATTCCTCTGGCTTTCCCCAGTCCAATGGTGTATGCTGGCCCTTGGAATACCTCCCAGTATACGTACTGCTTTGGACTCTTCTAGACCTCTCAAAGGCTTTTCTCTTCCTTCTTCCAAAGGGTCTCTTTCCCTCTCTGTCCGTCCGGTTTGGCTTCTGCTCCTGATGATCCTTCAGATGAAACTGATGATCAAACTCAAGCTGATTCTCAGGATACTGAGGACAATTCTCTGGATATCCAAGGTGATCATGAAGATGGTCATCTGTAGAATAAACTCTACTCTTATTCTGCCTAGATGAGTGCTGCTCCCTAATACAGCGCAGCTGTGCTGAATCAGGCCTTGCCCTTTGAGATGAGTGTTCCATCCTAGCACAGCGCAGCTGTGCTGAATCAAGCCCTGCCCTTTGCAATGAGTGCTTGGGGATTACCTCATAGCCCTTTTGATTGAACACACGTTTTCTCACTTCAGCTCCTCTCATGACTGTTGGAAACCTAGTGCATTCTGGGACTGGTAGTCTTTTATGGCAAAATTCTGTTTTCTCATTTCTGCCAGCACTGACAGGTTGCTTGTTCAGAGACACTTCACCTTTTCTATAGCCCCTTCCTGAGCTATGATAAGCTTCCTTATCACATGTTGTAATAAATAGGAAGATAAATATATTGCCTCCTCTCCCATTACTCTTTGATTTCCTTGGTTGTCTAAATACACTATGGGGCATTTTTGCTAAAGATTAACCGCGTTAAGTGCCGCAATGACTCATAGAAATGAACGGGAAGTGGCAGCGCATTAACCTTTAGTAAACAGGCTCCTGCTGTATATCGACTGTCTCACCTTTATCCACACTTCCAAAGAAATGGAGCAAATTGTGAGGCGAGACTTCCCTGGGCTAAACAAACATAGAAATGGAGCAAATTGTGAGGCGAGACTTCCCTGGGCTAAACAAATATAGAAATGGACAAATTATCATGGCAGGAAAATGTTCGGACTCTCAGTCTTTAAGGCTGGGTGAAAACAAGGCTCTGCGGAATCCTTTTATGGCCTGTGGATGTGGATCCACGTTCTCTCTCTCTGTATTCTTGCATTTCCACTGACGTTATGTCTTTCCCCTGGAAAGCCACTCTATCTTCTTTTTCTCTGTCAGCGACCCAAGCATTTAATTATAAAACAGACTCTCTAATTTTGGTTTATTTATCTTGCTGGGCTCTGGATCTGACAGTCAGATCCCTGGGAAATCATGCAATGTGGGAGAGTAGAGCCCCCCCCCTTAGAGAAGAGCTTCCCTGTAGATTTTGTAGGGGTATTTGCTCATGGTAGGTATGATGTGCAAACCTTATCTTTTGCCCCATGTGTGACTCTTCACATGTTAATGAACTGCGTGCTCGGCTTAAATGTCCTTTAGGTGGGAACATTTCAGCTGCCTTCTGCTGCCAAAGTGGCCCAGGATGCAGTGGGGTGGGGAGGTGAACAGAGTTAGCCCCTGTGCTTGTCCCAGAAAATCCCACTCTGGAAAGATTGACTCTTTGCCTGCAGCACATGGATTTAGCACTGTGAAAGGCCAAAAGAGAAAGAGGAAAGCAGACAGCAGTGTAAGACAACATTTAAAGGATCAAGAGCTAGAAACACGGGTGAAACAATGAGTTAAAAAGCACATGGAGAGAACAGGCAGAGCAGAAGGCTCAATGGTGTCCACAGTGACATAATAAATAAAGGTAGATCGAGACCAGTATGGCCCATACATTCTTTTACTTTTGCCAGATGTATATATAAAATTTCTAATCGTCCAGGCAGTCCAGATACGCATGGGCTGTCTCCATCCACCAGCAGCTGACAACTGAGCATGTCAAATTTCTGGCAGCCGAGCTCTAGACTCCAGTCTCTCTCAGTTCTCAGCAGCTGTGTGGAGCTCTTGCGTGGACTCCTGGATAGGCATTAGGTGCTGGAAAAAAAAGAAAAAAGAAAAAGAACAGAATAGAATAAATTAAAAGGGGAAACTAAAGTATCTGCAAGGAGGAAGAAGACCTCTCTGGAATGCTGATGCAATGTGTTGGCACCGTCAGAGACAGAAGAGAGGTATTGAGGTCTCCCGTCTGCTGAGGCAGAGAAGTGAGGGGGGGGGGCACAGGCAGAGCCTATTCAGCTCCCAAGACCCTTCAGAGTAAATACCTGGGAGCCCCAGGTCACTTTCTCACCTCAGTGGGGGGGGGGGGGGGGCGTGACTCAGTTAGCAACAGGACTGGGGTTCCCTTCAGTGTCGGGCAGCTGTGCTTCTCCTCTGGTCAGTTTCCCCCGTAGACAGGCTTTGAGTGGTTTCACCGGCATTGCGACAGTGAGTAGCGGGGTTTTTGTCAAAGCATCGGTCAGTTGGCAGCAGCAGCATGTGCATCGCATCAGGGCGTGAACTGGGAGTGTGCATGTGGTCGGACCTAGTGCAGTGCATTATTTGTGCAGGCAGCCAGGGAGTCGCACCATCGGGGTTTTGTTGCATGTGTTTGAGGTAGAGTAGATTTTGTTGGGCAGATTGGACTCTGGCACACATGGAACAGGTGGCAGGCCTTTCCCCTGAGACACCCTGGGAGTTGGCGATTCCCACCAAATTGGATGGTCTTTCGGCGCCGGTGGCCATGTTCCTGGGGGAGTCAGACAAGTGCAGGAAAAGCAGTGCTAAGAGCAAAAGCAGGAAGAAGCAGGCAGCTGCTGGTTCTCCCACTGAGCCTCAGAGAGTAGCGGGTTTGCACCAGCCCCTTTTCTCTCTGGAGTTCATACTTTCCCTCCATAAGGCTTTCTGAAAGCCGGCGCAGAGGGGCTCAGCCGGGCCAGGAGAGCTCAGCCGGGCAGAGGGGGCCCCGCGGGACATTCCATTGTGCTGCGGCGGCGGCGGCGGCGGCAGCAGCCAGCTTTTTTTTTTTTAAAATTTAATTGTTAAAAAAGCAGAATGTTCTTTGTGCGGGGCCCCCTGAAACGTGGGGCCCTGTGCAAAAAACATTCTTGCTCAATGGACGGGCCGGCCCTGCTGCCATGTATTTGTGACCTGGATTGGCCACTGTTGGAAAGAGCATAGTGGGCTTGATGGACCTTGGTCTGACCCAGTATGGCATTTCTTATGTTCTTACGTTGTGTTCTTATGTCTTTTTTACAAAGATGCAGAGGTACATGTGTGTCTTTATAACACTGGCAAAAGTCCTGCACAAATAGTGCCTAGATCAAGGCTGCTGACATTTCCAGGGATGGTGTGACTTTCAGGCAAACTAGGCAGCTGCCTAGAGCGCCAATGCTCCAGGGATGGCTCCAGTCACTGCTGCTGGCTGCTCCACAGTGCTTACCTGAACCTCCAGCGCTGTGGGGCTCTTTGCGATTCCGCCCCCTCCGACACCTGATGCTGAGCTCCTGTGCATGGGGGTGGGAGCAGCTAATCCCTTAGTCTCCTGTTCACCTTCTAGGTGTTTCCTTATCATTCCCCTAGAGATATCCCAGTCCCCAGCTGTTGTGTTGTCTGTCTTGACTAGACCGTAAGCTCTGATGAGCAGGGACTGTTTCTTGCATGTCTCTACAGCCCTGCATATGCCTTGTTGCACTATCCAAATGATTATTTTTAGTAGTAATAACATGTGGAGCCAACTTGTCAAAGTGCAATTGGAAATTCTTCTTCATCAGGCCTGTGGCTCCCAATACGATGGGAAATATTTCTGTATCTTTCTGGGCAAGGTTTGCAGGCACAGTCCTCCTTTAATTGCCTCACTTTTGTCAATGCACTTTTGTAGATGTCGTCTCCAGGACCAGCACAGTATTCAAGCTGCCGTTTCATGCAAGACGCTAGACAGGCGATATTACTTCCTTCGAGAGGGGCCTCTCTTTATGCACAAAAATATGCAACTTGCTTTCTCCAAACCTTTGTCTCACTGAGTTGCTGCCTTGGGATCATCAGATTTTCCTTCTTCTGTTCGGGGACTGCTTTTGGCCCTTCGGTTTCTGCACCCCAGCTGCAGGATTTAACATTTCTTAAGTTTAAGTGTTGCTACCAAACCTTTGATTATTCTGCCAAATTCATCATCTTTCATGTCATCTGCATTCCCTGGCAAGTCTACTCTGCTGCAGGTTTCTGGATCGTCTGTAAAGAGTCACAGTTACTCTTCTAACCCTTCCTCAGTGTCATATTGCAGAAGACTGGGCCAACAGGGATCCCTCCGGTACCCTCCTAGTCACTTTCTTATCACCAGAAGGACCCCACTGACCTCCGCTCTGAGTCCTCTTGCACAACCAACTTCTCACTCACTTTGTTATTTTTCTTCCAGCTCTGAGACTGGCTTTAACTTGCTCACCAGTCTCCCATGTGGAACTGTGTCAAAGGCTTTCTCACCCTTGAAAAACACTCCTACCTCTATTCTTCAGTCTCTTGGCACTGTTCATGCCTAAAGAACCCAGCTTCCAGAATAGTCTGGGATGGGGGCTTCAAAACTATAAAGGAAATTTCCTGGTAGGATTTTCCCATCTGTTACTTTCTGGTTGTAATCCTCCGAGAACTTCCTTTCGTCCTGCTAACGGTAGGCAAAATAACTTTAGCCTTCCCATGGAAGCGTGTCAGGGCTCCAACCCTCTCCCAAGATGTAGCATAATGTTACTATGACTCGTCTGATAAATCTTTGCCCTTCTGTGCCCTTCCCTCCCCTTGACCCTTAAACCTGCTATTCGAATCCCTTTAATTCTATCTAACCGTACTGTGACTGTGCTCAGTCTAGTAGGGGTTATCCCCCAGGATCAGTTATAAGGTCCCTCCCTGGCTCTGTGCTCAGTCAGTTAGGGGCTATCCCTCAAGTTCTGTTTCTCAGAGCATGCCAGGCTTTCTTTCATGTGATGTGAAACTGGAGGAAGAGAGACTGAGAGCACAGATGAGGAAATGACTCCTGAAATAGTGACGAGGAGAGATGGCGGAAACCAGAGCATAAGATATGCCATACTGGGTCAGACCAAGGGTCCGTCAAGCCCAGTATCCTGCTTCCAACAGTGGCCGATCCAGGTCACAAGTACCTGGCAGCTTCCCCAAAGAGTTCAGATACTGTATGGAAGAACAGGACTGGGGTGGGGGAGGGAGGGAGGAGTTAATTATTCAGCAGCAGGCCAAGTGCATAAAAATGTGTTTAAAGTCATGTAGGTTTTCAGCAGCAGTGTATGTACAAGTACTGAAAACCCACAGCTAATGTTAAACAAACTCCCTCTCTGCTTAGACTTGCTCACAATATCCTTGCGCACACACTGCATTCAGCAGCTGGACATCAAGCGGGTCATTTGTTAAAGGTCATCTAGGTTAAAGGGCACTCCAACATGCCGTGTCTTGCCCCTAGTTTATAAAGTACACATACACTTTATAAAATAAGACCATATGTAGTAAGATACTCATGTGAAATCTAGGGGTAGTGGAACGCTGTGCTCTTTGTGGGTCCCTCAGCCAGCCAAGCTGCACTGCCACAATCGTTGGCCTTCCCCTCCTGTCTGCCTGCAGGGATCTGATCTCCTGTGGGCAGACAAGGGTGGTCTTTGCCACAATCGTGTCGCTCTACTGTCCAGGGGGAATAGGATCCCCACAGGCAACCTGCTGACTGTCCGGTCGTGATTGTGGCCTTCCCCTCCTGTCTGCTCAAGGGAGAATGGATCTGTGGGCATACAGGAGGGGAAGGCTGACGATTGCAGCAGCAGTTTTGGTGGGGCCAGGACCTGTTTGGCCCACCCTTTTTTGATGCCTCTGACCAGTGGCACTAGCCCTAGACTTGGTGTAAATGCTATGCCTAGATTTGTAGGACATGTGCATAAGTTATAATATTTCATATCTTATGCATGTAAATGTATGCCCCGCCTATGTTTTGCCCAAGCTCCTCCCCTGTGCTCATCCACTCCAAAAATAAGTGCCATTGCCCTGATGCACGTACTTAGTGAACAGCACCCGTCTATACTACATGCATAAATGCCCCTCCCCGTGTGTAAGTCATTGAAAAATCGTGCCTTATGCATGTTGATCCAAACCATAAGGGAAACACACACAAGCAATTTTTGTCGGAACGTACACCATGAAGAAACAACTTCCTCTCGCGGTGCAATGTTCCTTTTTTATCTATTTTTTCAGGGCCCCAGCCCAGACAAGGTTTTGGGAGACAAAATCCCCAACAGCAACTCCAACATAGATCCCCAGAACTCAAAGGGCACTTAGCTGAAGCGCTGTAGTATCGTTCAGGCTGCCGATGTTTTCAAAGCAGCACTATTAAACTGCGAAATCACTTTCCACTGCAGCTTCAGTCCTCATTTATGAAATGGCAACGTCAACGAGACTCCTCAATCTCCATCCTGTAACCCAACGTTGTGTTTCAGGCCAACAGTGTTCATGGCCCTTTCTCAAACCTTGTTGTCTCCCAAAACCTTGTCTGGGCTGGGGCCCTGAAAAAATAGATAAAAAAGGAACATTGTACCGCGAGAGGAAGTTGTTTCTTCATGGTGTACGTTCCGACAAAAATTGTTTGTGTGTGTTTCCCTTATGGTTTGGATATTTGTGTGGGAGATATACGGGGTTGCATTGGATTATGCAGGTTGATGGCACATAACCTTACGCAGCTGGTTATAACATCACCTCCCTAGGGCCAAAGGGTTAATATGTTTAGTGATGGTTTCAGCAGTGTTATTCGTCTAGTGCTACTGAAGATCCTTATAGTCCCCATTGGCTGCCCAACTCTACATATTCAGCCACTACGGGGGTCATGTTAGAAGCCGATTTGGTGATTTGGATGCCTTAAAATGGGTCTTCAGATGTGCAAGTCACAAAGATGTCCCTGGAGCTAGCTTAGAAAGCCAGGTGTATAGACATCTCCTGGGCAAGCACGTCCAAGTCGCTTGGGGGCACGGTGGAGGCGTGTCTGGAGTGTTCTGGAAAAGATACACACGCGTGCCCGATTTGAGCGATGGCGAGCACTTCTCAACCCACCAACAGTAATGTCCATCTCTCTTCCTGTTCCAATGCATGCATAGCATCAGAAAAGCTCTTGGAAGAAGTAGAGAAGAAGGTCCTCTGATATTCTCAATACTTTCCACGACCATAAAGAAAACAGAAGGAAAATGATGCACTTGTTTTCTGGTTGACACGCCAATGTGTGTCTCCACTTACGCAATAGCAGACAGGGACATGTATGCAACATGGAACAGACATCCCTGTCTGAAAATTGTGTTGCAGGGATGTCTATGCGGCCGTCCATTTCAGACACTTGCAAGGCTCTGAAATTGGGCTGAAACTTGATGTGGCCGGCCTCTTTTCATACATCTTGACCTGAAGGTCCCAGATTGCACCTAGACGTCATTTCTAAACCAGGCCTTCACGTGTACAGTTTATGTGGTTTCAGTTTGAACAGGGACAACACGTATAGCGCTGGTGATGGTGGCTGCTCTACACATATCTTCCACACCGCTGCTTGTCCACATAGCCATGCTTGATATATATGAATTATCTAAACACTGCAGCTGCCATTTTCAAATCAAACATCACCTGCAGAGTTTAAATACCGGGGGGACACAGTTTAATGCTGCCCTTGGCCCTCCTCTTACGATGCCCCTTTTTCCAATATATAATTTTACCTGATTTAAATAGCCAAAGTTATATATTTATCCACTACACAAGCAGTTATGCTCAGCACCACCAGCAACTGCATAACTGCTTTCAAGTACTGACCTCATGACTCTCAGTCTCCTGACACAGCAGAGGCAGCAAATATTCAAAACAGCAGTACGGCGATGTCAAAGTCCCTAGAAGAGGCAGCAAGTCTTTGCTACATGCTCAGATATAATCAGAGGGAGGTAGAAACCGACTTAGTTGCACTTCTCAAGGAAGGACAAAAGGAGCAATATTCTGCAGGTGGTCACTGTTCTACAGACGAGGCTGGGAGATATCCTCAGCACGATGGATGCGTGTAAAGTTAAAGAGAAGCGAGACATTGCTGCAGCAGTGTAGCAATAGTTTCTCAGGAACACAGAATAAACAGCAAAATATTTCACATCAGAGCAGAAACGTGATCTGACATTGAACAGGGAACATACATGGAATGCACACACAAGAAAGTGCATAGTGAGACACAAACATACATCTACACACAGGAATGCACAGAGGCACACACACAAACATACATCTACACACAGGAATGCACAGAGGCACACACACAAACTTGAAGAATACTGTGTATACCATGGACTGCCCGAAGAACAAACCAGTCGGTACTAGAGGAGATCAAACCTAAGCTTTCCTTAGAAGCTCAGATAACAAGACTTCGACTTTCATACTTTGGACACATGCAAACAGAGATCGTAAGAGAAAGACATCATGCTTGGCAAGATAGAAGGTCAACGCAAAAGAGGAAGGCCAGCAATGAGATGGATCGATACAATAACAGCAGCTGTGGGTGCCACTCTGTCAACAATGAGCTGCCTGACTGCAGGGGCGGCCCAAGGGGGGTGCGGGGCCATCTGCGGAGACTCGGTGCCAGGCCTCATTTGCATAAGGCGCCTTATTTGCATAAATATTTGCATAATGTTACCATACACTAACTTTTAGTAAACATGCCTCTTCATGAGTGTATGGATAAAGAAAGACAAAGATTTCTACATTACTATAATCCAGTGCCAACCGCCAGGCACATTAGGAACTACTACAAACACTGCCCATTTAGAACCCATAGCAAACCCCCCGTATCATAACAGCACTACCAGGACTCACAAAGCACCAGACCCTACCTATCAAAAGGCAACACTGCAAATATTAAACCAATACATTTCAGAGAATAACAATACATGACCTACTGGGGAAAGAGAACAAGTGACAATGTCAAATAGGAATTACATAAACAGAATACCTCAGCTCAGTTACACATGCAGAACATAGACCATCACCAAACAAGGAATCACAATTTAAAAACAGGAAGACAATAATTAAACTGGGAACCCTAAAAGCCAAACTTGGAATGTACAACAACAATGTAGAAATAAAACTATAAATTAATTTCCTCTTGTACTAAACAAAGCACAGACATTAATGATGCACATTTCCCAGAGCTGACATATTCCAGTTAATAAATTCAAAATAAAGAGATATCTTTGTACCTTTTGTGCATTTTTTTTTTCAGTTGCAATTGTTCCAGCCACTTTCTTCTGGTTTATTTGTGTCTTCTGCTATCTCTCCATCGTCTGCTGTCCATTTGTCGTTTCTTCTCTTCTAGTTTTTTTCCATTCTCTCTCTACATCTGCTTTAACATAATAATCTTTCTCCTTTTGCTCTTTCCTCATTCCTATATCATCCACTCAAATTTTACCCCTCCATCCTCAATCCCCACTTAGTCTCCCAATACCCGGCCAATTGTACATTTTTCTTCCCTCCCACTCAAAATATTTTTCCCCTCTCCATTTCATTCTACCAGCCCCATCCCCTTCTAATCTCCCCCAACATCAGCTCCCTTTTAGTTCCAGCCCCACCCAGTATCCGCTCCCTTCTAGTCCCCACATCAGCCCATTTCCAGTCCTGGCCCCCCATCAGTCCATTTCCAGTCCTAGCTCCCCCATCCATTTCCAGTCCTATCCGAGTCCCTTCATCAGCTCATTTCCAATACCAGCCTCCCATCAGCCCATTTCTAGTCCTTTCCTAGCCCCACCATCAGCCCATGTTAAATCCTAGCTCCCCTCCACTCAGCCCATTTCTAATCCAAGCCCCCCATGAGCCTACTTCCAGTTCTAGCCCCTCCATGAGTCCATTTCAATCCAAGCCCCCACCACAGCCCATTTCCAATCTTAGCTCCCCCCAACACCCAATTCCCAGTCCTATCCTAGCCCCTCCATCAGCCCATTTCCTGTCCTAGCTCCCTCCCCTAAGAGCCCATTCCAAGCCCCCCTTCCCATCAGCTATTTGCAGTTCAAGCCCCCTTCCACTCAGCCCATTTCCATTCCAAGTCCCCCTCCCCATCAGCTATTTGCAGTTCAAGCCCCCCACTTCCCCTCAGCCCATTTCCATTCCAAGCCCCATCCCCATCAGCTATTTGCAGTTCAAGCCCCCCACTTCTCCTCAGCCCATTTCCATTCCAAGCCCCGTCCCCAACAGCTATTTGCAGTTCAAGCCCCCTTCCACTCAGCCCATTTCCAGTCCTAGCAACCCCCCCAACCCATTACCAGTCCTAGCCCCCCATAGCCCACTCCCAGTCCTAATCCCACCAGCCCATTTCCAGTCCTAATCCCCCATCACCCAATTTTAATCCCCCATCACCCAATGTTCAATGTACCTGTTTATCACAGCAATGTTTTATGTATTTCATGTTGTTCGATGTAAGCCGCCACTGATCTCAGGAAGTGGCGGTATATAAAAGATTTGCAAATAAATAAATAAAATAAATAAATAAATTTTAAGTTTAAGCCCCCCCATAGCCCATTACCAGTCCTAACCTCCCCATCAGCCCACTCCCAGTCCTAATCCCCCATCACCCAATTTTTAGTTTAAGCCCCCCCATAGCCCATTACCAGTCCTAACCCCCCATCAACCCACTTCCAGTCCTAATCCCACCAGCCCATTTCCAGTCCTAATCCCCCATCACCCAATTTTTAGTTTAAGCCCCCCCCCCATAGCCCATCACCACTCCCAACCCCCCCCCAGCCCCAGCTGATGGGAACCATCAGCCCCCGCGGGCTTAACAGAGCCGCGAAAGGGAAACTACTCCCTTCGCGCTCTGAAAGCCGGCGCGTGTGACTGACTGCAGCTGAAAGAGAGAGGTGGATACAGGGGAGGGCAGGCTCTGCTGGGCAGGTGGGGCCCCGCGGCACACTCAATTCTGCCGCGGCGGCCCCGGAAGCAGCAGCAGACAGCTTTTTTTATTTTTTTTTTCATTTTACTTTTGGATCAGAATGTTTTTTGCGCGGGGCCCCCTGAAACGCGGGGCCCTGTGCAAAAAACATTCTCGCTCAATGGACAGGCCGGCCCTGCCTGACTGAAGACCGAATACAGTTTAGGATAGCTATCCAGAGGGTCACCATGAGTCAATACCAACTCAAAGGCACTTAACAACAGCAACAACTTAGTCATTTGGACTACTGTTATTCCCTTTATCAAAGACTTCCTCATTTTGCCATAAACCATCTCCAAAAACTTCAAAATTCGTTTGCCAGACTCATAACAAATACTAGGAAATATGATCAGACTACCCCTATCCTGGGTATCCTTCACTGGCTTCCTTGTACTGCTTTTTTTTTTTAAGCAGCATCAAGACAATGCTGATGCCTGGTGTCCCAGCAGCCCCTGGATTCCTTTGCAAGGTATGACTGGAAGTAGATTGCCAGGCCTTTTCTTCCGAGGCAATGGAGGGTAAAGTGACTTGCCCAAAGTCACAAGGAGTACCAGAGGGAATCAAACCCCGATGTTGTGAGTACTAGGCTGTTACTCTAACCACTCCACTCCCTGTATTATCACATTCAATTCAATAGATGTCTTCTTATTTGTAACTAACATGCCTCTCCACTTGTTGTTGTTGTTAACTGCCGTTGAGTCGGAGTCGACTCATGGCGACCCTCTGCATAGCTATCCTAAATTGTGTTCGGTCTTCAGTCAGGCGGCTCATTGTTGACAGACTGGTACCCGTAGCTGCTGTTATTGTATCGATCCATCTCATTGCTGGCCTTCCTCTTTTGTGTTGACCTTCTATCTTGCTAAGCATGATGTCTTTCTCTAATGATCTCTCTCTTCGCATGATGTGTCCAAAGTAAGAAAGTCGAATTCTTGTCATCTGAGCTTCTAAAGAAAGCTTAGGTTTGATCTCCTCTAGTACCGACTGGTTTGTTCTTCGGGCAGTCCATGGTATACACAGTATTCGCCGCCAGCACCATAATTCAAAGGCATCAATTTTCTTCCTGTCTGTCTTTTTCACTGTCCAGCTTTCACATCCATATGATGTTATTAAAAATACCATGGCTTGAACAAGTCGAATCTTTTTATGGAGAGAGACATCTCTGCTCTTGAGAATCTTATCTAGGTCTTTCATAGCCATTCTGCCAAGAGCAATGCATGGTCTGATTTCTTGACTGCTTGTTGCTTCTTTATTGATAGTTGATCCAAGTAGGTTAAAGTTGTTCACAATTTCAATTTCTTCAACGATGAACCTGTTGATTATGCCAGTTGTCATGATCTTTGTCTTCTTTACATTAAGATGCAGGCCCATTTTGGGACTATGTTCTTTGATTGTGAGAAGCAAATGTTTCAGATCATCTTATTTATAGTCTCTTATATACTGCATCAGTGCAGTCTACATTGAACAAACTGAAATTACATTGAACAGGGCATTATAACTTGGAGACAGCTATTTTACGGTGAACATGGGCTATGGATAGTTAAGTGGCTTGCTCAAGACCACAAGGAGCACCTGTGGGACTAGAAACCCCAGTCCTTCTGGCCCAAGGTTGCTGTCCTCTAGTGGGATTTGAACCCCTGACCTTCTGGCCTGAAGTACCTTGCCCCCAACCACTAGGCCACTCCTCCACTCCACTTCACTTCACTTTCAGCCAGTAATTTGGTATCTTCACACCTCTGTTGTCTTCATACAATCCTGCTTCTCTGATGATTTGTTCTGCATATAAATTAAACAGGTAGGGGGAAAGTATGCAGCCTTGTCTTACACCTTTGCTTATTTTAAACCATTCTGTTTCTCCTTGTTCCGTTTGAACTGTTGCTTCTTGATCAATGTACAGATTGCGCAAGAGAACGATCAGGTGTTCTGGTATACCCATGCTTCTTAATGTGGTCCAAAGTTTCTCATGGTTTACACAGTCAAAAGCTTTGCTATAGTCGATAAAGCACAAATAGATATCCTTTTGGTATTCTTTAGTCTTTTCAAGGATCCATCTCACATCCGCAATGATGTCTCTCGATCCTCGCCCTTTCCTGAGCCCTGCTTGCACTTCAGGTAGTTCTTGTTCCAGGTATGGTTGTAGTCTCTTTTGAATAATCTTCAGTAGAATCTTGCTGGCATGTGGGATCAGAGCGATTGTTCGATAATTTCCACAGTCAGTTGGATCACCTTTCTTTAGTATTGGTATAAACACAGATCTTTTCCAGTCAGTTGGCCATGATGTCGTCTTCCATATTTCTTGGCAGAGCCTTGTAAGTATGGTAACAGCTGCATCAGATTGCTGCAATACGTCTATAGGAATGCCATCAATGCCTGGTGCTTTGTTCTTTGATAAGGCTTTCAATGCTGCTTCAACTTCTTCTTTCATCACCAATGGTTCCCGATCATAAGGTACAGGTTGAAACGGCTGTTGGTCCACTTGATCTTTATCATATAAAAACGCTGTATATTCATTCCACCTTTTCTTGATCTTCTCAGCATCATTCAACATAGAACCTTGAGCATCTTGTAACATTCCAATTCGAGGCTGGAACTTTTTCTTTAACTCTTGTAGCTTTAGGAAAGCCGATCTTGTTCTTCCTCTAATAGTTTCTGCTTCTATTTCCTTGCATGCGTCGTTGTAGTACTTTTCCTTGTCCTGTCTTGCTGCACGTTGGAAATCTCTGTTGAGTTCTGCGATTGTCTTTCTTTCTCCTCTGGCTTTAGCTTCTCTGCGTTTCTGGACACCTTTCAGAGTTTCTTGCGTCATCCATTTTGGCCGTTTTTGCTTTTTCACCTTTTGTAGAGACTTCTCGCTTTCTTCCAACACAACCTTCTTGATGTCATTCCATTACTCTTCTGGAGCTCTGTCATTTGTATCTAAAGCAGCAAATCGATTTTGCAGGCAGTCTTTAAATTCCAGTGGTATATTCTCAAGGGCATATTTTGCTGCATTCATGAGTGGTTTGCACTTTTTCAACTTTAGCTTGAGTTTGCATACTAGTAGTTGATGATCTGTACCACAGTCAGCTCCAGGTTTTGTCTTTGTTGATATTATAGAGCTTTTCCATTGTTGACTTCCACAGATGTAGTCAATTTGATTTTTATACAATCCATTCGGTGAAGTCCATATGTACAGTCGCCGCTTGTGTTGCTGGAAGAAGGTGTTTGAGATGAATAGATCATTGGTCTTGCAGAATTCTATCAGTCTTTCTCCAGCTTCATTTCTGTTGCCAAGTCCATATTTTCCAACTACTTTGCCTTCTTCTTTGTTGCCAACCTTTGCATTCCAGTCACCCATGTCTATCAGGATATCCTGTTTGCATGTTCTGTCAATTTCAGCTTGTACTTGTTCATAGAACTCTTCAATTTCATTCTCTTCTGCAGCTGTTGTTGGGGCATATACTTGAATTATAGTTGTGTTGATAGGCAATCCTCGTAGATGAATAGAGATTAAGCGTTCGCTGACTGCATTGTATTTTATTACAGTTCTTGCAAGTTTCTTCTTTATTATAAATGCAACACCATTTCTTTTTTGTTTTTCATTTCCAGCATAGTAGACCATGTGATCATCTGATGCAAAGTGCCCAATGCCAGTCCATTTCAGTTCGCTGACACCCAACAGATCAAGTTGTACACGTTCCATTTCATTCTTGACCACCTCCAACTTCCCTTGGTTCATGCTTCGTACGTTCCATGTTCCAATGTGTAAGACATCTTTACAGCTTCTGACTCTCATTTCATGTGCAGCTACATCAGCAGTCAGACTTCCTGAGGGCTTTGATCCAACCACATCATAAATGCTGGCTTTACTCTGAAAAGTCTTCAGCTCTTCCCCAGTAGCTAGTTGAGTGCCTTCCGACCTGGGGGTCTCAGCTTCCAGCACCATAGCACAATTTGTTTTGTTGTAACTATCTATTGGGTTTTCATGGCAAGATACAGAAGTAAGAACATAAGAACATAAGATATGCCATACTGGATCAGACCAAGGTCCATCAAGCCCAGTATTCTGTTTCCAACAGTGGCCAATCTAGGTCATATGTACCTAGCAGTTTCCCCAAGGGACACAGGTTCCACAATGCTTGTATTGGTTCAAGCATTGATATCCTGGGTCCTTTCTTAATAATGGTTTATGGACCTTTCCTCCAGGAACTTGTCCAAACCTTTTTTAAACCCAGCTACACTAACAGCCTTTACTACATCCTCCGGTAACAAATTCCAGAGTTTGATTACACGTTGAGTGAAAAAATATTTTCTTTTATTAGTCTTAAATAGTTTACCCTGTAGCTTCATTGCATGTCCCCTAGACTTTCTATATTCTGATAAGGTAAACAATCGATCTACGTTTACCCGTTCCACTCCGTTCATTAATTTATAGACTTCTATCTTATCTCCCCTCAGCCGTCTCTTTTCCAGGTTAAAGAGCCCTAACCTTTTTAGCCTTTCTTCATAGGAGTATCCTTCCATCCCCTTTACCATTTTGGTGGCTCTTCTCTGAACCTTTTCTAAAATTGCTATATCCTTTTTAAGATATGGCGACCAGAATTGCACACAATATTCAAGGTGCGGTCTAACCATGGAACGATATAGAGGCATTATAATATCTTTTGTTTTATTTTCCATTCCTTTCCTTATCATACCTAGCATTCTATTTGCTCTTTTGGCCGCTGCTGCACACTGGGCCGAGGGTTTTAACATGGTATCCACAATGACGCCTAAATCTTTTTCCTGGGTGGTGGTTCCTAATGTGGAACCTTGCATCATGTAACCATAGTTTGGGTTGTTCTTCCCTAGGTGCATAACCTTGCACTTGTCCACATTAAATTTCATCTGCCATTTTGATGCCCAGTCTTCCAATTTATCAAGATCCTCTTGCAATTTTCCACAATCCTCTTGGGTTTTAACAACTTTAAATAGTTTTGTGTCATCCGCAAATTTGATAACCTCACTCGTTATTCCACTTTCCAGGTCATTTCTGAATATGTCAAAAAGCAGCGGACCCAGCACAGATCCCTGGGGTACGCCACTATTCACTTTTCTCCATTGGGAAAATTGTCCATTTAGCCCTACCCTCTGCTTTCTATCTTTTAACCAGTTCCTGATCCACAATAGTACACTGCCTCCTATCCCATGACTCTTTAGTTTTGCCAAAAGTCTCTCATGAGGGACCTTGTCAAAGGCTTTCTGAAAGTCCAGATGCACAATATCAACCGACTCACCTTTGTCCACCTGATTATTCACTCCTTCAAAAAAACATAACAGATTAGTAAGACAAGATCTTCCTTGTCTAAAGCCATGTTGGCTGTCTCCCATTATGTCATGACTATCTACATGCTGAGTAATTTTATTCTTTATGATGGTTTCTACCATTTTTCCCGGTACTGATGTCAGGCTCACCGGTCTGTAGTTTTTCGGATCACCCCTGGAACCCTTTTTAAAAATTGGTGTTACTTTGGCGATCCTCCAATCTTCAGGTATTAGAGATGATTTTAATGATAGTTCACAGATTACTAATAGCAGGTCTGCAATCTCGTATTTCAGTTCTTTCAACACCCTTGGATGTATACCATCCGGCCCAGGTGATTTGCTACTCTTCAGCTTATCTAATAGTTGTAATACATCTTCCCGATGTATCGATATTTCCTTCAATTCTTCCATACCTTTAAATATCACTTCAGTCATGGGTAATGTGGGCGTGGTCTACCCCAGCTAGGCCCCAAATGTAAGTTGGATGTAATTAGTGAAGTAGATGAGAGCACTGCTGATAAGCAAGTCTATACATCTATGATTTATCCTGGATATGCAGATTTGGACATGTCAGACTCAGATTCAGATATAGGAACAGACAGCAGATCAGGCTCAATAATTTCGATTGGAATAAAACCAAAGTCAGCTACACATGAAACCATACATGACACAAAAGTATAATAATCTAGCTCAGTATAGGCCTAAACAGAAGTATAGGTCAAGATTGCATTTAAATCTATCCCTTTAAGAAACACTTCTGCTTTCAGCTAGACATAAAGTTGAGAAATTAGAAGCATGTGCGCTTTTGCAAACAGTCTGTGTGCTAAGCAGATATTAGGTCAGATTGAAGTTCCTTAATTAAATAGAACAAAGGGAGAGGCTGGTTCATTCTGCAAGAGGATAGGCTAAGCGGTTTCTGGGGCAGGTTGCCCTGCTCTTGTGAAATTGAATCTAAGCCACTTAGCAAATATAACGGATTTAGTTTAATAGAAATCAGCAAAATATAATGAGTAACTAATCAGCTTCTAACAGCACAGTGACACCTACTGGATTTAATGAACGTACTTATAAGATATAACTTCTGCTTTTTATATAAATAATATTGTCTGTGTTGGCAAAATTGATGTACACGTGGAATTTGGAAAGTACCAGATGTTAATTAAAGATTAACTGAATCAGTTGATATCACCTAATAAAAAGCTAAGCTCTTCGGAACCATCTTTGAAGAGGCATGTTGGAATAGTCGAATTAGACTCGGTGTGTCTCTTCCCTATAGAGCTCAATAGCAATTGATTGATTAATTAATTGTGTCGTGTCTTTATTTCCTGTTGAGGAGTACTGGAAGATAAGAACCCAGGTATTTTTTGAGTGGGATCACGACCCCAAGGGGGGGGTTATAGAGAGTCGACAGGTAACATCCCTACATCTTCCTCAGTAAAGACTGAAGCAAAGAATTCATTCAGTCTCTCCGCTATCGCCTTGTCGCCTCTTAGTGCTCCTTTAACCCCTTTATCATCTAATGGACCAACTGACTCTCTCAGAGGTTTTTTGCTACGAATGTACTTGAAAAGGTCTTTACTTCACGTTTTTGCTTCCGCAGCAAGCTTCTTCTCAAACTCTCCCTTTGCCTGCCTTATCAATGCGTTGCATTTGACTTGCCAGTGCTTGTGCTGTTTCCAGGTTTCGTCGTTTGGCTCTTTTTTCCATTTCCTGAAAGATGCTTTTTTGGCAACAACAGCCTCTCTGACCTCACCTTTAAACCATGCTGGCAGTTTTTTGGACTTCCTTCCACTTTTCTTAAAGCGTGGAATACAGCTGGTCTGGGCTTCCAAGATAGTATTTTTCAACAACAGCCAAGCCTGATGTACGTCTTTAACCTTTGCAACTGCTCCTTTTAGTTTTTTCTTAACTGTTTTCCTCATTTTATCATAGTCTCCCTTTCGAAAGTTAAAAGGTAGTACTGTGGATTTCCTTACTATCCCTCCTCCACTAATTAAATCAAAGGCAATCATGCTATGATCACTATTGTCAAGTGGCCCCAACAACCTTATCTCTTGCACTAGATCTGGTTTTCCACTAAGGATTAGGTCTAATATAGCTTCCCCTCTGGTTGGTTCATGAACCAGCTGCTCCAAGAAGCAGTCATTTATTTCATCTAGGAACTTTATCTCCCTAGCATGTCCTGACGTGACACTGACCCAGTCGATACCGGGGTAGTTGAAATCACCCATTATTATTACTGTGCTGTACCTTTTGTTAGCTTCCTTGATTTCTTTGAGCATTTCATCATCCATTTGGTCATTCTGGCCAGGCGCTCGATAGTACACCCCCACTGCCATTGCCTTCCCCCTTTTACATGGAATTTCAATCCATATAGATTCTACAGCAGATTTTGTTTCCTGCAAAACTTTAATCCTTTCTGACTCAATGCCCTCTCTAACATAGAGCGCAACCCCTCCACCAATTTGATCAGCTCTATCATTACGATATAGTTTGTACCCAGGTATCACAGTGTCCCACTGGTTGTCCTCCTTCCACCATGTCTCTGATATTCCAGTCATATCTAACCTTTCATTTAGTGCTATATATTCTAACTCTCCCATCTTATTTTTTAGACTTCTAGCATTTGCATACAAGCATTTTAGAGAATGTATTTTATTCACATTAATTTGGCTGTTGTTAGACATGGGTAATTTGGGATCTTTAAGCTCTGTCTGCTCCATACTTGAGGGCATTTGGGCTACTTTACTCTTTTGTGGAACCTCTCTGCTTTTGGTAGTATCCTTCAAAGATACATTCTTCCGAACCATCCGCTCTTGGGCGACTGTCGGCTTTCCCCTAATATCTAGTTTAAAAGCTGCTCTATCTCCTTTTTAAAGGTTAATGCCAGCAGCCTGGTTCCATCCTGGTTAAGGTGAAGCCATCCCTTCGGAATAGCCCCTCCTTTCCCCGGAAAGTTCCCCAGTTCCTAACAAATCCAAAACCCTCATCTCTGCACCATTGTCTCATCCACGCATTGAGACTCCGGAGCTCTGCCTGCCTTTTGGGTCCTGCGCGTGGAACAGGAAGCATTTCAGAGAATGCTACCCTGGAAGTTCTGGATTTCAACTTCCTACCTAAAAGCCTAAATTTAGCCTCCAGAACCTCCCTACCACATTTTCCTATGTAGATTGTAAGTAGATTGCCGGGCCTTTCTTCTGCGCAGTTTAAGTTTGGTGTTGTTGCCGTTGTCACAAAAATGTGATCCTCCGCCATCAACACTATCCCATTCTGCTGCTGCCCAGATGGGTGGTTTGTCTTGGTCTGGCACCTCAGCTGAGACCTGTCCATCTTGGGAGACCCTGCCAGTAGTTGAACTACCGATAGTTTAGCTCTCAGCATCACTGATGCACGCAAGCCCTCACAGCACGACAAGCCTCTCCACTTATTGAACTTAATTATTTCTCACACCTCTTCCTTTCCCCTCCATTCACACCATGTTCATCAACTGGTTCTCCTCACAGCTTTGGATACTCCCTCAGATGCTGCTTTTTTATGTTTTTGACCCATGATTTGAACTTCTCTCCCCACATATTAGAGAAAGGAAGGCAAATCATTCTCAACTGAAATCCATGTTGAAGACCTATTTCTTTCCCTCGCCAATGGAGAGATTTTCCTGATCCAGCTACAGACCGATACAAGTTTTCTTTAGTTTTTCTTTTCTTTCTTTTAGGTTTATTTATAATTGTCTTTTACTTGTTTCTTTCAATTTCTATATCATTATACATAATTATGTAAACCGCTTTGAAGCATCCATCTGGGCCTAAAGATGGAATATCAAAAATTCGAATAAACTGAACTAAAAGTTGTGCAGTGAGAATGACACACACAAAACTGATTCAAAGACGCAGACCAGGTGTCATCAATCACAGTCCTTCAGGGCAACAAAGTTTTTCAAAGTAGCCAAAATGCACAGATTAACCCCATTTTTGGACCTAACCTAGGTATATATAGCTGCTGAATATTCATTATGGGCACCCTGGAAACAAGGTCCATGTGTTGCTTTCAAGGACCGGAGCTTACAAGCGAAATGCTGATGGAGTGATAGTGAAATACACATGAAGGTTTTGACCATTTGGTGCTTCAGGATTATGCTCGTGTGCCACATAGACCAAGCCTTCCCTGGGGACCCTGCAGATAGTCAGGTTTTCAGCACATCCACAATGAATATACAGGAGATGGATTTGCCGACATTTCCTGTGTAAGTGAGGGGTTGGAAGGAGGATGAGTGAATAACTAAGTGTCAGAGCCAAAATATTCTAGGAAGAGGTGGGTTTTTAGTTTGAGTCGGAATTCCCCAATGTTTGTCAAGAATCTTATCTCTGGGGTGAGGGAGTGGCAAATAGTAGGTGCGTGGAAGGAGAAGGCTCTGCTAGAGGTGGAACGGTTGGAACGAGAGAACGTGGCCAGGTTGTGGATGGCTTTTCTCCTTGATCTGTTATTGAGAGGCTTGTGAATGAATGGCTGAAGGATGAGAAGCTGTGGAGGATCTTGACGATGCTTAGGGAGACTTTGTACTTAACTCTCATATAAATGGGTAGCCAGTGGAGCTGTTTTAGTACAGGGGTAATGTGTGCTTGTCGTAGCAATGCCTGTAATGATTCTGGCAGCTGCATTCTGCATGACTTGTAGGGGGAGCTAAGGCGCATAGCTGTCGCTGCCGAACTTTAACCCCGGATATTCAATCCGAGGCTAGATCCGGCAAGCAGCATTGAATATGTGGGTTGCCAGCACAGCAGCACGTGGTGCAAAGACTAACTACAGCGGCAATATTCAGCTGCTGCCCATTTAGCTTTGGCGGCAAAATTTTGAACAGCTTTTGCTACACCTAACTTTTGCCACGGAGGGATAACTGGGGAGCGGATGAATATCACCATTACACAGTTATCACACTCATAACGCCTCTGAACGTCCCAGTGCTAAGCACGTAGCATCGGGGTATATAGCGGCATTACTCTGGGATATTCAGAGGAATAACCTGCTTAGGGGCATTTATGCAGTCTACGGCTCTATAAACCATGTAAATACTTTGCAGTATCAGGCCCAGTATTTTTTGTCAGCACCATAATTCAATTTTCTTCCTTTCTTTCTTCTTCTCTGTCCAACATTCACATTCATATAACGTTATTGAAAATATCATGGCCTGGATAAGTCGAATCTTTGTACGCAGAGATACGTCTCTTCCATTGAAAGCCTTGTCTAGGTCCTTCATAGTCATTCTGCCAACAGCAATGCATCATCAGATTTCTTAATGCTTGCCATTTAACATAGTAAGTGACAGCAGATAAAGACCAGCATGGTCCATCTAGTCTGCCAGAATTGTACGTGCTGTTCCAGGCAAGTTATCCCTCTCCATTTAGAAGTTACTCACCTTTCTTTTGATTCCATACTCTTACTAAGTAGTAATCCTCTGTGTCTGTCCCATACCTTTTCGAATTCCTTCATTATTGATCCAAGCAGGTTAAAATTGTCTACTATTTCTTCTCCATCAAGGATGAAAGTATTGATTTTGCCAGTATCTTTGTCTTCTTCACATTAAGGGTTGTTGTTTATGAAGTGCCATCAAGTCAATGCTGACTCATGGCAAGGTATGATCTGAAGTAGACTGCTAGATCTTTTACTTTTCTTCTGAGACCATGGAGGATAAAGTGACTCGCCCACAGTCACAAACAACACTAGTGGGAATCCAACCCTGGTCAGTTGGATACCAGGCTGTTGCACTAAACATTAAGCTACTCATCCACTCTAGTATGGCCCATTTTAAGACTATGTTCCTTGTTCTTGATAAGCAAATCTTTTAGATCATCTTCACTTTCAGCCAGTAATGTGGTATAATCTGCAAAGCAAAAATTGTTGATGTGTCATCCACCAGTCTTCACACCTCAGTTATCTTCACACAGTTCTGCTTCTCTGATGATTTATTCTGCATATAAATTGAACAGGTAGGGGGAAAGTATGCAGCCTCACCATACACTTCTGCTGATTTTAAACCATTCTGTTTCTCCTTGTTCTATTCTAACTGTTGCTTCTTGATCAACGCAAAGGCCATGCATGAGAACTATCAGGTGTCCTGATATACCCAGCTTTCTTAATGTGGCCCAGAGTTTTCCATGATATATGCATTCGAAGGCCTTACTGCAGTCTACTATTACTAGTACTACTACTGAGCATTTGTATAGTGCTATAAGACATATGCAGCGCTGCACAGACATGTAAGAGGCAGTCCCTGCTCATCAGAGCTTGCAATCTAGTCAAGACAGACAACACAAGAGAAACACAAGGAGATCAGATGATCAAGATCCGAAAGCGGCAATGAAGAAGTGAGTTTTCAGCCTGGATTTGAAAAGGGTCAGAGAAGGCGCCTGACATACAGATTCTGGTAGTTTGTTCCAGGCGTAAGGTACAGCAAGGTGAAAGGAGCGAAGTCTGGAGTTAGCTATAGAAGAGAAGGGCACAGATAGAAGTGATTTGTCAGAAGAGCGGAGATCCCTAGGAGGGGTATAGGAAGAGAAAAAAGAGGAAAGGTAGTGAGGAACTGCAGAGTGAATGCACTTCTCCATGGACAAGCAGGAAAAGTCAGCCACACCTGGTGACATCCTCCGGGCAGCACCATAGATGGAAGTGCTCTCCAGAGCTCAGAGACTTCTGAGCATGTGCAGGTGGCCCCACCTCCCCAACCTGCCCATAGCCCGGCCAGTCTTTTTTCTTCCGCCTTGCCTCAAGACTGATTCTCTCCACTCTCCTTAATTTTTCATCTAAATTCCACATTTCAACAGAAAATCATGCCCAAACCTGGATTCAAGAAATGCCCACGCTGTGGGAGAAAGATGAACTCCACCAACACGCACGATCGCTGCATCCGATGTCTGGGGGTGGATCACCAGGTGAAGACTGCTCAAAATGCTCTCACATGTTTCCCAGAGCGTGTAAGTACAGAGGTCACGCTCTCCGGGAGTTCCTTGCTTCTACTGACGAGCCAGCTCCAACTGATCTCCCCCCCCCCCCCCCCCACCGGGGCACAGAACCCTCCGGATCTTCTCCAGCACTCCCTCAGTATTCTCTGCTGTATTCCCTGGCACGGGATGCGCCCAGCAGGGCCTCCATCCCCGGCCCCCAACTGGCTCTCTTCACACCAGTGCTGGAAAGACTTCCGCCAGGATTCCTGCTCTTCTCCCACACCCTGCGAGCTTCTCCGGGTCCCCGGCGAGACAGCAGCATCCCCTGCAAGATGGCGCCGGCAACGTGCTTTCCGAAAGCCCCGCCCACTGGATCTCCATTGGCAAGCTCAAGGACGAATCAAGAGTTCCCCTTGTGCCGACGTCATCTCTCTCTCTCGGGCCAGAGAGGCTTCCCCTGAAGCTCCGGATCACTTTTCCAGCCCCCGGCGTCACTGCGCCGACCATGGAACTCCCTGCCAGTGCAAGGATTTCCAGTGCAGCACTAGCAGCCCGGATGATCAGCGCCATGGACGACATCACAGCCACAAGCACCGTAGCAAAAATGGCAGAGCCGAAAGTGGAGGCAAATTCAAATGCACCGGCAGACATGGGAAGAGGGGGAGCGTCAGTTCGCGCTACAGGCGCAGAAGGACAAGCACCAGCAGCTCCAGCGTTGAGAGCAGAACCAGGATACAGTTGAAGAAAAAAAGAAGGCACAGCAGCTCTAGCTCCAGCAGCAGCTCTCCCCACAGGCGCAACAAACCTTCTGTGTCTTTGGACAATTCAGCAGCAATCCTCAAGCTTCTCTCATGCCTGGTGGAACAAACTTCCCCTCAGGAGGCCAGGGGCACGCACAATCCACCCCCTGCGGCCGCCTGCCCATCTCCAGCAGCCAACTTCCCTTCTCCAACAACCGCCGGCCCATCTCCAGCAGCCGCCAACCACGCCAACTATACACGGATGCCATCCAGGTCTCCCTCTCCCTCTCAGGATTATCCGACTGAGGTGAGCGACGGAGACGGGATCGATTCCGCCCCTGTGGGCCCCAGGACTTCTAAAGAGTCCCCTGATGCGGAACTGCCTTCTAACGAAAGGGAGGATCTATCGAGTAAAAATCCTCCGGAGGACCTCACCTACCCCAAATTTTTGAAAAAGGTGACGGCGGCCCTAAACCTAACAACTGACAAGACAGAGGAACAGGAACCTGAGGTCCTTAAATACCTTCACACGCCTAAACCCGCAATTGCCTTGCCCATTCACCCAAAGCTACGGGACAACCAGCTATCACTGTGGCAGACCCCGACCTCAGGTCACACTTGTTCCAGATGATTGGACGCTAAATACCATGTCCACCCTGCCCCTGGCTTCAATAGACGACAGCTCCCACATCAATCTATCATTGTCTCTTCAGCCCTTAAAAGGGTCAAATCTACTCGGACCCATGCCAACCACCCGCTGGGGAGAGACTCCAAGCTCCTGGATGACGTGGGGAGGAAGGCCTACCAGGGAGCCGTGTTTAGTGCCAGAATTGCAGCACACCAGTTCCAGCACATCCTCTTCCAGGATGTGCTGATGGTGGCTCTCAAGGGTCACCTCTCGGCCCTGCCCAAGGAGTTGCAGGCTGAGGCCACCTCATCCTTCCAGGATCTGACGGAATGCATCAGACATCTGTTCAGCACCGCCTTTGACACTGCCATCAGGACAGCCAGCACCGGTATCTCGGCCTGGAGGTGGGCTTGGATAAGAACATCCGGCCTACGGGAGGACACCCATGATAGAACTGCAGATGCCCCATGTGCAGGGGAATCCCTTTTTGGCGACAAGGTCACGGATTCCGTCAATGACCTCAAGGAACATTGTATCACCCTACAGACCCTGGCTGCCGATGGCCTAGAACGCCACCCAACTGCTCAAAAAGGCAGCTACTACCAGAAGCCTTACTACCCAAACAAGCGGTACAACTCCACTCGCAAGTGGCAGGCACCGCGCTACAAACAGCCTTATCAGTCCTCCCACAACTAAAGGCAGCACCAGAGGGAGCGCAAGCCCAAGAAGCAGGCAACACCTCAGTCTGCTAAGACCTCCTTTTGACAGGTGGTGTCAAGTAGCCACGCTGGGCGGGGACGCAGTTGCTCCTCCTGTAGGAGGCCATCTATCTGCTTTTCTCCCAGCCTGGCAGGCCATCACCTCAGACAGCTGAGTGCTGCAGATCATACAAGAAGGATACTGCATACGCTTCACCTCCCCGCCCTCCCAGAGCTCACCACCAACCAGGGAACCACCTACGCATCTCTGGCCCCTGATGTCCAATCTGCTACAGCACCTCCTCACTTCCCAGTCGATCGAAAAAGTTCCCAACAGCGAGATCGGCTCTGGCTTCTACTCCAGATACTTCCTTATTCCCAAGAAGTCAGGAGAGGTTTGCCCGATCCTGGACCTCTGCAGATTGAACAAGTTCATCGCGAAGGAGCGTTTCAGGATGTACTCCCTCAACTCCATCCTGCCGCTCATCCAGACAGGGGACTGGCTAGCCTCCTTGGACCTACAAGAAGCATATTCACACGTCCCCATCCACTCGACCCACAGAAAATACCTACGCTTCAAGGTGCAGGAGAAACACTTACAGTACAAGGTGCTCCCCTTCAGACTATCTCCGGCACTGCGAGTCTTCACAAAATGTGTAGCAGTAGCAGTGGCACACCTTCGCAAGCAGGGATCGCCGTCTTCCCATACCTCAATGACTGGCTACTCTCAGCACAGTCAGCCCCGGAGTCATGGGGAGCAGTGCGGAGGGCTACCAAGCTGCTTTCTAGCCTTGGATGCCTCCTGAACCTGAAACCATGTCAGAGAATACAGTTCATAGGCGCGGTCATCGACACTTGCGCCTTGAAAGCCCTCCTTCCCAAGCAGCGTGTGGCAATGATCATATCCTTGGCCACAGAGATATTGGCATCCAAACTGACCTCAGCACGGTCCATCCTATGCCTCCTGGGACACATGGCCACAACAACCTCGATCCTGCCTCTAGGAAGACTACACATGTGCAGTCTCCAATGGCACGTACGCACCCATTGGAATCAGCTCTCTCAGCCACTGAGCATGTGTGTGCCCATAGACAACCGGGCAAGAAAAGGCCTACGCTGGTGGGCTTGCCTGGCCAACCTCACACGGGGCAAGGACTGGAACAACGCATGCACCACATTGTCCTCACCACAGACGCGTCCTCCACGGGATGGGGAGCCCACTTTCTTCATCTCAGCTCCCAAGGAACATGGACAGCAAAGGAGCATATCCTGCACATCAACCTGCTCAAACTCCGGGCCATCAGGTATGTCTTGAAAGCTTCCAGACACAGCTGAAGGGGAGAGCCATTCTGGTCCAAATGGACAACTAAGTGGCCATGTTCTACATCAACAAACGAGGGAGCACAGGCTCCCAATCCCTCTGCAAGGAAACACTCGCAATCTGGTCCCTCGCCCTGGTCAACAACTCCAATCTGAAAGCCTCTTACCTTCCCGGGGAACAGAACACCCTTGCCAACAGGCTGAGCAGACAACTGGAACCGCACGAGTGGTCCCTGCATCCGGAAGTTGCAAAATCCATTTTCCAATGGTGGGGGACCCCACACCTTGACCTTTTCACAACGGAGAGCAACATGAAGTGTCATCTGTTCTGCTCCAAGCGCCCATCAAACAAGTGTCTAGCTCAAGATGCATTCACCGTGTGCTGGGGGGACTGGTCTCTAATGTAGGCCTTGCCCCCCACCCCCTGATCACGATGCCGCTGCAGCGCATCATCTCCGACAGGGCATATGTCATTCTAATCACACCCCACTGGCCTCGCCAGATGTGGTTCCCTCTGCTCCTACGCCTCACACTGGAACCCCCGGCGCGGCTGCCCCTGTGCCCAGACCCCCTCATCCAGAATGGCAGGAGCACGCTACACCCTAACCTGCAAGCCCTCGCCTTGACGGCTTGGAGATTGAGTGGAGACACCTGCCAGTCTTGAATTTGCCATTGGAGGTATAGCACATGGTTCTGGCAGCTAAGCGCCCATCCACACGGAAGTCCTACAGTCTTAAGTGGAAGCATTTTACCATTTGGTGTGCATCCCAAGGCTTGGACCCAGTCTCCTGCCCCATACCGATGGTCCTGAAGTACCTCACTTCTCTCTTCAAACTCGGCCTGAAGACTCAATTAATCAAGGTACACCTCACTGCAATTACATCCCTCCATGGCAGCAGAAATAGGGCCAACGCCTCTATCGCATCGCAACCCATCGTTGCTCAGTTCATGAAGGGCCTGGCTAACCTCCGGCCCCCCCATCCGACCGCCGGTGCCAACTTGGGATCTTATTACAGTCCTTCAACAACTAACGCAGGCGCCCTTCGAGCCGCTACAAATGGCAGACATGAAGTTCGCATCTTGGAAGACTCTCTTCCTCGTCGCCATAACCTCGGCCAGGAGGATCAGCGAGCTCCAGGCCCTGGTCTCTCATCCTCCTTACACACAGCTCCATCCCAACTGCGCATCTCTGCACACCCACCCGACGTTCCTGCCAAAGGTGGCCTCCTTCTTCCACATCAACCAAGCCATCGACCTACCCTCCTTCCTCTCGGAGCCACATTTGTCAGAGGAGGAGCAGAGGCTCCATACCCTCGACAGCGTCAGAGCCCTATGCATCTACCTTGATAAAACAGCTAGCGTAAGGCAAGGGATGGAACTCTTCATATCTTTCGACCCCAACAGGCCTGGGAGGCCCATCACTAAGAGGACCCTATCCCTCTGGATATCTGCCTGCATTGCCTTCGGACGGGTGCCCAGACAGGTCATAGGATAGGAGCGCATCAGCTGAGGGTGCTAGCAACTTCCTTTGCCAACCTGCGCTCGGTTCCAGTCAGCGACATTTGCAAAGCCGCCACCTGGTCCTCAGCCCTCATCTTTCAGAAGCACTACTGTCTGGACCTCGAAGCGCAGCCTGACAGTGTCTTTGGTCGCGTGGTCCTATCTGCCGCCACCGCAACGGCTGCAGCCATGGGGACTGGGCCACTCGGCCTGCCCCTTGGACCGCCTCCTGCACAGCAGCAGGGAAACTGATGTGACTGTTGGCCTGGACTTGCCTTCATCCATACCAATGTTACACTGTTACAATTGAGTTTTGCACTGCTGCTACAAGTGCCTCCTTGCACTATTTGCACACAATGTTTCGCACAGAGTGAATGCACGGTTATTTGCACTGTCGCTGTTTATATGCACTGTGATGCACTGTTATTGCACTGTTGCTGTTATTGCATGTTTGCCTACCCTAAAATAAACGCATTGTTTTGCACACTCCCATCGTGTCTATCTTCTTATGTTATGTCTTATGCCTCCCTCATCCACCTCAGCGCGCTCTCGCGTAGCTAGGGAGTCACCAGGTGTGGCTGACGCTTCCTGCTTGTCCATGGAGAAAGCAAGCTTACTTACCTGTAATGAGGGTTCTCCATGGACAGCAGGATAAGTCAGCCACATGATCCCTCCCACCTCTCCTGGTTGAGGTCGGCCGACCGGCTCGCACCCTAGCCTGAGGATCAGAGCTAGAGAATCACTGGCCAGACTAGGGCCGGGCCGGGGAGGTGGGGACCGCTGCACATGCTCAGAAGTCTCTGAGCTCTGGAGAGCACTTCTGTCTATGGCGCCGCCTGGAGGACGTCACCAGGTGTGGCTGACTTATCCTGCTGACCACGGAGAACCTCCGTTACAAGTAAGTAACCTCACTTTATAGGTCAGCGGGAGAAGTTTGAACTGAATATGGAAATGGATAGGGAACCAAAGAAGTGACTTGAGAAGAGGGGTAATATGAGCGCGATGAGGATGGCAGAAAATTAGCCGCACAGTAGAGTGCTGAACAGATTGAAGGGGAGAGAGATGATTCATAGGGAGACCAGCAAGAAGGAGGTTACAATAGTCAAGACGGGAGGTGATTAAGGAGTGGATAAGTGTCTTAGAATGATGGAAAAGTTCTATAACATCAACAAAGACAAAACCTGGAGCTGACTGTGGTACAGGTCATCAACTACTAGTATGCAAACTCAAGCTAAAGTTGAAAAAGAGCAAACCACTCATGAATGCAGCAAAATATGACCTTGAGAATATACCACTGGAATTTAAAGACTGCATGCAAAATTGATTTGCTACTTTAGATACAAATGACAGAGCTCCAGAAGAGTTATGGAATGACATGAAGAAGGTTGTGTTGGAAGAAAGCGAGAAGTCTCTACAAAAGGTGAAAAAGCAAAAACGGCCAAAATGGATGACGGAAGAAACTCTGAAAAGTGCCCAGAAACGCAGAATAGGTAAAGCCAGAGCAGAAAGAAAGACAATAACAGAACTCAACAGAGATTTCCAACGTGCAGCAAGACAGGACAAGGAAAAGTACTACAACGACGCATGCAAGGAAATAGAAGCAGAAACTATTAGAGGAAGAACAAGATCAGCTTTCCTAAAGCTACGAGAGTTAAAGAAAAAGTTCCAGCCTCGAATTGGAATGTTACAAGATGCTCAAGGTTCTATGTTGAATGATGCTGAGAAGATCAAGAAAAGGTGGAAGGAATATACAGCGTTTTTATATGATAAAGATCAAGTGGACCAACAGCCGTTTCAACCTGTACCTTATGATCGGGAACCATTGGTGATGAAAGAAGAAGTTGAAGCATCATTGAAAGCCTTATCAAAGAACAAAGCACCAGGCATTGATGGCATTCCTATAGAAGTATTACAGAAATCTGATACAGCTGTTACTGTACTTACAAGGCTCTGCCAAGAAATATGGAAGACAACATCATGGCCAACTGACTGGAAAAGATCTGTGTTTATACCAATACTAAAGAAAGGTGATCCAACTGACTGTGGAAATTATCGCACAATCGCTCTGATCCCACATGCCAGCAAGATTCTACTGAAGATTATTCAAAAGAGACTACAACCATACCTGGAACAAGAACTACCTGAAGTGCAAGCAGGGTTCAGGAAAGGGCGAGGAACGAGAGACATCATTGCAGATGTGAGATGGATCCTTGAAAAGACTAAAGAATACCAAAAGGATATCTATTTGTGCTTTATCGACTATAGCAAGGCTTTTGACTGTGTAAACCATGAGAAACTCTGGGCCACATTAAGAAGCATGGGTATACCAGAACACCTGATCGTACTCTTGCACAATCTGTACATTGATCAAGAAGCAACAGTTTGAATGGAACAAGGAGAAACAGAATGGTTTAAAATAAGCAAAGGTGTAAGACAAGGCTGCATACTTTCCCCCTACCTGTTTAATTTATATGCAGAACAAATCATCAGAGAAGCAGGATTGTATGAAGACAACAGAGGTGTGAAGATTGGTGGAAGACTCATCAACAACCTTGGCTATGCTGATGATACCACATTACTGGCTGAAAGTGAAGATGATCTGAAACATTTGCTTCTCACAATCAAAGAACATAGTCTCAAAATGGGCCTGCACCTTAATGTAAAGAAGACAAAGATCATGACAACTGGCATAATCAACAGGTTCATCATTGAAGGAGAAGAAATTGAAATCGTGAACAACTTTAACCTACTTGGATCAATCAATAAAGAAGCAACAAGCAGTCAAGAAATCAGACGATGCATTGCTCTTGGCAGAATGGCCATGAAAGACCTAGATAAGATTCTCAAGAGCAGAGATGTCTCTCTCCATACAAAGATTCGACTTGTTCAAGCCATGGTATTTTCAATAACATCATATGGATGTGAAAGCTGGACAGTGAAAAAGATAGACAGGAAGAAAATTGATGCCTTTGAATTATGCTGCTGGCAGCGAATACTGTGTATACCATGGACTGCCCGAAGAACAAACCAGTTGGTACTAGAGGAGATCAAACCTAAGCTTTCTTTAGAAGCTCAGATGACAAGACTTCGACTTTCATACTTTGGACACATCATGCGAAGAGAGAGATCATTAGAGAAAGACATCATGCTTGGCAAGATAGAAGGTCAACGCAAAAGAGGAAGGCCAGAAATGAGATGGATCAATACAATAACAGCAGCTACGGGTACCAGTCTGTCAACAATGAGCCGCCTGACTCAAGACCGAACACAATTTAGGATAGCTATCCAGAGGGTCGCCATGAGTCGACTCTGACTCGACGGCACTTAACAACAACAAGTGTCTTAGTAGATATCCTTGCATTTCGGACAGTTCTTGTTTCAGGTATATTTGTGGTTTCCACTGAATGGTCTTGAGTGGTCCTGTGGCATGTGGGATCAGAGCGATTGTGCGATAATTTCCACAGTCAGTCGGATCACCTTTCTTTAGTAGTGGTATGAATACAGATCTTTTCCAGTTAGTAGGCCATGGTGTTGTCTTTCAAATTTCCTGACAGAGCCTTATAAATATTGTTAACAGCTACATCTGATTGCTGTAATACTTAAATGGGAATGCCATCAATGCCTGGTGCTTTGTTCTTCGAATGCTTTCAATGCTCTTCAACTTCTTCTTTCATTATCATCAATCGTGTAAACCGCCTCTGATCGCTGGAAGAGGCAGTATAGAAAAAAGTACAAATAAATAAATAAAACAGCTCCTGATCTTAAGGTACAGGTTAAAATGACCGTTGATCCATTTCATCTTTATGGTATAACGACTCTGAGTTTTCTTTCCATCTTTCCCTGATCTTCCCAGCATCATTTAACATGGATCCTTCAGCATCTTTTAGCTTCATATCTGAAGCCAGAAGTTTCTCTTTAACCCTCGTAGCTTTAGGAAAGCTAATATCGTTCTTTCTCTGATAGTTTCTGATTCTGTTTCCTTGCATGTGTCATTGTAGTACGTCTCTTTGTCTTTCCTTGCTGCATGTTGGAAACCTCCGTTCAGTTCTGTGATTGCCTCTCTTTCTTTGCTGGCTTTAGCTTCTCTCCATTTCTGGGCAATTTTCAGAGTTTCTTTGGTCATTTATTTTGGCCGTTTTTGCTTTTTCACCTTTTGCAGAGACTTCTCATTTTCTTTGAGCACAACTTTCTTGATATCATCCCATAACTCTTTCGATGCTTTGTCATTGTATCCAAAGGAGCAAATTGATTTTGCAATCTTTAAATTCCAGTGTTTTATTTTCAAAACCGTACTTTGCTGCATTCATGAGTGACTTGTTCTTTTTCAGCTTTAGCTTGAGTTTGCACATCAGTAGCTAGTGATCTGTACTACTGTCAGCTTCAGGCGTTCTCTTTGTTGATGCTATAGAGCTTTTCCATCATTGACTCCCACAGATGTGGTCAATTTGATTTTTGTACAAGTGTTTGTAGTTGGGACGTCTATGAGGTTGCTTGTGCGGCCGTTCAGTTTGGGGACATTCAAGTTGTTAAAATTGGGCCAAAACATAAAGATCCCTTAAGTTTTTTGGGATGTTTTGCCCCGGACACCCTATAAGTTCTGATGAGCAGGGATTGTGTCTTACATCTATATGTACAGTGCTGTATACGCCTGGTAGTGCTATAGAAATGATTAGTAGTGCAGTAGTAGAAGATTCCCCCTGAACATCTTTTCTAAAATGCCGCTTTAATGCTATGAGGATAATTTTGATATCAGATTTAAGTCATTGTTCGTTTTATTTATAGTGTGAGTATATAGCTGTGTGTTTTCATGTTATTGTACAGGTTCACATTACTTGCTATCCGAGTTTTGGGATGGCTTATGATTAATTCTAGGGTTAATTCAGCATGTTTAGGATCAGAGTTACATTGTTAAGAGTGATCGTTTCATTCTTAGTAAATTGAATCTTAGCTTGGGGATTCCTGCTGCTTGCCTTATATTGTTGGTTATATTTACTGTTAGAATTACTAGGGTTAATGTCGTTATTCTTAGGAGATTGGGATGTTTGTGTTATCCGGACGTTTACAGTGCCTGAGTTGTCCAACTCCACTTTCCCATCTTGATAAGAGAAGGGCTTTGGGCACCATATAACCAGATTCCAACAGGAGCTGCTCCGAGTTCACTGGCACCAGACTTGGCATGGTGGTGACCCCCCCTCCCCCCTAATATATGCAGGCTGAGAAGCTCCAGCTGTAGAGATTCAGAGTCACTCCAGATCCAGAGGAGAGCCGGAGACCCAGGACACAGCACTGCACTGAAACTGGGGCTTCTTTTGGGAAAAAGTCATTTCAGAGCCTCCAGACTCTGCCCGTCCTCTGCCCACAACATCGTTTTCTTCACTCTCTCTGCAGTCTCTTCTCGGCGTTGCTCTGTCTTTCCCTGGGTCTGCCTGTCTCGGTTAGATGCTCTTTCTGTCTGTCTCTTCTTTGCTTGCCCTGCTCCAGTCTCAAGGCTTTGGCAGGCTGCAGGAGTGGGGGGTGGGGCCCTCTCTGCCTTAATAGTACTGGTAGGAGGGACGGATTTTGCCTTCCATTCAGAAAGTGAGGAGCTGTGCCAGCCTCTGACTGGTGGGTTGGTCTCAGTACCCTGGGAGAGGGGGGGGGGGGGCTGGGGGTGCTCTGCTGCTTCTCTGCTGACATTCGGCTTTCATCCACTCCGGTATCAAACAGTAGGAGAGAGACAAGCATACAGCATCCTAGAGATAGACACACCGCATCCATAACTACTCTGCTGCTCCACCCCGGAGAGGCAGACAGGCACCACTCAGGAGAGAGAAACACTGCATCCAGGCTACCCTGCTATCCTACACCGGAGAGAGGATCCCAGAGACGAATGCACAGCATCCAGGACTATCCTACACTGGAGAGAGGATCCCAGAGGAAAACGGGCAACTTCCATAACTAGTCTTCAGCAGCACCCTAGAGCCAGACAGCCTGCACCCAATTCTCCTGCTGGTCCACCTTGCAGAAAGGAGCAGTCTCGGCTATTCTGCAGACAGACAGACACACACACACTTGTGTCCAACCTTCACTGTGGCCCCATCTCACCTCAGCATCAAGATCTCTACCAGGGAGGAGGACCAGTTCCAGTTTCGGAACTGGAGCTGCCTGCGGATCTCAGAAGACTTGCAAACGTCTACAATCCCCCAGTGTAACTCCTGAATCAGCAACCTCAGCCGTGACGTCCCACAGGCCCCTTTTCTTTTTCAAGTTTGCTTTGACTGGGTGTTGAAACATTTCATTTTTGGAAAACGCAGGAACCTACCGTGGACACACACACACACACAAAAAACATTAGCAAAGCCATTTTAAGGTAAGCAGTGTCTGTGTCCTTAGCCGGAAAAAGTGAGGAGAGATCCTACTGCCCCCCCCCCCCCCGACCCGACCCTCTGCTCTCCTGGTCCCCTCAGTCCCCTGCCCTCTGCTGCTGAGGGCTCCCAGGTTAGCTAGCTCCCTGCCAGGAAGATTTCATTGAGCAATCTTTGGCAAACACTTCCAGGTGAGAGTGGGAGAGTTGGAATTGGGGGGGGGGGGGGGGTACTACCTTTCTTGTTTTTCAAGCTGTCTTGAAATTGGGTTAGGGAAGAAATCCAGGGATGCCTCAGCGACTTACATTGCTGTAGCAAGGCACCAGGGAATACGGATGGGAGGGTTAAATAGAGGTGTCTGACTGGTCACTTGGTATAAGTATCTCAGGGTCTCTGCGGCTAGTGGGGAAAGTTTTGATGGGTGAGGTCTGCATTAAATGTCAGAGGATCAGCGAATAGCTTCACCTCTGGAGACTTCCAATGACAGAGCCGTGGACAGATAATGGAAGGAACATATGAATAGCGGGAAGGGGAGAGAGGGCAGTATCGATGATGTGTGCGATGTGCAGGGGGCAGGTTTGCGGGGTCCTACAATTATTGGGACCCAGATCTCAAATCCATCAATTAATCTCTCATACAGAATAAACCGAATTTCTGTCTGCCCAGGTATGTCTGCCTCTGCCTACTCTCTTCCTAGCTCCCTCTCTATAGAGCTCTGTCTCCTCTGTGCCACAGTTTTCAGGCTAATGAGCCTTTTTCTTGAATCCTTTGTACAGACATTCCTTTAGTTAAAGCAGAGGGAACGTCCTATTTGAAGGGAAACTCCAGTTTGAGAGGTACCCAGGAGAATGGGGCCCCCAGGAAATTGACCCTCCTCCTGCCCTTAAGTTATTTGGAGGAGGGGGTGTCTCAGAGAATTGCCCCTTTTTTCCCTCTTCAGTGCAGTAATTGAGAAGGGCTGGAGGGGGCCCTCTGCTTCCCCCTCCTCATGGCTTATAGCACCCACGCCACAAAGCTGGGGATTTACTCTCATGTTCTTTGATGCTTTTCCTCATTTTCTGTCTATCCACCTTTCTTATCTTCCCCCCAGGAATTTAAGGGAGAATTATTTGTTTTCCGAGACTTTTTCACAGCTTCTGAGTTCTTTGAAAATAAATTCCCCTCTGCTACCTGTTACTTCCAGAGGATTTGCTGCTGTCTCTTCTGATGGATGAGCAGTGCTGGGCTGTCTCTCTACAGAGTGCATTTTATTCTCCCACCCTGGAGAAATTAGGAGGGAAACCAGTTACCCAATACAATCTCATAGCCCCCACCCACCTTCCCTCTAAAATCACCCTAAAACCCTGTGCAGGAAAAAAGCCTCCCAAGGATTTTGTGCACTGATACGACATGTCTGGGGCTGTACTTGTGAATGCATTGGCCACTGCTGGAAAGAGGACACTGGGTTTGATGGACCTTTGGCCGGACCCAGTTTCACACGTCTTCTGTTCTTTATTTCTTGAACTCCTTCGATCTATCGCTTTATCCTTGTCGCTACTCTATTGCCCTGGGGTTTCCTCTGTGGGAATCCGCGATGTAAATCTCCCTAAAGCCTCCTTCTCTGGAGGAATCTCTGCCTCCAGACCTCGGCTTTTCCTTGAAACCTGTCTATTGAGGAGGTCAGGGAGGACCAGCACCCCCTCCTCCCCCCCCCCAATCCGCTTTAACAAGAGAAGCTGAGAAGCTCTAATGAGACCAATTTAGGGCTTGTTCTGCTCGGTTTGCATTTCACTTAATTCCATCAGGGTGTAACGTGTAGCGCTTACAGATCTCGCATTCATCTCCTGTAACGCTATTAAATGTAGACATTAGGCACTGATGGGCCTCTAGGAAAAAAGAAAACCCTAGTCCAAAGGTTTCCCCCATGTAATGGTCCCCAAGGCATCTAAGATTTCTTGAAAGAACTGCTTTTCCTGGTTTCTGTTTGCTTTCATGCTGGGGAGCAATGAAGCCCCCTCCGCCACAGGGAAAGGGTTATCTGGTAGGTGGTAGGGGTGGTGGAAAGGGGTGCTGGGCTTTGAAAGCAGCCACAGTTGGTGACCCCTGAGACAAAGTTGAGTTTGTCCTACCCTTCCTCAGGGCCATGGAGGGAGGCAGATTCAAAGCCCTTAAAAGACAAGAGCAATTTTTCTTTTTAAACAAAAATGAAAATGTAGAAATCAGTTTAAAATCCTGGAATTGAAAGAATCCTTCAAGCTCTGACTAACATGCAGAGAGTGGAATCTGTAAGACACACAACAAACATGAATGTAGGGGGTATATATCCAAGAGATGGCGTCCCAGAATTATCATTTTCACCCTTAACAAATTCTGCCTGTCCACATTAATTACTGACTTGCAGCCAGAAAGCAGCAGTCGAGTTGTGCAAGCAAGCTGTCTGCTTGTCAGTCTTGTCTGTAGGGGGCAAGTGCAGTCTCTCGCTTCTACAGAAAGCGACAGCTGTCCAGGGGGTCTCTGAGGAGGAAGGGGGACACCCCCATCTGCCCCTGTTGTGATAGGGCCTGGATGGAGAGCATTTCATAAGACAGCTCTTCCAATGGCTATGGATGCAGGGTGCCCTCAACAATTTAGTGGCCATGCTGGGTTCCCGGCAGGGGAAGGTTTTGTTCAATATAAATCAAATTCCTATGGGAGCCTTGGGGGAGGGGGGTACATAGGTCTGACTATCTGATGCTTTCAAGGCCTAAAGCTGAATAACCATCCATCCCATAAAGCTTCATGGTTTGGGTTTGTTTGTAAAGTGAATTAATATTCAAACTTTTTTCAAAAAGAAATTTGTGAAAAACTTAAACTTTACTCATGATTAATGTGAACATTGCTGACTGTTAATTCTGAATTTTGTGTGGTGTGTTCCGAACCCTATTTTCTTATTAGAAGGGAATGCTTGTGTGGGTGAAGGGGTAGCTTGAGCCAGTCTATCCAGGAGAGCGCCCCCTGGTGCTAGGGGCTGAGATACAGAGATGCAGAAGGTACACACACTCTCCCTCTGCCTGCCCTCATACATCCCCCCCTGCTCTGAGTCAAGTTCCTTAAGATGAAGCTTTTAACTTTATCATTTAATGGAAGAGTACTAGGAAACATTTTTTTTTAAATTCTGTAAGACTTCTCCACTTTAGGTGCCCACTAAATTAAGATCAGTCTTTTCCATTCCAACTTATATTTAGCTCTGGGAGGGATATTAGTGTTTAAAGCTTATGGAAGTTCCTTTGTCTGTGCTGTCTCCATCCATAAACATCAGGGTTGGTTGATGCTGTTCCACATCAGAATTTTCCCTGCACTGCTTAAGAATTGCAATGAAGGTGAGGAATGAGACCCATCAAGGAAGTGATTTAGCCAAGAAATGTTTTGTGGATTTAGCTTTTACCTCTTCTTCTGAGCCTTTGGAAAAATAATCTTGCGAAAGTAGAGCTGGATGTGAGCAGCTAGATTCCCCCAGCAGTTCTCCCCCCGGCAGTGAGGGGATTTTGTTGCACTTCCAGGCTCAGCAGCCACAAATCCCGAGCACACCCAGACCTCAAAGCCAAACCTCAGTAAGAAAACAGCAAACCAGATAGACAGGAAGCCTGGGTCCTGAAATAGCAGCAGCTCCAGGGAAGAAGAACGCCTGCCTTCCCAAATAACAAGAAGGAAAGGGCAGGCAGCATAGGCAAGTCACCTCTAAATAGTGAGGGGCAGAAAACTGGGAAATGAGAGATCAGAAAGTTGTTAAGAAGATATCCACATATGCCAAAAAGGTCGTCTGGGGTATCATATCTCCTGGTTGCCTCCTAGTCTTTTTGCTTGCCAGCCTTCTCCTTCCTCTTCCTGGTGACCAGGTTAGTCTGCCACCTTCTCAGATGGTTTACAGACATCTACCACAGACAGAAGCAGAAGGATTTAGGTATGTTGACAATCTTGAATTCAGTGCCCCAGAAAATATTTGTATTTATGATTTTTAAAAGCTCTTCCTGCTCGATCGCCTCCCTGTCTCTGAGCAAAGTGATAAGGTGTCGTTGTGCTGTTCATCATCAGAACCATGTTCCCCACCCCACCCCAGGCAGGCTTTGCATGGAGAGAGCAAATTCAGGAAAGGAATTGTTTAGAATTAAGGGGCTTGCTGAAGAAAGAAGTGGAAAATAAATAAATAGGACAGGTCAAAAAGAAAGACCTGGGATTTGTCTAAGCCATTAAAGAGCAGCCTATGAGTGGGACTGAGTGTAAGTAACGCAGCCAGTAGGTGCTGGACGGGGGCTTCGTTCTCTTTGCTGTGCTATGTTTAGGGTATCAGTAAAAAAGTTGAAGTTCTTGTCGTTTCTCATGACTGAAAGCGTGAGGACGCACACACTTAGCACTCTGGACATTGAGGTGGTCTTAGTGTGTAGGGAGGCCCTCACTCCACACCCTGCTACTAAAGTCGCCTTTAAGGACTGTTCCCATGTCATACCTGCCTTATCCTCCAGCCAGAAAAGAGAGAGGATGTGTCCCAAGGACATGATTCAGGCCTTAGTTCAGTACTAGGACTTAAATACAGGGCTCGCAGCTCTGTGCATTTCCAACGGCCGGCACTCAGGGTGGATACCCACCGTTAGCAGTACTGAGGAAGGAAACACTGGCAGAAACCCCTAAGCTACACATTGTGCACATAGACACGCAAAGACAGATTCATTCCTGAACTCTACTTGCATGGAAATTTGTACATGTTACCAAACTGATTAAAATGTGAGAAAAATGTACAAACTAGTAATAATGACATTAAAATAAAGCAACAGGGATAGTTCCCTTGCTTGGTGCTGGCCCATGTGGTCCGCTGTCCGGCTCCAGGATATAACATATTTTACTGCTTCTACTAGAGGTTTCCCTTCTTATTCTTTGATTTTCTTGGCCAGCTTAGGGAAATGCGCATCTCTGATATCTTCGTGCTTTGCACAGTACCGGAGGAAATGCACCTCTGTCTCTGTTTCTTCACTATTGCACTGCAGACTTCTTGGGCTTTCCAGTTCGGTATTTGTCTGCATAGTTCTGTTTCTAGTCTGTAGTTAGTGAAGATCTGTCTGGGATAAGCACAGAGGATCCTTGCTTGTGAAGGGTAAAGGCTGGAATTAGACCAGAGGATCCTTATCACAACATGGAATCTTGTCTGCCTCTTGGGAACCTGCCAGGTACTTGTGACCTCGATTGGCCACTGTTGGAAACAGGATGCTGGGCTAGATAGAACTTTGTTCTGACCCACTGTATCATATCTTATGTCTTAGCTGTGGGGTGTGTGCATGTGTGTGTCAGAGGTAAAGTCTGGGATGCGCACAGAGGACCCTTAGCTGTGGGTGGAGTGAGGGGTAAAACCTCGGATAAGCACAGAAGACCCTTAGCTGTGGGGGAGTGAGGTGTAAAGCCTGGGATAAGCACAGAGGATCCTTAGCTGTGGGGAGTGAGGGGTAAAGTCTGGGATAAGCACAGAGGACCCTTAGCTGTGGGGGAGTGAGGGGTAAAGTCTGGGATAAGCACAGAGGATCCTTAGCTGTGGGGGGAATGAGGGGTAAAGCCTGGGATAAGCACAGAGGATCCTTAGCTGTGGGGGAGTGAGGGGTAAAGTCTGGGATAAGCACAGAGGATCCTTAGCTGTGGGGGGAATGAGGGGTAAAGCCTGGGATAAGCACAGAGGATCCTTAGCTGTGGGGGGAGTGAGGGGTAAAGCCTGGGATAAGCACAGAGGATCCTTAGCTGTGGGGGGAATGAGGGGTAAAGCCTGGGATAAGCACAGAGGATCCTTAGCTGTGGGGGGAGTGAGGGGTAAAGCCTGGGATAAGCACAGAGCATCCTTAGCTGTGGGGGGAGTGACGGGTAAAGCTTAGGATAAGCACAGAGGATCTTTAGCCGTGGGGGGAGTGAGGGGTAAAGCTTGGGATAAGCACAGAGGATCCTTAGCTGTGGGGAGTGAGGGGTAAAGTCTGGGATAAGCACAGAGGATCATTAGCTGTGGGGGAGTGAGGTGTAAAGCCTGGGATAAGAACAGAGGATCCTTAGCTGTGGGGGGAGTGAGGGCTAAATCCTGGGATAAGCACAGAGGATCCTTAGCTGTGGGGGAGTGAGGGGTAAAACCTCGGATAAGCACAGAAGACCCTTAGCTGTGGGGGAGTGAGGTGTAAAGCCTGGGATAAGAACAGAGGATCCTTAGCTGTGGGGGGAGTGAGGGGTAAAGCCTGGGATAAGCACAGAGGATCCTTAGCTGTGGAGGGAGTGAGGGGTAAAGCCTGGGATAAGCACAGAGGATCCTTAGCTGCGGGAAGAGTGAGGGGTAAAGCCTGGGATAAGTACAGAGGATCTTTAGCTGTGGGGGGAGTGAGGGGTAAAGCCTGGGATAAGCACACAGGATCCTTAGCTGTGGAGGGAGTGAGGGGTAAAGCCTGGGATAAGCACAGAGGATCCTTAGCTGTGGGGGAGTGAGGGGTAAAGCCTGGGATAAGCACAGAGGATCCTTAGCTGTGGGGGAGTGAGGGTAAAGCCTGGGATAAGTACAGAGGATCCTTAGCTGTGGGGGGAGTGAGGGGTAAAGCCTGGGATAAGCACAGAGGATCCTTAGCTGTGGAGGGAGTGAGGGGTAAAGCCTGGGATAAGCACAGAGGATCCTTAGCTGTGGGGGAGTGAGGTGTAAAGCCTGGGATAAGCACAGAGGATCCTTAGCTGTGGGACAGTGAGGTGTAAAGCCTGGGATAAGCACAGAGGATCCTTAGCTGTGGGGGGAGTGAGGGGTAAAGCCTGGGATAAGCACAGAGGATCCTTAGCTGTGGGGGAGTGAGGGGTAAAGCCTGGGATAAGTACAGAGGATCCTTAGCTGCGGGGAGAGTGAGGGCTAAAGCCTGGGATAAGCACAGAGGATCATTAGCTGTGGGGGAGTGAGGGGTAAAGTCTGGGATAAGCACAGAGGATCCTTAGCTGTGGGGGAGTGAGGGGTAAAGCCTGGGATAAGCACAGAGGATCCTTAGCTGTGGGGGACTGAGGGATAAAGCCTGGGATAAGCACAGAGGATCCTTAGCTGTGGGGAGTGAGGGGTAAAGCCTGGGATAAGCACAGAGGATCCTTAGCTGTGGGGGAGTGAGGGGTAAAGCTGGGATAAGCACAGAGGATCCTTAGCTGCGGGGAGAGTGAGGGCTAAAGCCTGGGATAAGCACAGAGGATCATTAGCTGTGGGGGGAGTGAGGGCTAAAGCCTGGGATAAGTACAGAGGATCCTTAGCTGCGGGGAGAGTGAGGGCTAAAGCCTGGGATAAGCACAGAGGATCCTTAGCTGTGGGGGAGTGAGGGCTAAAGCCTGGGATAAGCACAGAGGATCATTAGCTGTGGGGGGAGTGAGGGCTAAAGCCTGGGATAAGCACAGAGGATCCTTAGCTGTGGGGGGAGTGAGGGCTAAAGCCTGGGATAAGCACAGAGGATCCTTAGCTGTGGGGATGTGAGGGGTAAAGCCTGGGATAAGCACAGAGGATCCTTAGATGCGGGGCAGTGAGGGGAGTAAAGCCTGATATAAGCACAGAGGATCCTTAGCCGTGAGGGAGTGAGGGGTAAAGCCTGATATAAGCACAGAGGATCCTTAGCCGTGGGGGAGTGAGGGGTAAAGCCTGGAATAAGCACAGAGGATCCTTAGCTGTGGGGGAGTGAGGGGTAAAGCCTGGGATAAGCACAGAGGATCCTTAGCTGTGGGGGAGTGAGGTGTAAAGCCTGGGATAAGCACAGGGGATCCTTAGCTGTGGGGGAGTGAGGGATAAGGCCTGGGATAAGCACAGAGGATCCTTAGCTGTGGGGGAGTGAGGGGTAAAGCCTGGGATTAGCACAGAGGATCCTTAGCTGTGGGGGAGTGAGGGGTAAAGCCTGGGATAAGCACAGGGGATCCTTAGCTGTGGGGGAGTGAGGGGTAAAGCCTGGGATTAGCACAGAGGATCCTTAGCTGTGGGGGAGTGAGGGGTAAAGCCTGGGATAAGCACAGAGGATCCTTAGCTGTGGGGGGAGTGAGGGGTAAAGCCTGGGATAAGCACAGAGGATCCTTAGCTGTGGGGGAGTGAGGGGTAAAGCCTGGGATAAGCACAGAGGATCCTTAGCTGTGGGGGAGTGAGGGGTAAAGCCTGGGATAAGCACAGAGGATCATTAGCTGTTGGGGAGTGAGGGGTAAAGCCTGGGATAAGCACAGAGGATCCTTAGCTGTGGGGGGAGTGAGGGCTAAAGCCTGGGATAAGCACAGAGGATCCTTAGCTGTGGGGGAGTGAGGGGTAAAGCCTGGGATAAGCACAGAGGATCCTTAGCTGTGGGGATGTGAGGGGTAAAGCCTGGGATAAGCACAGAGGATCCTTAGATGCGGGGGAGTGAGGGGAGTAAAGCCTGATATAAGCACAGAGGATCCTTAGCCGTGAGGGAGTGAGGGGTAAAGCCTGATATAAGCACAGAGGATCCTTAGCCGTGGGGGAGTGAGGGGTAAAGCCTGGGATAAGCACAGAGGATCCTTAGATGCGGGGGAGTGAGGGGAGTAAAGCCTGATATAAGCACAGAGGATCCTTAGCCGTGAGGGAGTGAGGGGTAAAGCCTGATATAAGCACAGAGGATCCTTAGCTGTGGGGCAGTGAGGTGTAAAGCCTGGAATAAGCACAGAGGATCCTTAGCTGTGGGGGAGTGAGGGGTAAAGCCTGATATAAGCACAGAGGATCCTTAGCCGTGGGGGAGTGAGGGGTAAAGCCTGGGATATGCACAGAGGATCCTTAGCTGTGGGGCAGTGAGGTGTAAAGCCTGGGATAAGCACAGAGGATCCTTAGATGGGGGGGAGTGAGGGGAGTAAAGCCTGATATAAGCACAGAGGATCCTTAGCCGTGGGGGAGTGAGGGGTAAAGCCTGATATAAGCACAGAGGATCCTTAGCCGTGGGGGAGTGAGGGGTAAAGCCTGGGATAAGCACAGGGGATCCTTAGCTGTGAGGGAGTGAGGGGTAAAGCCTGGGATAAGCACAGAGGATCCTTAGCCGTGGGGGAGTGAGGGGTAAAGCCTGGGATATGCACAGAGGATCCTTAGCTGTGGGGCAGTGAGGTGTAAAGCCTGGAATAAGCACAGAGGATCCTTAGCTGTGGGGGAGTGAGGGGTAAAGCCTGGAATAAGCACAGAGGACCCTTAGCTGTAGGGGGAGTGAGGGGTAAAGTCTGGCATAAGCACAGGGGATCCTTAGCTGTGGGGGAGTGATGGATAAAGCCTGGGATAAGCACAGAAGATCCTTAGCTGTGAGGGAGTGAGGGGTAAAGCCTGATATAAGCACAGAGGATCCTTAGCCGTGGGGGAGTGAGGGGTAAAGCCTGGGATAAGCACAGGGGATCCTTAGCTGTGAGGGAGTGAGGGGTAAAGCCTGATATAAGCACAGAGGATCCTTAGCCGTGGGGGAGTGAGGGGTAAAGCCTGGGATATGCACAGAGGATCCTTAGCTGTGGGGCAGTGAGGTGTAAAGCCTGGAATAAGCACAGAGGATCCTTAGCTGTGGGGGAGTGAGGGGTAAAGCCTGGAATAAGCACAGAGGACCCTTAGCTGTAGGGGGAGTGAGGGGTAAAGTCTGGCATAAGCACAGGGGATCCTTAGCTGTGGGGGAGTGATGGATAAAGCCTGGGATAAGCACAGAAGATCCTTAGCTGTGGGGGGAGTGAGGGGTAAAGCCTGGGATAAGCACAGAGGATCCTTAGCTGTGGGGGAGTGAGGGGTAAAGTCTGGGATAAGCACAGAGGACCCTTAGGTGTGGGGGAGTGAGGGGTAAAGTCTGGGATAAGCATAGAGGATCCTTAGCTGTGGGGGAGAGAGGGGTAAAGCCTGGGATAAGCACAGGGGATCCTTAGCTGTGGGGATGTGAGGGGTAAAGTCTGGGATAAGCACAGGGGATCCTTAGCTGTGGGGATGTGAGGGGTAAAGTCTGGGATAAGCACAGAGGATCCTTAGCTGTGGGGATGTGAGGGGTAAAGCCTGGGATAAGCATAGAGGATCCTTAGCTGTGGGGGAGTGAGGGGTAAAGCCTGGGATAAGCACAGAGGATCCTTAGCTGTGGGGGGAGTGAGGGGTAAAGTCTGGGATAATCACAGAGGATCCTTAGCTGTGGGGGGAGTGAGGGGTAAAGCCTGGGATAAGCACAGGGGATCCTTAGCTGTGGGGATGTGAGGGGTAAAGTCTGGGATAAGCACAGAGGATCCTTAGCTGTGGGGGAGAGAGGGGTAAAGCCTGGAATAAGCATAGAGGATCCTTAGCTGGGGGGAGTGCGGGGTAAAGCCTGGGATAAGCACAGAGGATGTTTAGATAGATAGAACTCTGCTGGGATCTCTGGTATTGCTGCAGTCCATCATATTCTATGGTTCTTTGCAATTTCCTGAAAACATTGGAGATCAGAGGAGTAGCCAAGTGGTTTGAGCAGTGGGCTAGAACTAGGGAAAACAGAGTTCAAATCATGTTGATATTTCTTATGGCTTGGGCAAATCACTTAACCCTTCATTGCCTCTGGCACAAAGCCCTCTAGAGACAGGGGAAAAGGTGGGGCCTAGCAAACACCATTGATTTTTCATGAAATGACTGTCACAAAGTAATTTCTCTTTACATCCCGTTCTGGCAGCCTTGTTTCTCCTGACATTGTGCATGGAGACATCAGAGACTTCCCAGGGTAAGAGACCTCCAGGCGGTGAGCAGCACTGGGGTTCCAGCACATCTCTCTTCCACAGTTTTGTGCGTGGCTGTAGATTGGGGTCTATGTAATGCGCCTCTTCCTGCTCTGAGGATTCAGGCAGGAGCTGGAGTTAGGAAGGGGTGGAAGTAAGGCGAGGGGCAGCTTCTGTATTGGGACCCTTGCCGAGATCCTGTGCTGTACACTTTCTGTGTTAGGACCCTTTGCTGTACACTCTCTGGGATCCCTTTGAGCGGCAGAGATCATTTCCCAGCAGAGAAGGCCTGATCCAGTGTGTTCTGTATGTGAGGACTCACATTATTCTCATGTCCTTTATTTATTTAGCCAGTTTTGTATACCACCTTATCCTTCAATCAAGGCGGTCAGGGACATGACAGGGTTTACAATTAACATTGGGGGGTTCCGAGACATACATATATTCCTGGAGGGGTCCCAGGACTGGGTCTTTCGATTCTGTGGCTGGGTGGCAAAGCTGTGAGTAGAGGGGATTATGGCATTTGTTCAAATGATTCCGTGAAAAGGTGTGTCTTGAGGGATTTGCGGAAGTCCTTGAGATCTTTTTGTGTTCTTAGTTCCTCGGGGAGAGAGTTCCATAAGTCCGGTGCCGAGAGTGATATTGCTCTTCTGGATGTTGCCTGCTTTGTTTTGTGGTATCCAGCTGGGTGGCATAGACTATTGCTACCCCGGGTTCATCTGGGTCTGGTGTTTGTGTCTCTGGTTATTGAGGTCTGAAGTACTTCTGCGGAGCAGTGGTGTAAGGTCTTGAAGAGTAGTATTGCCTTGAATTTTGCCCTTGCTGTCATTGGAAGCCAGTGTAGCTGACGGAGTACTGGTGTTATGTGCTCGTGTTTAGCCGTGCCTGTGATTATGCGTGCTGCAGTGTTTTGCACCAGTTGTAGTGGGTGGGTAGACTGCTTTGGTAGTCCCTGATATAGTGAATTACCATAGTCTAGTATGGGGGTGATGACAGCCTGGCAAACGGTACGGAAATGCTCATGGTTGAGGATTGGCTTGAGTCTTCTGATGACTTTTAGTCTGTGGTATGCTTTTGCTGCTGTCTTGGTTATGTGTGATTGGAGATTTAGGTTCTTGTCTATGGTGACCCCGAGATATTTTACTTCGTCCTTTGTTGTGTGGTCCTGTGAAGTATGTTGAGTTCTTGGGGTGGGATGAATTGGAAATGAACATTGCTTCCGTCTTGTCGAAGTTTATCTTGAGGTTATTGTCGGTGAGCCAAGTGTTCATGTGTTCAAGGCACTCAGTCACTGATGTTAGGTCAGGGGTGTTCAGGTCGATGGGAGTGTATACCATGATGTCGTCTGCGTACAGGTGGTACTGAATGTTGTTCTGATGATCCTGCATATGGGCTGGATATAGATGTTGAATAGTATTGAGGAGAGGGCTGAGCCCTGTGGTATTCCTTGGGTGGTGGGAAATTGGGCTGATTTCTTTCCACCACATTTTACTTGTGTTTCAAGAGCTAATGATCTGAGCCTGTGTCTGAAGAAAATAAGTGCTGTGGGGAGGTTAAGTGCTACAGACCCTCCTGGAATGCTTTCAGCCAGGGGCTCCATGTATTGTTGATGTGTCACCACTAGATGGCACTGCCGGTCTTTTCTGGCTTGTTTCTCTCAGCTGCATAGGGTGAGCGTCTAACATAGTTATTTCATTCCATGGCCAGCACTAAATTAAAATAATAATAATATAATAACCAGCCCTTAGACACTGCACTAGAAACTGTGATCTCTGAGGGAAAGAGGTAAAACAGGAAGTTGAAGGGCATGCTCTAGCATAGCTCAAAGGCTTGTTTCACTCATGGAGTGCATGTTTGAAGAGGAGGTATGTAAATGGCTGTGTGGATGGACTGACCTTCGACGCTAGGTGGTATCACCTGGTGCAAAGCATGTCTGAAAAGGAGCTAGAGTTTCCCTGTAGCAGGAAGGAAGCGTGAGCAGCTCAGGAGAATATGGAGCAGTGCTGGGGTCTCCCTGGTTCCCAGCTCTCTGTGTGCAGCTTCCGCTTTCAGTGCAGATTTCAGGCTCAGATGTACTGCAACATGTCAGAGATACGCAACCAGAAATTCTCCTCCCCGCACTGCTTCAGCCTCATCACACTCATGGACATACTCAGTCACACCTATTTACAGTCAAATTCACACTCACACAGAGTAACTTGCTGTAAAGGAGAGCTCCTCAACCTTCTCTGTGTGCCCTGAGGCAGGATGCTCCCATAGAAGGTCATTTTATAACAGGCAACCTATGGGTCAAGGCCAAGTCGGTACCTTTTAAAGTCTATTTTATAGGGACGCAGAGTGATAATGTGTTTTTATAAAATACGAACACAAATTATGCAGAAATAGCACCGAGACAGTGGGCCCAGGCATTGACGCCTGCTTGGGTGCAGATCTAAATATTAGCATGGAAATCGTGACTCTGCTGGCAAGCTGCACCCCAGAACATGCCTACATACTGGTTGCACAAAAGTACACGCCTTTCTGTCGCCAGGTGCACGTTTGCATGCAAGACCCCTGGCCATATCCGTGTGTAAGCCACAGCAGCTGTAGAGGTGAGCACAGTGTCGTCAGCACCTGTGTTTCTAGTGTAGGGGTTGCTGGGAGGATTGGGGCAGGGTGCCCAGGTACAAGCATGAATTATAAAATATGCACATATTTGCATAGACTACGATGGACATCTGCACCTGCTCTCAAGCAGGCCTGATGACCGTGTCTTCAATCTTGGCATTATTGCACTGGATTTGTGTCTGTGTCTCTCATAAAACAGATGCATTCTCCACCTCCAAATTTGAGAGACCTGTTACATTATAAAACTACCCCCTACTGTTTGTCCTGGTTTCTGGAGCTGCTTCCTTCCACTGTACCACAGGTAATGTTGCTCTCAGGCTTGCTATCTGCCGATATGACCACCCCCCCCCCCCCCCGCCCCGCCCGGCCCGGTTAGGCCTCATGTTAGGGGGGAGCTTGATCCCTCTGCCCTGCTGCACCATTCCTCTCTCTTTCAGGACCTTTCAATGCCTGCTTTGTACAATAGTGAAAGGGGGACATCTTGCCTGTCCAAGGGGAGAGTAGAAATTTAGAGCTTTTATCTGCATTTGTGGTAGCCTGACTTCAGTTCTCCACATAAGATCTGCTTCTGCCTATTCAACACTTTAAATTCATGCTTGTCTCTTTCCAGTCAACCATAGCAGAGCGGAGGAGTGGCCTAGTGGTTGGGGCAAGGTACTTCAGGCCGGAAGGTCAGGGGTTCAAATCCCACTAGAGGACAGCAACCTTGGGCCGGAAGGACTGGGGTTTCTAGTCCCACAGGTGCTCCTTGTGGTCTTGGGCAAGCCACTTAACCCTCCATAGTCCATGTTCCCTGTAAATAGTTATCTCCAAGTTATAATGCCCTGTTCAATGTAAACCACACTGATGCAGAATAGTGCGGTATATAAGAGAATGTAAATAAAAAAAATAGCACTTGCCAAACAATTTATTTAATTTACATTCTCTTATATACTGCACTATTCTGCATCAGTGCAGTTTACATTGAACAGGGCATTATAACTTGGAGATAACTATTTTACAGGGAACATGGGCTATGGAGGGTTAAGTGGCTTGCCCAAGACCACAAGGAGCACCTGTGGGACTAGAAACCCCAGTCCTTCCGGCCCAAGGTTGCTGTCCTTTAGTGGGATTTGAACCCCTGATCTTCCAGCCTGAAGTACCTTGCCCCAACCACTAGGCCACTCCTCCACTCCAAGAAAGTTATGTCCATCTGACTAACTCTTGCCTCTGACCCTCACTGTCTCTTTACTACTCTCAACTCTCTTCTCAAGGTGTCTCTGCCTCCGACCCCTCCTTCCCTTTCTGCCCAAACCCTGGCTATTTCCATAACAAAATCCACAAGATCACCCTCCAGTTCCCCATGAAGTCAGCTACTTCCCCTCCTCCTTCCCAACTTTCCCCCTCTACCTCTGCTATTTTCTTCCTTTTCTATGATCTCTGAGGAGAAAACCACACACTTTCTTTCTTCATCCAAACTTACTACCTGCTCCTCTGATCCAATTTCCATCCATCTCCTAAGCCCCATCTCCTCCACTGTTGTCCCTTCTATCTCTCCTATTCTCAACCTATCGCTCTGCACTGCAACTATCTCTGCAGCCTTCAAGCATGCTGTAGTCCCTCTCTCCTCAAGAAACCTTCCCTAGACCCTACCTGTCCTTCTAACTATCAACCCATCTCCCTCCTCCCCTTCATTTCTAAACTACTTGAAGGTGTGGTTCATCGCTGTTACCTCGACTTTCTCTCCTCTCAAGCCCTCCTGGATCCCTTACAATCTGGCTTTCGTCCTTTACATTCTATTGAAACGGCTCTTGCCAAAGTCTCCAGTGACCCGTTTCTGGCAAAATCCAAGGACCTTTACTCGATCCTCATAGAAACATAGAAACATGATGACAGAAAAACACCACATGGCCTATCTAGTCTGTCCTTCCATAACAACAACTACAACAGTCCACTTTTTACCTTTAGAGATCCTCTGTGTTGGTCCCATGCTTTTTTGAATTCAGTTACTGTCCTCATCTCTACCACCTCCACAGGGAGACTATTCCATGGATCCACTACTCTTTCTGTAAAGAAATATTTCCGCATATCACTCCTGAATCTATCTCCCTTCACCCTCATCCCATGTCCCCTCGTAGCAGAACTTGCTTTCAATTGAAAGAGGCTCTCTCCCTGAACATTTATGCCACGGAGGTATTTAAACATCTGAATCATATCACCTCTATCCCGCCTTTCCTCTAAGGTGTACATATTAAGATCCTTAAGTCTGTCCTCATATGCTTTATAATGAAGCCCATTAATCATTTTAGTAGCAACCCTCCGCACCGACTCCATCCTGTTCACATCCTTTTGAAGGTGTGGTCTCCAGAATTGCACACCATACTCCAAATGAGGTCGCACCAAAGACTTATACAGAGGCATTATCACCTCCTTTTTTCTGCTAGCCATTCCTCTCCGTATGCACCCAAGCGTCCTTCTAGCTTTTGCCGTCGCCTTTTCTACCTGTTTAGCTACTTTAAGATCATCAGACACAACCACGCCTAAGTCCCGCTCTTCTTTAGTCGACAAAAGTACTTCACCTCCTATACTGTATTGCTCCCTTGGATTACTGCAGCCCAAATGCATGACCTTACATTTTTTAACATTAAATCCCAGCTGCCAAATTCTAGACCATTCTTCAAGCTTAGCTAGATCCCTCCTCATGTTATCTACACCTTCCTGGGTGTCTACTCTATTGCAGATTTTGGTATCATCCGCAAAGAGGCAAACCTTACCCGACAGCCCTTCCGCTATATCACTAACAAAGATGTTAAAAAGAATCGGACCAAGGACAGATCCCTGGGGCACACCACTGGTAACATCCTTCTCCTCAGAGTGAGCTCCATTTACTTGTACTCTTTGTCGGCTCCCACCCAACCAATTTCTAACCCAAGCAGTAACTTTAGGGTCCATCCCTAGGGTGCTCAGTTTGTTTATAAGTCGCCTGTGAGGAACAGTGTCAAAGGCTTTACTGAAATCTAAATACACCACATCTAGAGCTGTCCCTCGGTCCAACTCCCTGGTCACCCAGTCAAAGAAATCAATCAGATTTGTCTGACAAGACCTGCCTCTGGTGAATCCATGCTGCCTCGGATCCTGTAATCCGCTGGACTCCGGAAACCTCACTATTTTCTCTTTCAGCAGCGCTTCCAATAATTTACTCACCACCGAAGTTAAACTAACCGGCCTGTAGTTTTCAACCACATCCTTACTACCGCTTCTGTGTAAAGGCACCACATGAGCCTCTCTCAGACGCGCCGGCTTTCAGAGCGCGAGGGGAGAGTTTCTCCCTCGCTGCTCTGTTAAGCCCGCGGGGGCTGATGGGAAGTTCCCATCAGCGCCCGCGGGCTTAACAGAGCCGCGAAAGGGAAACTAGTCCCTTCGTGCTCTGAAAGCCGGCGCGTGTGACTGCAGCTACGAAGAGAGAGGTGATACGGGGGAGGGCAGGCTCTGCTGGGCAGGGGAGTCCCCGCGGCACACTCGATTCTGCCGCGGCGGCCCCGGCAGCGGGAGAAGACAGCTTTTTTTTTTTAAACTTTTCTCTGGGCGGGGCTGGGCTGGGGGGGAGTAAGAGTGGTGGTGGGCTGGGGGGGGTTAGGAGTGGTGATGGGCTATGGGGGGGGGTAGGAGTGGTGATGGGCTATGGGGGGGCTATGGGGGGGCTATGGGGGGGTTAGGAGTGGTGATGGGCTATGGGGGAGCTAAGTCTTTATATGAGATGATGAGATTAGGACTGGAAGTGGGTTGATGGGGGGTTATGACTGGTAATGTGTTCTGGGGGGGCTTAAACTAAAAATTGGGTGATGGGGGATTAGGACTGTAAATGGGCTGGTGGGATTAGGACTGGGAGTGGGCTGATGGGGAGGTTAGGACTGGTAATGGGGTATGGGGGGGCTTAAACTGAAAATTGGGTGATGGGGATTAGGACTGGGAGTGGGCTATGGGGGCTAGGACTGGTAATGGGTTGGGGGTTGCTAGGACTGGAAATGGGATGGGGGATTAAGACTGGAGGTGGGCTGATGGGGTTAGGACTGGTAATGGGCTGTGGGCTGTTGGGGGGGGGTTAGGACTGGTAGGGGCTATATGGGGGGGCTAGGATTGGAAATGGGCTGATGGGGGGTTAACACTGGAGGTGGGCTGATGGGGTTAATACTGTTAATGTGCTATGGGGGGGTTACGACTTATAATAGGCTGTTGGGGGCTAGCACAGGAAATGGGCTGATGGGGAGGGGTTAGGACTTGAGGTGGGCTGATGGGGTTAGGACTGGTAATGGGCTGTGGGCTGATGGGGGGTTAGGACTGGCAATGGGCTATGGGGGGGCTGACTGGAAGTGGGCTGATGGGGGGTTAGGACTGGAAGTGGGCTGATGGGGGGGTTAGGACTGGAAGTGGGTTGATGGGGGGGGCTAGGACTGGTATTGGGTTGGGGGGTTGCTAGGACTGGAAATGGGCTGATGGGGGGCTAGGACTGGAAATGGGCTGATGCAGGGACTAGAAGGGAATGGATACTGGGTGAGGCTGGAACTAGAAGGGAGCTGATGTTGGGGGAGGATTAGAATGGGATGGGGCTGGGAGAGTAAAATGGAGAGGGGAAAAATATTTTGTGTGGGAGGGATAAAAAATCTACAATTGGCCGGGTATTGGGAGAGTAAGTGGGGATTGAGGATGGAGGGGTAAAATTTGAGTGGATGAAATAGGAATGAGGAAAGAGCAAAAGGAGAAAGATTAGTATTTTAAAGCAGATGTAGAGAGAGAGAATGGAAAAAAAACTAGAAGAGAGAAGAAAGAACAAATGGACAGCAGACGATGGAGAGTTAGCAGAAAACATGAAGAAACCAGAAGAAAGTGGCTGGAGCAATTGCAACTGAAAAAAATGCACAAAAGGTAGAAAGATATCTCTTTATTTTGAATTTATTACCTGGAATATGAAAGCTCTGGGAAATGTGCGTCATTAACGTCTGCGCTTTGTTTGGTACAAGAGGAAATTAATTTATAGTTTTATTTCTACAGTGTTGTACATTCCAAGTTTGGCTTTTGGGGTTCCCAGTTTAATTATTGTCTTCCTGTTTCTAAATTGTGATTACTTGTTTGGTGATGGTCTATGTTCTGCATGTGCAACTGAGCTGAGGTGTTCTGTTTATATAATTCCTATTTGACATTGCCACTTGTTCCCTTTCCCCAGTAGGTCATGTATTGTTGTTCTCTGAAATGTATTGGTTTAATATTTGCTGTGTTGCCTTTTGATAGGTAGGGTCTGGTGCTTTATGAGTCCTGGTAGTGCTGTTAGGATATGGCGGGTTTGCTATGGGTTCTAAATGGACAGTGTTTGTAGTAGTTCCTAATGTGCCTGGCGGTTGGCACTGGATTATAGTAATGTAGAAATCTTTTAGTCTGTCTTTATCCATACACTCATTAAGAGACATGTTTACTAAAGTTAGTGTATGTTAGCATTATGCAAATATTTATGCAAATAAGGCCACTTATGCAAATGAGGCCCCGCACCGAGTCTCCGCACATGGCCCCGCACCCCCCTTGGGCCGCCCCTGCTGCTCTTAGTTGGTGTACCCCAAGGATCTGTCTTGGGTCCACTCCTTTTCTCTCTCATACCCAGTCCCATCACTTTCAGTACTATCTTTATGCTGATGACTCACAGATCTACCTCTGTACACGTGAAATCTCTCTGGCAATCCAGGCCTGGATCTCTGCCTGCCTTTCTGACATTGTTGTTTAGATGTCTTACTACTGCTTGAAATTGAACATGACCAAAACTGGATTCTTATTTTTCTCCCTAAAACCCCCTCTCCCCTTCCTCCTTTCTCAGTCTCTGTGGATAATTCTCTACTCCTCCGTTTCCTTGGCTCGCGATCTTGGAGTCGTCTTTGACTCCTCTCTCTCCTTCTCCACACACATTCATCTGATAGCTAAGACCTGTCGTTTCTATCTGTATAACATCAACAAAATCTGTCCATTCCTTTCTGAACACACTAAGACACTTATCTACTCTTTAGTCACCTCCTGTCTTGACAATCGTAACTTACTCCTTGCTGGTCTCCCGCTGATTCATCTTTCTCCCCTTCAATCTGTTCAACACTCTGCTGTGCGGCTAATCTTCTGCCAGCCTCATCATGCTCATATTACCCCTCTTCTCAAGTCACTTCATTGGCTCCCTATGCATTTCCGCATCCAGTTCAAACTTCTCCTGCTGACCTATAAGTGCATTCACTCTGTGGCTCCTCAGTACCTTTCTTCTCTTATACCTCCTTACACCCCTCGGGAACTCAGCTCTTCTAGCAAATCACTTCTATCTGTGACCTCCCCTTCTATTGCTAACTCCAGACTTTGCTCCTTTCACCTTGCTGTTCCTTATGCCTGGTACAAACTTCCCGAGTCTGTACGTCAGGCGCCTTCTCTGACGCTTTTCAAATTCAGGCTGAAAACTCACCTCTTCACTGCTGCTTTCGGATCTTGACTCATCTGATCTCCTTTGTGTTTCCTTATCATTTCCCCTAGACGTATCCCTGTCTACAGCTACTGGGTTGTCTGTCTTTACTGGATTGTGAGCTCTGATGAGCAGGGACTGTCTCTTACATGTGTCTGTGAAGTGCTGCATATGTCTTGTAGCGCTATACAAATGCTCAGTAGTAATAGTAGCGCAGTATGTGGTATAGAATGTCCTTGTCAACTGGTGCATTGGGATCACCAATGTCCGTAAAAAAATACGTAAAGTTGTTGTTACCACTACCAAAATATTCAGGAGTCCTTCCTTGAGATTCTCCTGAATTTATCCTTGTGTGAGATATGAACTTGCATGTTTTGAAGTGTGGGGCAGATAGACATGGTATAGAGATGGGAAGGCAAGGAAAAGCAGGTTTCCAATATGCTGTCAAATGGATGTGTTTGTAGACGAAATTCTAGCCATTAGAGTAGGGTAAAACAATTTTTAAGAGACAAGGATCATGATCTCCTGTGGCAGAAGTCACACCAGCCCTTTGAAAGTGGTTATTGCAAAGGAAATTTATAGAAGTTTGCTAAACATTTTTATGGACAATAAGACAGAGTAAGAGAAGATGGCTTGTTGAGGTTTGGCCAGCACTCATGTAAATGGATTACCAGGATGGGCCTGGTTCCACAGTTGTGACCTTAACTTTTCCTTCTATCTAACCTTTATCAAAACTGATCACTGCTACTGGGTTTGGTGTCTTTTAAGGCACAGAGATGCCAGCAGTGACATTTAGGAGGCATACATGCTGAGGCTTACAGGAGGTCATGTTATCCCTCTGGCCTGTTACTTGCTGGTGGATGCAGCGGGTTCTGTCATGGGGGAGCGAATAGAATACTTTATTCCTAGCCCTTTAGCCTCTTTTCCTTTTTCTGGGGGAATGATGGCGACACCTGTGCTGAGTCTCCACATTCATCTCTTTTCAAGGTAACGAAAGTGGATTGTCACTGTACCCTGAAGCACTTTGCTGGCAGTGCCAGAAAGTGAATTTTGTTCAGAATATATATCTTTGCTACTACCACCATTTGCTGAGGGCATCTGTACATTCCAGCTGCTTGAACACGTCCTAAGTTTGTGTTGAATAAAACTGGCCTAATCGGAACCAACATTAGAGTTTCAACTAAGCTTGTTTGTGTGCAGTTCTGGTTGCTGTATCTTAAAAAGGATATAGCGGAATTAGAAAAAGTACAGAGAAGAGCCACCGAAATAGTAAAGGCTTAAATAGTCAAGACTATGAGGAAAGGCTTAAAAGGTTAGAGCTCTTCAACTTGGAAAAGAGACGACCGAGGGGAGATATGATGAAGGTCTATAAATTAATGAATGGAGTGGAACGGGTAAATGTAGATCGGTTGTTTACACCATCAAAAAGTAGAGGACATGACTAGAAAAACTAGAGGACATGCAATGTAACCCATTTAAGACTATTAAGAGAAAATATTTTTTAACTCAACGCGTAATCAAATGAAGTAGCAGAAGCTTTTAGTGTAGCTGAATTTAAAAAAGGTTTGGACAAGTTCCTGGAGGAAAGGTCCATAAACCTTTATTAAAGAGGACCCAGGAAATCCACTGCTTGCCCCAATACAAGACCTATGTGTCTTTTTGGGAAACTGCTAGGTACCTGGATTGGCCACTGTTGGAAACAGGATATTGGGCTTGATGGACCTTGGTCTGACCCAGTATGGCATTTCTTATGTTCAGAGTTCGGGTTCAAATGAGCTGATGGTTTCCTACAGACGTGTATCTCTCTAGAGAAATCATGAGCTTGCGGGGGGAGGGGGGGAGGAATAAGAAGTTTATTTCAGCTATAGAGGAGAAAGTATCCCTCTCCAATGAAAGGAAAATCACCTGAGAGTAGAGTCCACTTAGACTGCAAGCTCTTCTATGCTGGGACGTATTGTATCTGAATTCTTCTCACCACTGTTCACACAGAGTGCGATTCCATAACATGTACGTCCAGCCTGCGGAGACGTCTAAATGAAGAATGGGCCCTGTTTGACTCTAATTTTGCATGTGTGGGTCTGGATGGGCCCACAGGTCCGGAATTGGGGACATAGATGTGTTTGGTGTGGCACGCACAAACCCCGGGACACAAGTATATGTAGCAAGCGGCCTGGATGTCCCTGCCCTTGGCAAATTCCGAAAATATATACAACTCTGCTGCTGCCCGTCTCCATGTGGCCATGCCCTCTCAGTTAAAATGTGCATCCCCGAAGCTGCTCCTCACACTGACGGTGTGGTGCTCATGCAAACTACGCATGAAAACAGATGATACAAATGTGCTGATGCCAAACAGACTATAGGAGCTAGTCCCTTGCATGACTAGAACTCTGCAAAGTGGTCATTGTGCACTCAGATATGTTACAACAGCAAGTAGAAAGTGATATGTTTGTCCTGACATACCTTGCAGCACAACATACATGGGAGTAGTTGAACACTGAGTGCTTGCGCTAGCACAGACAGCACTACTAGATGCCCAAGAGCACCAGCATCTGTCTATATGTGAGAGCGCTGAGGGTGCCGTGTGCCCTGTTGCATGCCCTCATTCTGAGGGCCCCTTATCGCTGACAGGGAAAGGCTATGACAGCTGTAGAGATGTCATTCTGATCACACTGGCACCTGGTCATGCTGTGATCATCCCTAGAGATGAGGTACTGGCCAGGGACTGATGTCCCCCCAAAATTGAGGCTGTGCACATCAGATCCCCCCCCCCCCGTGCATCCCTCTAACCACACACACACACACTCTCACTGCAGTCCAGTTCACAAAAATAGCGAAAGTTAGCAGACACAGCACTGCGTTTCGGGCGGCCAACTATTACTCGCCCTGCTTCAACGCTCAACCAACTGCACCAAGATCATTCTATCAACTGATCAAAAACGCCAGCGCATGCATGTGAACTGGACTGCAATGACATTTTTTCAGCTACTTTGAGCTGTTTTGAGGGAGCACTTTGGAGAAGTCTGTTCAAGCTTTGCTGTGAATCGCAAACAGGTTACGAGAGGATTCAGATAAGTTGAACTCTGTTTTCCTTTCTTCTCGCAGTATTTTTTAGCTTGGGCTTCCTAATCACATTAAGAATTTTTTACTGAATCATTACACAATTGTCTTATTGGTGATACCTTGTCGTGGTGTTTCACCTAACTTATTGTTAGCTCCGTGGTGAGCTCAATAAAAATTTGAGCAAAATGGAAGGTTAGCTTCAAGAGGCGTTAAAAAACCTCAAGGCTATACTTCCGACATTATTATATACACGTCAGCTTTTAAACATCTTTTTTCACACTTCTCTACTTTTGTTTTGGTGATTTATAGTGTAGAGTTTTTTAGTTAAGTTGATATTTGGGTATAATATAATATAGCATGGAGTCCCAGGACTACTAATCTGATCTGCATTTCTCACCCACACATGAATCCATCCTATACTCACCCACATATGATCCCTACATCAACAGTCCCACGTCACGGATTACAGGAATTGTTAGTGTGCCCTAGATCATCTTCTCTAGCTCACACAGCAATTGTCACCATTGCACCTCTGAATATTTCTGTAGAGGTGTTTAGTAATGTGTCTTCACCATACAACCTTCCCTCACCTCTGCATTCTGTTCTTTACAACTGCATCTTGTGGTCCTCCAGGCTGCAGACACACTGGTTCTAAACATCTTTGTCATTTATTTATTTATTTTATTTTATTTATTACAGTTGCTTATATACCGCACTATTCGGTATCAGCGCGGTTTACAGTATAACAAAAACAACCTAAACACAAACTGTTTGGTTTTACATAGAACAGGAATATCAACTTGGATAATAGGGTTGAACTATATACATGAGGGGTCAATTAAATAACAGGGTTGGATTATATACATGAAATTTTAATTGCACTGAGTTATATGCAACACAATGCTTACTTTAAGACGGAATTTGTCTGATCTGCAGGAAGGAGCTTGGGACTGTGATAAAGGCTTAGAATGGGTGTTATTAGGTGGGTATTTTAGGTTCCATTGCTGGCTGGGTAGAATTGGCGGAATAGGTGAAACTTGATTGCCTTCCTGAATTTAGTTAGGTCTGCAATAGCTCATAGTCATTCATCTATATAGGACGCATTGCAGAGCAGAGCAGAAAAGTTTCTAAGTCCTGATCTTATTCCAAGTTTCCACATGCAGAACATACACGAGCCTTTCCTGAATACGCATTGAATATTTCTGCTGCTGACCATGCCCTTGTTCTGCCCCTCCCATCCACATTCTGAGATCCCCATGCTAGCACCATGTACGTGCAGAACCACAGGTGTTTCAGAATACGGTCGTAGACATTTTCACTAGAAAAACATCCACACCGCATGTCCAAAGGGCTTATTCGTGTTCCAGAATGACCCCCATTGTGTATGTCCAGTAGTTCTATAAAAATGATAAGTATTATTCTTATGAAGTAATACTTGGGAACAACAACTCTTCTAAAAACCCTAGTTTTCAGAGATGGAAGTTACAGAATCATATGGCTATTACAGAGAAATCAATGTTTGAATATAAGGTACAATCTAATTTAGACAGAAAGGTTATTGTGTAGCAGTCTAAGTCGGAATTAGTAGAAAATTTAAATAAAATTTGTCTCAAGTCAAACTTAGCCCTCTACAGATCACAAAATCTAGGGCCCAATATTCAGAAAGAGTTGAGCTCCTAAATTTAGGCACTTAAGTTAACCTTCTTGTGCCCTATTTTCATCCAGACTTAGGATGCCAAGGTGGTCATTTAAAAAACCTTAGTCACAATTTATACATCCAAAAATGGGCAAAGCAAATATCCAAATCACGTAGACAGCCCTGGAGCCATTTTGCCAATGGTATTTAAAGACATCTCTGGCACAGGGATGTCCAAGTAGGCAGGGGATGTAGCATATTGTAACTTCTTTTCCTTTTCCGGCCCATTGAGCCTTTTCTATACATTCTGATTTTGTAAATTTAATTTAATTTTTAATTAGCGAGTTTAATTTAATTAGCGAGTTTTTATATACCGCACCTTCCATTGATCAGTTGCGGTTTACATGGAACAACAGTAAACAAGGCAATGTTGTTTTTACAGATAACAATGTGAAACTACAAAGAAATTGTAAACCGCTATGCTGTTATTTGAATGGCGGTATATCAAACCAATAAAAATAAACATAAGATTTATGAGCAGCTCTGAAAATCAGTGCTAAGTTCCAATTCTCTCTCACCCTAAATCCATCCCTTTTGTCACCTATTTTTTATGTTCTTAAATGTAGGAGTTTGGTGATGTTTTGAGTATAGATTTAGGAAGTCAGCTTTAGTAAATTTTCAGAGAGGGCAGTTTAGGAGCATAGGACCCGACATCTGATATCCGGATAAAGGTGCAGAGAGAGAGATTCAGCGGCACAGTGTAGATGGGGGTTTTCAGCACAGCTGATTTCCGGGTGCCGGTGAATATCTCCAGACACTGCTGTGATACTATCTGGTTAGTTCGGCGGTGGTCTGTGGGCGGTGTGACCACTACCTGGATACAGGTGGTGATTATTTTCAGCTGCTATCCAGATAATTTATCCGTATAGTGCAGGACAGTGAAAAAGCTGTCCTAAATTGCAATCTGGATAGCGATTGAAAATCACCACCATCTGGATAATCGCTGCTGAATATCCACTGGGTATTTCAAGGCCATGGCTGACTGCTGTGGTATTTAAACATTTGCTGCTTTGAATACTGGGTGGATAACTCTCAAAGGTAGGCACATAAATCCTTTGACTGTTGGGCCCTTAGAACACATTCCTAGAAGGAACTACTGCATTTTGGCTATTTTCAAAAGATCCTTCCCTTCCCATCCACAAAGAAGTGAAGCCACCTGGGATTAAAGCATTTAATCTCCCCTCAGGCAGTCCAGGAGGCTGGCACAGAAGGTCGTCTTCTATTGCATGGTCTAGATCTTCTGCTCTTTGCAAGAAATTAGCAATGGGCATTTGTTTTAAGATGAAATGAAAAATGCAATAAAAGAATTCCGTTTTGTTTAGTTTTGTTTCAAAATAAATGGACTGAAAAAAAGCCAAACAAAATCAAATTCATTTTACTTTAGTTTGGGGGATAGTGGGGCAAATTTACTAAAGTGCGGTAAGGAGCGTGGAGTTAATGTGTGGAAGTCACACATTAATACTGCGCTGGAGCCCAGCAGTCGCAGTAGACCGAAGTTGCGTGGCCATGCTACGCTGCGTGTCTAGAACGGTAGAAACAAACTCACGGCCCAGCTCATGAGCACAGCGCATGCAGTCTCCTTGCACATTGCAAGATACAATGCTATAAGGTTGGCACTGGGGCATTTGCGGGCCTTGGAATCACTGTGGACAGTAAGACCCATATAGGAAGGTAGCAACTGGCCAGTTCAGAATAGAGAGATGACCGGGAGTGGGCTTAACAGCCAGCACAGCTCAGAGCACAGGCCTAAGCACATGAGGGCGGGGCCTGCAAATCAGAAAGCAAACCCATGCAGACAGTATGTGCCGCATCTCAGACTGCAGGTGACAGGCTGCGAATGTGGCATCCGGAGATTCAGGGGGTCATGTCTGGGATCAGGCAGGATGTCCACAGTGTCCATTATGGAGACCAGGGATATAGATCCCATCACTCTATTCACCTGGGCTGCAGGGAGCACAGTACAAGGCCTTTGGTGGTGAATGGGCTCCACAGCTCATTCTGCCCTCTGATCATGGCTTTAGCAGCACCTTGGCTATTGGGAGTGAGGTCCCCAATGTTGAAGAATGGGGGTGCAAGGGCCAGGAGACCAAGCACAATCAGCACACTTGCTCATGGCAGCCTACACAATGAAGAAATTGCTCAACTACCTTTGTAAGTAATCTTACCATAATATAATACTGTTGCTAATACCAATCTTTCAATTATTACGGTTGCCAGCAGCACCACATTAATTACTGTTGTCAATAGCTTTACCTCACCCTATTACTATTCCCAGTACTAGTACTACAATTCTATAGTTGCCAATTGCATTACATCAATTACTGTTGCATTACATTTCACTTTATATTTATATTTGTGAATCGCCTTACTGTTGCACTACATTTGTAACTACTGTTGTCAGTAGCTTTAGCACAAGTTATTACTGTTTCCAGTACCAATCTCTCAACTATTGCTGTCACTAGTTACCACACAGCTACTTACTGTAGTCAGTATCTAGCAATTGTTGCATCATAATTAAATACTGTTGTCAGTAGCTTTACATCTAATAACTGTTCCCAGTAACTTCATCTCAAACTACTACTGTTACCAGTCCCAGTCGCCACTCCCACTTTTCCTAACTGCCCCTTCTTTCCCTTCCCTCCCAAATATGGCTACTCCCAAATCATACTCATCCACTCTGTGGCTTGCCTTTAGTCTACTTTACCTCTTGCCTACCTTCCCTTATGCCCTCTCCTTAATCCACAGCACCCCCATTCCAGTTATCCACTCCCACAGGCACCTATATTCCATACCACATCTCACTTACGCCCATCACAACCCCCATGCAAACAATCGTCCATGCAAACTTAAGACCATCCCTATAAACTTAAACCTTAAACTCCACTCCTCATCTGAGCTCCCTCTCCCCCCCCTTAAATGTGCCTTACTCAATGCCCGTTCAGCCAGGAACAAAATCCCCTTAATTACTGTTCTTATTACCGATCACAACCTTGACATTCTTTGCCTCACTGAAACCTGGTTTCAAGATTCCGATGTAGCAGCAAAGCGCAGACAAACCAATGATACCAGGAGTCCGTTCAGAAGGTCCAAATCATTTATAGGTGCACAAGTCTCGAACCAGTCAATTTCAAAATGGCTGAGCAAAGTTTTCAAGCATTACAACAACTTTTATAGACTTCTGTTCCATTCTAGGTATAGAAAAACATTTCATTGGTCCCGGTAACCTCCCGTACCTCCCGTACCTCTTCCATTGGTCCCGGTACTGATAAGTTTATCCAATTATGTCCCTTCTGTGGGCATGACACCTGCATGCCCCCCTTCTAGTCCTAATTACAATGGCAATGTTCATCAACTTGTTACTTTCACACTCTCAAGGCCATAGAACCAATTTGTGCATGCAGAGGAGCAGGGCTCTGCAACTCATCTGTCAGCACTCCCAATTATTTCTTTGCAGATGTACTTTTTCTTATCAGTAACTTTTAAACATGTCTTTTCTGTATTTTTCCATTTCTCAGTTCTGCAGTTCTGCTTACCTAAGCTAATTCAATACTTCTACTGAGTTCTATCTTACAATAGCAGCATATTGGGGGATGTGCAATCCTATATGCCTCTCCACAGGCCTCATTTACAGGTCAAGCTAGCCATGCTGGCCTGCTTATGTCAGACACCGTGGGTCACAGGCCTGCACCTACCACATTCCCCCCTTTGATTAATCTCACCCTATTACTCAATAAGGTGTGAGAATTAAATCACTTTTAGAAGAATCACATCATGATTGAAGGATTTCTACTAGGACTAGCTTTGTATAAAGCCATTATTTTAGTTGCGGTCTTCCGCTCTACTGTACTATCGATAGCATTATGAATGGAACGCATACAACATGGAATTAAACATGGTAATAAGAAGATAACAGCAACAAGGATTAGTACTAAAACAATGAATGAAAGTCTTAAATCCTCCCAGCCAAGAGAAAAGGTTAGCAAACCAGTTAGGAAATTTCAATGCGTGCCAAGTCTGTACTGGCACATAAGCATGTCTTTGCATATCTTTAGCAATTTCTTCAACTACTTGACCTTTATCATCTATTTTCAAACAGCAATTGGTTAAATTCAGCTTACCACATACTCCTCCTTCAGCTGCTAACAAATAATCAAGTGCTAAGCGGTTTCTGGTATATAGCAGTGCGCATCTGAGTACTTTGTCTAGCTAAGAGCGTAAGAGCATGACTAGTTTTCATTAGTTATTATTTCAACTACTGCTTGTAAGCGAATAATACGATTGATCATATAAATTGGGGTACGATAACCATACATACCATCATCATTCCAAGTGGCAGGTCCATAATACTCAATAATTCTTTCTGGTGGCCAATCATCACCTTGCCATTTCTCCCACTTGCCTATCTGTAAGGCTTCTCTTTTCTGTCTCAATGCTCTTTTGTGTCGGTGGGTAGTGTATACAGGGTATCCTAATTGTTCTCCATGTTCAGTGTTTAACAGGAAGAAAGAAGGTCTGATGGTTCCTAAGACACATGCTCCTCCCCAGTGTGGCGGGAGTTGTGCATATGCTCGGTTTCCACAGATCCAATATAGGCCAGGTGGGGCTTGCCAGGCTTGGACTTTGGCAAGGTTAGTCCATAGACCTGCAAGTTCAGGAAATCTAGCTAATGGGTTAGGAGGTTCAGGATGTCTAATTCCTGACCACCAAGCTGTCTTTCTGGTCGTGGCATTATAGTACTTCTGGCTAAGACAGACCAGCTGTCCTACCTTTTGGGTGAACTGGGGTCCAGTTCTGACATAGCAAAGACGTCCAACGATTGAGTGCGCTAACACCCATTCACTGGTAGTCTTGTGTAATTCAGTCTGGTTGTAGTCATAGAATAATTTAATTCTTGGGCTTCCCATGGCCATTGATCTCCCATTTGGGTTCCGCCACAGAAATAACAATCTGAGATCTTCAGACTAGATACTACTGCTCCGGCTAATTCTAGAAATAAATTCTGTGAAGGGTGAGGGATCTCAAACTTATTTACATGCATAGCTTCATAAAAGGTATTATGAATATGATATTTAGATGACTTGTGGGCTTGAGTATTCAATCTGATATACACAATGGTCCCTGGATCTATTGCTCCTCCAGCAATACGTAAACCAAACTTGTATCCTTGTTTCCATGCATGGGGATTATGTACACGCAAGTGTAAGGGGTTGCAAGCATCTTTCTGACATTTATCATTTGTGGTTGGCTTGGTTAGAGTAGCCATCCGTTTATCTATTTTCTCATCAGTTATACCAGTGTTCCAGGTAGCATAAAAAACACATCCCCATACGGGCAATAGTAGTCTGCCGCTGTAGCAGTACTATAGCCTGATCCTGTTTTACCTGTACACTTCCACCAATTTGTGGCACCTTCTGGACACATATACTTATGGTCATTTCGATATGCTTTCTCCCATGTACCACAGGTGGACTGACTATCTCTATTAATGGCATTACATGCATCAAAATTCAAAACAGCAGGTTTAGTAATGTCCTTAAGTGGTGGTGTAGCAGCTAATATAGGTCCATCTGCATCCTTCCATCTTATTTCCAACGTGTAATAGGATGGATTCTGATGCGGATTATAGCATGCTTTGATTTTGCCATGAGTGCAAACATTTAGTTCAGTGGTGTTATAGATACACCGAGTTATTGTTCCCTTGCAGGTATAGTAAGAATGGTAAAGCAAAGTCTGAGTTACTTTCAGTCCAGTTCTAGTAGAAGTAATGCAAGCAGTGCATGGAGGTAAAGCATAAGTCAGTTCCAAACCTCCAAAGAGGGCAACCAAGGCAAAGCAAAAACAAAGATACATGTTGATGTTGATTGGAGTTCTTCTGAATCCTCAGCTTGCTGATCTTGATCACGACGGTCTTTTATTCTTCGTCCCGTTTGCTAATGAAGCAATTTAACGGGTGCTGAATGTTGATTGAAGATCCTCAAGATGTCCAGTACACATTAACCAACTTATGAGCAATTTCAGTTGGCTTGTGAAGTCTGGTTTAGTCAATGTAGTCTTAAAGTAGTGTGTCAAATCACGCACACATTTGGTTCGTTGAAACAAAACTGTTGCTGCATGGGAAACAGCAATCCTCTTCGAAAGACTTGGCTACTGCAAAGCACTTGTGAGGAAGTGTCTAGGCTGCTGGTTGCCGTCTTAGAGTAACTCGCAAGGGTACATCAGGATGCTGTTCTGCTGTCCACTGCTCTGGTTCAGGATCGGCGGCGGGCTTGACTCTGCTGTGGTGGATCCAGGCGTCGATCTCGGCTACCTTTACTGCAGTTGGGGTAGACAGGATGACGGTGTACGGTCCCTTCCAATGGGGTTCCAACGGTATCTTCTTCCAATCTTTGATCCACACCGAAGTACCAGGCTGGTAGGGATGCAAGGGTTCCGTCAAGTTGATAGGCAACTGGTCTTGGATCCACGTATGGAGAGTCTGCAGAACAAAACTAAGAGCTAGGAGTTCTTGTCTGGTTACTTCTGAACCAATCTGGGCTAAACTTCCTTTGACTCCCTGCACTATTGGTGGGGGTTTACCATACAAAACTTCAAAAGGGGAAAATCCTGTTGACTTTACAGGAGCTGAGCGTATTCTGAGTAAAGCTATGGGGAGCACTTGGGGCCATTTCAAGTGTGTCTCCTGACAAAGCTTGGACATTTGGGCTTTCAAGGTACGATTCATTCACTCAACTTTCCCTGAACTCTGGGGTCTGTATGCAGTGTGGAGTTTCCATTGTATCTGCAAGGCTTTTGCTAACTGCTGAGTAACTTGGGAGACAAATGAGGGTCCATTGTCTGACCCTATTACTGCTGGGATTCCAAATCTGGGGACAATCTCTCTCATTAAGACTTTGGTAACTTCTCGGGCTTTCTCAGTTCTGGTTGGGAATGCTTCTACCCACCCAGAGAAAGTACAAACTAATACTAATAGGTAATGGTATCCATTGGCTTTTGGCATTTCGGTAAAATCAATTTGGAGGTTGTGCATGGGGGTGACACCTCCTGACTGAACTCGGGGTGCCGTAATAAGGCCTTGCTTGGCATTATTTTTGGCACAGGTTAAACATTGACGTGCTACTGAGGCTGATATGGTTGTCATCAGAGGGATGTAGAAATGTGGTCTGAGTGCTTTCTCCATAGCACTCTTCCCATAGTGGGTGGCTTCGTGGAAAGCTTTGACAAAAGATGGTCCTAATAGTTCAGGAATTGCTATTCGTCCTGGAGGTTGACTGCCCTCTTCTGGTGGCAGCTCAATCCATCCATCTTTCAGTACTCAATTTTTCTCTCTCACAATAGTAATCCAATTCTTTGGTGGTATATCGTGGGGTCCATAGATTCAAAGGTACTGGAAACAATGCTGCTTGCATTGGCATAGCTTGTGGGGCAATTTGTCCTGTCATAGCTGCTTGTCATGCTGAGGCATCTGCAAATCTATTCCCTCGGGCAACTTCTCCTTTTCCTGCTTGATGTCCTCTGCAATGCACGACAGCTACACGTGTTGGGGCCCAAACTGCATCAAGTAACATCAATATCTCGGGACCATATTTGACTGATTTTCCTCCGGATGTGATGAGTCCTCTTTCTTTATAGAGAGCTCCATGGGCATGCAAGGTAGTGAAGGCATATTTGGAATCTGTATATACATTTAGCACAAGTTTTTCTCCTAACAACAATGCTCTGGTGAGTGCTATCAATTCGGCTTTCTGGGCTGATGTGCCTGAGGCTAGAGCTGATGATTCAACTACTTCGTGTTGAGTGACGACTGCATATCCGGCACAGCGTCGTCCATCAAGGATGAGACTGCTCCCATCAACGTAATAGATCTGGTCGGGATTGTCTATGGGCACATCTGTCAGGTCAGGTCGACTGGAGAACACAGTCTCCATGACTTCGATACAGTCATGTTCTGGGAGTTCTTCACTGATGGGTATCAAGGTGGCTGGATTCAGGGCATGGCTCACTTCAAGTTGTATCTGTGGGTTTTCACATAACATGCTCTGGTACTTCAACATTCGGGAATTGGTGAGCCAATAATTTGCTTTTTGTTCCATAAGGCAAGGACTGCATGTGGCACAGTGACTCGTATGTTCTGTCCTAGTGTGAGTTTGTCTGCTTCACTCACTAGTAGCGCTGTAGCTGCAACTGCTCTCAAGCAAGGTGGCCATCCTTTGGCCACAGGGTCCAATTGTTTCGATAGGTAGGCTACAGGTCGCTCCCAATTTCCCAATTTCTGAGTCAACATGCCTAAGGCATTTCCCTGTGCTTCATGTACAAACAAGTGGAAAGGTTTGTGGACATCTGGTAGTCCAAGTGCTGGTGATGACATCAATTCTTCTTTTAACTTCTGGAAGGCTGTATCCTGCTCAAGTCCCCACTCCAGTGGTGACTTTTCTTCTCCTTTTGTGGCTTCATACAGTGGTTTGGCAATTTGGGCAAAGTTGGGTATCCAGATTCGGCAATATCCTGCCGCACCCAGAAAGGCTCTGACTTGCTTTCTGGTTGTTGGAGTTGGAATTCTACATACTGCTTCTTTTCTTTCTCTGCCTAATCTTCTGCTTCCTTGGGTGATACGAAAACCCAAGTATTTCACTTCTTTTTGGCATAGCTGTGCTTTGGCTCTGGAAACTTTGTATCCAGCTTCATCTAGTAACTGCAAGAGATCTTTGGTGGCTAGTATACATTCACTTTCTGATACGGCAGCTATCAACAGATCATCCACGTATTGGAGAAGCACTCTCTTCCCCGGGGCTACTGGATAGCTTGAAAGGTCTTGATTTAGTGCAGCACTAAAGATGGTAGGTGAATTCTTGAATCCTTGGGGTAATCTTGTCCAGGTAAGTTGGCCCCCTCTTCCAGAGATGGGGTCCTGCCATTCGAATGCAAACAATATTTGGCTTACAGGGGCTAATCTTATACAAAAGAATGCATCTTTCAAATCCAGTACAGTGAAATGGGTAGCTTCAGCAGGTATCAGTCCTAGAAGAGTGTAAGGATTGGGTACAAACTGGATGTATGGTTTCAGCTGCATCATTTACTCTTCTCAAATCTTGCACTGGGCGATAATCATCTGTCCCAGGTTTCTTTACTGGCAAAAGTGGAGTGTTCCATGGGGATTGACATACTTTTAGTAGGCCATACTCGAGCAATCTTTGTAGGTGGCGATGAATGCCTTCAATTGCGGCTCTTGGGAGAGGGTACTGTTTGACGTGCACTGGTGTAGCACTAGGCTTGAGGGTTACAATCACGGGAGCTATATGCTTGGCTAGGCCTGGGGGACTGCCTTCTGCCCATACTCCAGGTGGTGCATCGATGTTCTTTAGAGTTTGTTCAAAATAGGTATCTTGAATGGAGTCATCAACGTAATACCTCCATTCTTCTTCTCGGGGAACTGTCAGCAGCATTACTCCTGCTGGTTTGGCTTGGGAATTTACTGTCATTTGCATTTCTCCTTGCTCAGAGAAAGATATTTGTGCTTGAAGCTTGGCTAGCATATCTCGTCCCAGTAGTGGTACTGGACATTCGGGCATGTAAAGGAATTGATGAGTTACTTGCTGTCCTCCTAGACTGCATATTCGGTTTTGAAGAAAAGACTTTGTGGCTTTGGCACCAGTTGCTCCTATAATGGTGACTGCTTTTGTAGTGAATGGGACTATCTTTTTGTCTATTACTGAATGCTGTGCTCCAGTATCAACCATAAAATTCATAATTTGGTCTCCTATTTGTATTCCGACCATAGGCTCCTGGAGACCTAAAGCAAACTTGGAGCCCGGTCTGTCCTAATCCACGTCATCCTCATCATGGGCTGGTGTGGCCAATGCTTGAATGGCTCCTCCTCTCTCTCACTGGTATTGTTCTCGATTGGCTCCTCCTCGGCCTCGGGGATGGCCTCGTCTTTCTTCTCGCCACTGATGATCGTTGTCGTCATCTTGCTGGGCGTCTTCGAGTTGCGGGCACGTATCTCTCCAATGTCCTTCCTCTCTGCAATAGGCGCATTGGTTCACGCCTAGTCTCTGGGTCCGGCCTCCGCCTTGACCCCGCCCTCTTCCTCTGCTCCTTCGACTAGGGACACCTCCCCTTTTCTTTTCAACTATGGCCGCAGCCAAAAAACCAGCTTTCTTCTTCATCTTTCTATCACATTCTCGCTGTCTTTCAGTATCACGATTCACATACACTTTATGAGCGACTTCCACTCACTGTGTTGCATTCATCATGCCCGCAAACCCTTCTAATTTCTGTAATTTACGTCTAATGTCTGGTTGAGACTGGTTTACAAAAGCAGAATTCACCATACATAAACTTCCTGGTGCCTCGGGATCATAGGGAGTATACATTCTGTAGGCTTCAGTTAATCTTTCATAAAAATCTGCTGGGCTCTCATCTATCCCTTGGATAACTCCTGCAACTTTGGAAAGGTTCATAGCTTTTTGGCCCCCCCTTTTCAGGCCTTGTAAAAAGCCTTGGCGAAAACGGGCTAGGGCTGTGGATCCTTCATCTGTATTTGGATCCCATTGGGGGTCTTCATTCGGGAATTCTCTCTGAGCTGCTTCCCGACGGTCTATTATATTCTGCCCTGGTCCCGGAGCTACGGGGTTCTCTGCCATCCATTCAATAGCTGCTTTTCTAATTCTTGCTCGTTCTTCTGTTGTGAATAGGGTGGTCAGGAGCTGACGGCAATCTGGCCAAGTGGGTTGGTGAGTTTCCATAATACTAGTTACTAATTCCGTCAGCTCCTTGGGCTTACTAGTATAGGAGGCATAATGCGACCTCCAATTTAACAAATCAGTTGTAGAAAAAGGGATATATACATAAGTTAGGGGTCCCGCTACCACTTCATCATTATCATTCTTTACGGGCACTCCCGGGACTTGCCGTAAGGGAAACAGTTTGGCTGCCATAGGTGTCTTTTGGGATCTAAGGGTTATTGTCGTTGCCTTAGCAGGAGTCACTTTCTTTTTCTCAACAGGTTTTGCTTTGGGTTTCTCTTTTACTGGCGTGCTAGTGCTAGCGCTGGCTTTTTCAATTATTTGTACACTGTCCTCCTTGTCTGGGGGATTCTCTCTTTCTCCTTCTTCTATTTCCACTTCTGACTCACTTTTTATAGTGTATATAGTGTATATAGGGCAATATACCACGACTTTCCGCCTCTATAGGCTTGGTCCTGCCGGGATCGCGCCCTTCCGACGAGGGCTGCTCCCGGTGGAGGGAGCAGCCCTCGTCGGAAGGGCGCGATCCCGGCAGGACCAAGCCTATAGAGGCGGAAAGTCGTGGTATATTGCCCTATATACACTTTGATTCCACAACTTCCCGGCCAACGCACCAAGGAATATGTAGCAGCAAAGCGCAGACAAACCAATGATACCAGGAGTCCGTTCAGAAGGTCCAAATCATTTATTTGTGCACAAGTCTCGAACCAGTCAATTTCAAAATGGCTGAGCAAAGTTTTCAAGCATTACAACAACTTTTATAGACTTCTGTTCCATTCTAGGTATAGAAAAACATTTCATTGGTCCCGGTAACCTCCCGTACCTCCCGTACCTCTTCCATTGGTCCCGGTACTGATAAGTTTATCCAATTATGTCCCTTCTGTGGGCATGACACCTGCATGCCCCCCTTCTAGTCCTAATTACAATGGCCAGTTCATCAACTTGTTACTTTCACACTCTCAAGGCCATAGAACCAATTTGTGCGTGTAGAAGAGCAAGGTTCTGTAACTCATCTGTCAGCACTCCTCATTATTTCTTTGCAGATGTACTTTTTCTTATCAGTAACTTTTAAACATGTCTTTTCTGTATTTTTCCATTTCTCAGTTCTACAGTTCTGCCTACCTAAGCTAATTCAATACTTCTACTGAGTTCTATCTTACAATAGCAGCATATTGGGGGATGTGCAATCCTATATGCCTCTCCACAGGCCTCATTTACAGGTCAAGCTAGCCATGCTGGCCTGCTTATGTCAGACACCGTGGGTCACAGGCCTGCACCTACCACACCGACACAGTCCTAACAAATCAACTATGTCCCAAAGAGTATTCTATCCATATATGTAATAGACCACATAGAAGAGGAGGAGGTGTAGCTATTATTTCCAGATCAAACCTACGATTCTCCTCTGTAGAATCTACTTCCTCTCCAGGAATGGACTCTATTACTGTCTCTAATTCTATGCTGTCCTTGCACTTGCTATACCCGGGCCCCGCAAGCTGACTCTTCTGATCTCTCTACAATTCTAGACACAGCCTGCTCTCCTCAACCTACCTCACGCCCTCTAATTATCTTAGGTGACCTAAACCTACACTCCACATCCTCAATGCAATCATCCTCCTTCCTTCACGCAATGAAGTCACTTAACTTCACTCAAATACTCCAACTCCCTACACATTCTAAAGGAAACATCCTTGACCTTATATTTATCCCACAACATCCTCGCCTCATTGATCAGATCCAACACTCCATTCAACCCATACCCTGGTCTGATCATGCACTCATCCTCTTCTCCATTCCCTACTCCACCCACAGAAAACAACTACACAGCCACCTCCAACATACCCATAAATTCAAACAATTTGATGCAGCTGACTTCTTGGAACAAATAATCCCTCCACTTGACCAGCTAGACAACAACCTAAACCAAGAGACTTTCTTAGCTAATTGGAATGACATCTTATCTACAGCTTCCTTACTCCCTCCCAAGCAACTTCCTCAAAAACACCGAAGAAGAGCCCCATGGTTCTCTTCCAACCTGAGAATCCTTAAAATGGACCTCAGATGTCTTGAACGTAAATGGAGATGTACTCAAGACCCTAATACACATAATGCCTACACAACTAAACTCCAATCTTACTGCTTAGAAACACTCACTCACAAAAGAGAGTATAATGAGAATATCATTCGAAGAGCTCTTAATAAACCACGTGAACTCTTCTCTATCACCAAATCCCTAATTAATGAACCTCTACAACATGACCAACCACCAAAGATCTCCGCACAAACTATAGCTAACCACCTTACTTCTAAATCCCTTCCTCCATCAACCACTAATCCCCAACCCACTTCCTTCTATGACACTCAAATACATGAGGCTACCCTTCCAAACTCATGGAATGAGTTTCACACCATCACAATGACCAATGTTTCTGATACTATTAAAGAACTGAATGCCTCAACTTCTGCCCTCGACCCTTGCCCTGTCCCCTGGATTAAATCCACCAGAAACTCTCTCTCCCCTTACATCTTAAATATTGTACAAACCTCTCTCCAATCAGGCTCCGTTCCACCTTCACTTAAGAGTGCCTCTATCCGTCCAATCCTAAAAGGTACAAAGCTAGACCCCACCTCTCCCTCTTCTTATAGACCCATATCTAGTATCCCTTTCATTGCAAAAATAACCGAGAAACTTGTTCAAAACCAACTGCAAGACTTTATTGATGACCACTCCCCCCTTGACCATTTCAACATGGTTTCAAAAAGAATCACGGAGTTGAAACTCTCCTCACCTCCCTACTAGATTCCCTATATACTCACACCCAGAACTCCACCCAAGGATGTCTTCTTATCTTCCTAGACCTATCCGCTGCTTTTGACTCCCTCCCCCACCATCAACTCATACAAAGACTTCATAACATAGGTCTGAGAGGCTCAACCCTGAAATGGTTCCAATCTTACCTACACGACAGAACGCAACAGGTCCGTATTGGAAGTGATACTTCCCTCCCCTTTACCTTAAAACAAGGCGTACCTCAAGGATCCAGTCTATCTGCGTTACTTTTTAATATCTTCCTCCAACCTGTTTGCACGATCTTCCAAAATTATGGCATCCAGTATCAAATATATGCAGATGATATGATGTGTTTCACCCCATTTAACCTTTCTAATCCTAACTTCTCTAAGTTAAACGATTGTTTAACCAGCCTCAAATCATGGCTCTCTCAACACAACCTCATAATCAACCAATCCAAAACTGAGGCACTCCAAGTTTTCTCTAACCCCTCATACGTCCCCCCCCCCCCCCCACAACCCTCACCTTTAATGATATCACTCTCTCCTTAAAAAACCAGGTGAAATATCTTGGAATCATAATTGATCAAAACTTATCTTTCTCCGAACAAATAAAGAAAATCACCAACACAGTATACGCTAAGTTGCGCACTCTCAGGAACCTCAAACCTCTTTTAAGCCCTGACTCCTTTCGCACTGTCTGTCAGGCCCTCACAACCCCATCACTCGACTATTGTAACCTAATATATCAGGGCCTCCCCAAGAAATCTATTCAACCCCTCCAACTCGCCCAGAATACATTAGCCCGCCTCATAACAAACAGTCCCAGACGAGCTCATATCACACCAATTCTCTATGATCTCCACTGGCTCCCAATTCATCACCGAGTGAAATTCAAGGTCCTTACCCTAATACACAAAATTATTTCCAAGGAGTCAGCTCCATGTCTCTCCCCTCTCCTTGCCTTCTCCAACACTACTAGAAAGCACCGCTCTATCACTAATAATTTATTGTCTATACCCTCAACTAAAAAACACTGTAAACAATCCACTTGTGACAGGACCTTTTCCCTCTATGCTCCATCCCTTTGGAACTCCCTTCCGCATGAGCTGCGCAACTGTCTAAGCCACATTGAATTCCGGAAAAAGTTAAAGACCCATCTTTTCCTTGAGCATTTCTCTCTCCCACCCTAATACCAAACCTATTACTTTTACCTCCCTGCCCCTACTCCTTTAACCTTACAGTGCTCCCATCCGTAGCTATTCACATACATATGTTCACATGTAAATAGTTGATCACTGTTCACTGCAATTAACTGTATATTATAATTTTGTTCTTCATGTTGCTTACTCTGTATCCAGTTATTCGTTCCTTGTAAACAGTTGAAATATACTGCCTTTATTGTTATATGTAAACCGTCTTGATTCGTAGAAAGACGGTATATAAAAAATGTTAAATAAATAAATAAAATACACATGGGGGCCCAGAAGTTCCTGTGTTTTCTTGACATTGTGACCAGAGGCACCTTGCCAGGCCTTTCTTCCGAGGCAATGGAGGGTTAAATGAGTTGCACCAGATCACAAGGTGTGCTAGTGGGAATCAAACACTGGTTTCTTAATAACTAAACCAGTGCTGTAACCACTAGGCTACTCCTCCACTAGACAGAAGCCCCACCTGGCCTACTATATAGAAAAACCTACCCCTACAGACTAACAGCTAATAAAGGGGGGGGGGAGGGATATCACATCCACACATGCCACCTCTTTTTGGGAGGGGCTGTGGGAGTACATGGAGGTGTTGAGTCACACACAGTCCATAGGATGAGCACTCCAACAATCATGACTCACGAGATCTGGGAGGATCAAAAAAGCCTCCCAGGTCTATGGATTGCTACAACCCTTCCAACACTAGAAGTCCATATTTAGTGATAAACGTACTATGCTACTGCTCAGAGCTGTTAGGCCTCAGCCACATCTTCCCTCGGTCAGGGTAAGGTGCCATCAACCCACAGGTACAAGGCTCAAGGCAGTGGCATCACCCCTCCGGTGCCTGTATTCACAGCCACATCCATCCCCATGCACAGGGCCAGGGATCAGATTGCACCTGTGCTGCCGCACCGTCATTTCGCCATGTAGTAAATCACCTCATTTGCATCCCCCTCCCTCACTGAACTCCTCTGGCTCCAACTCTGCCTCCGAGGCAAGTTCTGACTGCAGCATGGAGCATAGGGCCTATCTTCTGACACCTCCACAGCACACAACACCAGCAGAAACCTATCCAATGCAGATGCAGATGTGAACGGCAGTCTGTCAGGACAGCTATTGCTGTGTCCATGGATGTTTGCCCACTGTCCCACCAGGATGACCTCAGACCTGCAGGTCCTGGTGTTGAGGTTGTCGGCCTAGTGTGTTCCACCATATCAGCTGTACCAATGGCCTATGTGTGCTCCTTTCTCTTCAGCTCCCATCTCCTATTAGCACTCTGTTGTTCCAGTGTATAAGCCCTGCTCTTACCTTTTATATTTAACACTCATATATAAACTGCGCATCCAAGCTGCGCGGTTGGCACCCGGGTGCATGGCAACTAGCGCTTGGTCAGAGGCTGGCATTAGCTGCAGCTGTGCTAGCAGCATGGTTGTTTAGGTAGTGTAGGATTACCACGCCCGCCGCAGCCGCAACCCTAACTCTGCCTTCTCTCCACCCAGTGTTTGTGAGGAACTAGCTAAACTAAAAATAGACAAAGCGACATGGCCAGATGGGTCACATCCCAGAGTACTGAAGGAACTTGGGGACATTCTAGCACATCCACTGTCTGATCTTTTTAATGCTTCTTTACTACTACTACTATTAAGCATTTATATCCTGCACTACCTAAACAACCATGTGCTGGTACTTGCAAAAACAGAGCTACAGTATCGGTCTAACTTGACCAGGAGTACACAGCACCTGAACACGCTAGCTATTACCAATAAATTCAATACCATTTATCTCATTTATAGGGCACCAGGTAATGAATCAGAAGAACTCTCAGATCGACTTAGCCTGTAACCCGGAAGACCCTTCCAAACCCAACTGGCTGTTGGGAGATTTTAATCTTGCTTCTACTCAACCCGCCCTAGCCAAAGCCTTCCTAGAAGCAATGTCCAACCTTAACTACAAGCAAGTCGTGATTGATCCCACCCACCAAGGAGGCAACCTCCTCGACCTAGTCTTCGTCCCCCATCCAGTTTCAAGTATGACAAAACATTTGGAGCTTTCCATCTCTCCAGTTCCCTGGTCAGACCATAACCTGATAACATTCCAGATACCAACGCAACAAACCACACAACACCGCTCAAACACAATGGAGACATCAAGAGCCGCCCGCTTCAAGCAACTTGACAAAGAGATGATCATGAACTACGCACTCCCAAAACTTGCTCGACCAACAGTCAACCTCAACGAAATGGTGTCCAGCTGGAATGATACCCTTTCATCATATGCTCAACAACCGGCCTTCATCAAAAAGGCTACACCTGACAGCGGAGCCGTTAAAAAACAGTCTGCTCCATGGTTCTCCCCCGAGCTACGAGCTTCCCTGCTCCACCTCAGAAAACTGGAGAGAAAATGGAGAATTACCCATCATACCTCTGACCAAGTCATCTATTTCGAATATCTGAAACTCCATCGCGAATCAACCTGGGCCAAGAGGAAGGAATTCCACACTGAGATCCTCAACCGCTCACTAAATAAGCCAAGAGACCTATTCAACTTAGTAAAATCCCTTACCAACCAACCTTCCCCACCTCAACAAGAATGTATTCAGCCCCAGGCATACGTGAACTACATTCAATCCAAGGCAATACAGATAACTACTGTGATACCGCAAGCCCTCTGATGCAAGAAAGGAAACTTTTAAATCTTGAAAAAAACAGGATTTGCCTGCAATTACGAGAAGGGACACATAGAGGGAGCAGGAGAACAAACCTGAAAGTGGAAGAACCACACCTCTATGGGCAGGACTCAGAAGCAGCTGCTCTGGATTTAAGTAGGAACAGAGCACTGCAAGAGGGAGAGCCAAGAAGGAAAGAGCCAAGAGAGAGAGAGCAAAGAGAGGCAAAGGTGCCAGGAAGGCAGTCAAGAGAGCCAGAAAGGCAACAGAGAAACCCCGAAGGGAAGAACCCAGAGGAGAAGCACAGGAGGAGGCAAGGAGCTTGGCAGAGATCTTCATGTGAAGAACAGGAGGCAGTGCCAAGGGAAGCTCCAGAGGCCAGACTCAGAGACCGAGGTGAGGTCACTGACAAACCCAGCAGAGCTAAAGGAAAGGAAGCTACTGGGAGAGCAGGCCTAGAGAAAGACCATACACAACTTCAAGGGGCAGTATCAGGACGGGCAGCCAAGGAAGGAAGTGCTTATCCCTCCGGTTGGAGAAGAAACCTTCAAGAGAAAAAGGTACTTTTAAAAGCTTTTACAAAAGTAACTTGAAAGATAAAGGAAAAGTTCATAGCCTTGAGAGAAAGGATATACCTGGAGCACACAAACTCTCAGACTAGGCCTCAAGCCTTTTTCAAGAAGCCTAGAGAGGAACAAAGGGCTAGTTTTTATCTGGACAATAAGGACTGTTTTAAACCAGATATAACTGATAAGTTTTACAGGAAAAAGTTTAATGTTGCCAGAGAATGAGAAGGAAGGAGCAACTTTTAGTCCTGAAACAACAGCAAGCCCAGGGAGATATACTAGACCTAAAAGCCGACGCCCCAAACTACCAAGCCAGCACTGGGATACAGTATGGCAGGCTTTTAGGAAACCAGGTTTTAATATCCAAGAGATCTCAGAGACCTCAGTGTCAGATCCATAGACATGGAATGGTGCCAGGGGAATCTGAGAGCACTGAAGATATAGAATCAATGGAATGTGACTTTTGCACAAGAAGATATCTTTGAGTAAAAGGCAAACAAATCTAATGTGTGCAAAATTGTACTGGAAAGTTTATGCTTTAAGTTGGTGAAGGAACCATGTTATTTTGAGTGTTTTGCTGACTCACGTTTTGATGCAACTGAATTTATGTTCTGTTACTCATTACCTCATATTTTGAATTTCTTCATGCGAAAAGGGGAAATAAAAGCCTTTTTGTACCCCACACTTGGCAAGAGTTGCTTTTTAGGTTGTTGACCCTGAGGCTGACAATGTGACCTGCTATCCCATTGACCCTCACAACAGATCAACCCTGAACCTTTTAATTCTTATGCGCTCCCCAGCCCCTGTGGAACCACTACGCCGCCACTAGAGGGGGCTGAGGGGGACACTACAACAACATCACAAGAACACTCCAAGACTCCCAACATGCAGTTTTCAATCACCAAACTCTCACCTCCCTCACCAAAGACCATCGACGAAGTCATCGCCTCAATCAACACTATGACTGCACCAACTGACCCTTGCCCAGCCCATTGGATCAGGACTATGCGCTCTGATCTCAGCCCATTCATAGCCAACATTGCCAAGTTGTCCTTTGTAACCGGAGTCTTCCCTGATGCTCTCAAGCACACATCCATTTGTCCACTACTAAAAAACAACCAGCTGGATCCAAAGAAAGAGGATTCTTACCGACCAATCTCTAGTATCCCATTCCTAGCTAAAATTCTAGAGAAGTTGACCCAGAGGCAGAGTGGAGGAGTAGCCTAGTGGTTAGAACACTGGCTTGGTAACCAAGCAACTAGGGTTCAATTCCCACTAGCACTCCTTGTGGCCTTGGGCAAGTCACTTAACTCTCCATTGCCTCAGAAGAAAGGCCTGGCAATCTACTTCCAGTGACACTGCCAAGAAAACCCAGGAGCTTCTGGGTCACCAGGAGTCAGGACTGACTCAAAGGCACACATTGCATTGTTTTTTGACCCAGAGGCAGATTCAGCAACATGTGGATTCATTCTCCCCATTAGACCCATGTCAACATGGATTCAGAGAAGCCCACGGTGTAGAAACTCTACTAACAACATTAACCAGTACACTTATCAATGGAATAGACAGCATCAAGAAGGGCTTTGCACTAATCTTCCTTGATATAGCAGCAGCGTTCGACTCCTTAGACCATGTGCAGCTCCTGAGGCGGCTTCATGAGAAGGGAATCCGGGACCAAGCATGGAACTGGTGCAAATCCTACCTCGAAGGCAGATGGCAACAAGTCCGTATTGGTAACACCACATCCGAACCCTTCCAGCAGAAACAGGGTGTACCCCAAGGTTCCTCCCTGTCTGCTCTGCTCTTTAATATCTATATACAGCCAATTTGTGACATTACTTGCTCTTTCGACGTATCTTGCCTTATGTACGCAGACGACGTGCTGCTATTTTCACCTATAACTGTCACTTGCCCAGACTATACAGTGTTAATCAACTGCTTCAACGCAATAACGGACTGGCTACTCACTCAGAACCTCCGTATAAATTTCAAAAAAACAGAAGTCCTAATAATCACAAGAAATAAAGGTTTCTCTCCTCCACCAACACTGAAAGTCAGAGACGCAGAACTTCCAGTCAAATCCAATATACGTTATCTTGGGGTCATACTGGATCGACAGTTGGACTTCAAGGAGCACATAAAACGCACTGTAAAAGCCATCTACTTCAAGATCAAAACCCTGCGGCACTTGAGACCTATGATTGAACCCGGTGACTTCCGCACCATCTTCCAAGCGCTAGTCACACCACACTTCGATTACGCTAATATAATACTGCATGGCCTCCCAAAGGTTACCCTCAACCCTCTACTGTTAGCCATGAATGCAGCAGCCCGCGTACTTTGCGGAGCCTCAAGGAATGACCACATCTCCCCCATTCTAAAAGAACTCCACTGGTTTCCAATAAGCTGTAGAATCTTATATAAGGCCCTCCTCATTACATTCAAGGCCTTTAACAAAATGTCACCTGCATCAATTTCTGATCTCATCATACACACCGCAAACAACAGATCCCGGAGATCACTAGCTGCAGACATGCTACTCATACCAAGTGAATCTACAAAGCTCAACCAGACCACCATCAATAGGGCATTCTCGAGCTATGCTCCCAGGTCTTGGAACAAACTCCCTCCCAGCATTAGAGCAATCAGGGACCTTAGGCTGTTCAGAAAAGCCCTCAAACACCACCTTTTTCTCATGCATTTTAGACATCTAGATATCCCCCCCTTCACCCTCCTCCACCCGCACAACCTCAGACCTTTGCTATATGATTGCAAAACCTACAGCGAATTGAGCTCCAATATGTAATGTACTAGGAATGTAAATAGTTTCCCCAAGTTGACCTCCATGTTAAATCCCTGTTCTATGTAAACGACGGCCAATTTTAACTGACCAAGTGTTATATTGTTCAATGTAAACCGCACTGATGTCAAAGAGCGCGGTATATAAGAAATGTTAAATAAATAAATATAGTGCTACAAGGCATATGCAGTGCCATACACATATAGAAGACAGTCCTGGCGTGAAGAGCTTACAATCTAATCAAGACTGACAGAACAATACAAGAGAAACAAGGGGGTTCAAAGAGGGAAGAAGACAAGGAGAAGACAGGATTAGGATCCAAATGCAGCCTCAAAGAGGAACGCCTTTAGCATGGATTTGAAGAGGGGGCGAGAAGAGACTTGACATAAAGATAGAGGAACTTTGTTCCATGCATAAGGAGCAGAAAGGTTAAAACATCAGTCTGGAGTTTGCAGAAGAAGAAAAGGGCATAGAGAGAAAAAAGCCAGAGGAGGAGCGGAGTTCACAAGGGGTGTAGAGAGAGAGAAGAGATGAACGGTAATGAGGGGCAGTAGGGTGAATGCATTGATATGTTAGAAGGAGAAGTTTGAATTGGATATGGAAATGGAAGGGGAGCCAGTGAAATGATTTAAGAAGAGGGGTTATATGAATGTATCGGGGTTGGCGGAAGATTAGCCGCAAAGCAGAGTTCTGGATAGACTTAAGAGGAAAGAGATGACACTGAGGGAGAACAGCAAGGAAGAGATTGCGATAGTCAAAACGGGAGGTGACCAAAGAGTGAACAAGAGTCTTAGTAGTGTGTTCAGAGAGGAAGCAACGAATTTTGTTAATACTGTAGAATCAGGATTGGTCCCAGAGGACTGGAGAAAGATGCATATTTATTTATTTATTTGTAACCATTTTTATACCACTCCTTCCAGTGATCAGCAGCGGTTTACATTTTAACATTTATCTCTGCCACGACAGCAGATACAGATAACAACAATTTAGAACTATGCACATAGCAACCGGTAACATAGGAGGTCGAAACTCCAAACTATTTACATTTATATGATCCCTTTACGCAAAAGCGGAAGTAAGGATGAGGTTGAGGTCAGTTAATCCGACCTCTGTGGTGAGTAAATTAATGGAAATGCTGCTAAAACAGGTTTATGGAGTCCAATGGATTTCAGGATCTGAGGCAGCATGGTTTTACTAGGGGCAAATCTTGTCAGACAAATCTAATTAATTTCTTTGACTTGGCAGCCACAGAATTGGACCAAGGGAGAGCCCTGGATGTGGTGTACTTAGATTTCAGTAAAGCCTTTGACGCCATTCCACACAGACAACTTATAAATAAATTGAGCATCTTAAGAATAGGCCCTAAAGCGAGTGACTGAGTTAGAAATTGGTTGAGTGGGAGGCGACAAAGTGTACAGATAAATGGAGCTTACTCTGAGGAGAAGGATGTAATGAGTGGTGTATTGCAGGGATCTGTCCTTGGTCTGATTCTTTTTAATATTTTTGTTAGTGATATAGCGGAAGGGCTGTCCGGTAAGGTTTGCCTCTTTGCGGATGATAACAAAATCTGAAATAGAGTAGGCACCCAAGAAGGAGTAGATAACATGAGGCGGGATCTAGCTAAGCTTGAAGAATGGTCAATTATTTGGCAGCTGCGATTTAATACTAAAAAATGCAGGATCATGTAAATATGTGAATATGTGAATATCTGTCCCTCTCCTTAAGACCCTACACTGTGTGCTGTGCCGTGCTTTCCCTTCCAAATCAATTGTATCCTCCTTTAAATTTATGTAATGATTTGTCAGTATCACGCCTGTAATCAAGCCGCTACTGATCACTGGAAGTAGCGGCATACAAATATATGCTAAATAAATCAATCATGTATTTGGACTGCAAAAATCCAATGGAGTGGTACAGTGTAGGAGATGAAGTACTTCTGTCCAGAAAAGAAGCGTGTGACCTGGTCGTGATTGTTTCTGATGATCTTAAAGTGGCTAAAAGGTAGAAAAGGCGACGGGAAAAGCCAGAAGAATGCTTGGGTGCATACGGAGAGGAATGGCCAGCAGGATGAAGGAGATGTTAGTGCCTCTGTATAAGTCTTTGGTGCGACCTCATTTGGAGTACTGTATGCAGTTCTGGGAACCACACCTTCAAAAGGATATAAACAGGATGGAGTCTGTGCAAACGGTGGCTACCAAGATGGTCAGTGGGCTTCATCATAAGGCATATGGGGACAGACTTAAAGATTTCAATATGTATATTTTGGAGGAAAGGCAGGAGAGAGGTGTTATGATAGAGACATTTAAATACCTCTGTGGCATAAATGCACAAGAGGGGAGCCTCTAGACAAGGTTTTAGATAGTGCTGGGGAGGAGTTTGCTATCTTGGTACTTGTTGGTATCATTGCCATAGGAAAGTGTGGGAGGGAGGTTCTGGAGGCCAAACTTAGGGTTTTAGCTAGGAAGTTGAAATCCAGAACTTCCATGGTAGCATTCTCTGAAATGTATCCCATTCCACATGCAGGACCCAAAAGGCAGACAGAGCTCCAGAGTCAAAATGTGTGGATGAGACAACGGTGCAAAGAAGAGGGGTTTGGATTTGTTAGGAACTGGGCAACATTCTGGGGAAAGGAGGGGCTCTTCCGAAGGGATGGGCTTCACCTTAACCGGGATGGAACCAGGCTGCTGGCATTAACCTTTAAAAAGGAGAGAGAGCAGCTTTTAAACGAGATAATAGGGAAAAGCCAACAGTCGCCCATGAGCGCATGGTTCCAAAGTCTATATCCTTGAAGGATACTAGCAAAAGAGGGAAGTTAGGACATCGCGACAGAGAGGTTCAAATAAAGATAAAAGTAACCCAGATGCCCTTAAGTAGAGTTGAAAGATTCCAAATTACCCCTATCAACTGATAACCATATTAATATGAATAAAATACAACCCCTAAAAATGCTAGAAGTCTAAAAAATAAGATGGGAGAGTTAGAATATATAGCACTAAATGAGAGGTTAGATATGATTGGTATCTCAGAGACATGGTGGAAGGAGGACAACCAGTGGGACAAACTATATCACAATGATAGGGTAGATCAAATTGGTGGAGGGGCTGCACTATATGTTAAAGAGGGCATTGAGTCACATAGGATTAAAGTGTTGTAGAATCTCTAAGGATAGAAATTCCTTGTAAAAAGGGGAAGGGGAAGGCGATGGCAGTGGGGGTGCATTACCGACCACCGGCCAGAATGAACAGATGGATGATGAAGAAATGCTGAGAGAAAGCAGAGAAGCTAACACCACAACGATGCACCTTTTCTGGGCCTGAAGAGCTGATGTGCTCCCTGATATTTCCCTGCAACTCACTCATGACCCTGTTAAAATAAGTTCTTGCAGTTGGAACAGGCTTTATCGAGGCATTTCCACGTACATGCAGGGCGAAGCGTCAGTGTAACGCCAGCATAAAAGGATAAAAGACTTTGGTTATTCATCCTACCTGTTCCTCTCCATTTTCTCAAGCTCTGTCTGATTTCTACTTTCCCTATGCAGAATAAGTTTTGTTTTCTTTGTTTGCATTTCTGATGGACTTCTCTGGATCCCCCCCCCCCCTTCACCTTTTCAGTCTCACCCCTGTATAGAGGACTTGCCAGGCTGAAATTGCTCAAGAGGATTTATGAATCAGTTTTAAGGTTTTCTTCTCTCTGTTATGCTGGTGATTTAACCGTCCAGCTTCCATGCAAGGATTTGAAAAATCTTTTACATATTTATGAATGTTTAAAGCAAAAGAAGAGGCAATTGGCCTCATAGGCAGTCTCGAGGGTGTGGGGGTGGGGGGGGGGGAGGCGAGAAGAAAGTGATCCGTACAGATACTTTGCGCAAAAGGAGAAGTGAATTCAGCAAGGGAAGAGCCCTGCAGGGGTTTGATATAGCAGAAAAAACAAAGGGCTGGCCCCATCCTCTATTTCTTCTCCTAGCCTGGGTCTGAAGAAGGTGAAAAACTAGAAATGGATCCCAGCTCTGCCTTGGGAACAGTGGGCATTTATTGAACGCTCCTTCCATATTTGTGAAGGAATACACTGACAGGTTTCCACAGCATAATCTATAGCAGATTTCACACTGTGGTAAACCCTTCAAATCCCCCCCCCCCCCCCACCTCGCATCCTTACACCATTCATAGAGCCATGACAGATATATCTGTAGATGTGGCACAGGGAAGATTCACAGACAGGAAAGCCTTCGGCAAAATGTTATCTGTACCCTGTAAAAAAAGAGGCCAAACCCCTGTAAAGATCCAGGCCTCAACATTATCCTTACGAAATTAAAAAGGAAGACTTCCTGCTCTCTCTAATTAGCATCAGCTGCTATGTATTCCAGCCCTTGTATGCAGTCTAGCTTGTTTTTCTCTTGTTGCAAATGATATCCCAGTGGCTGTGGAGGGTTTCCCTGGATCTTTCCGGTAATCTGAGCTCTTTCTGAACCCAGATTTCATTTCTGTTATTTTCTGCATGTTGGCTTGTCTGGTCTCATGCCTGACATTCCTTGGGCATGGGGTAGAGGAGTATTCAGTATATTCCCCCCCAGCAGTGGAGTAGAAAGGATCATCAGGGAATCAATTAATAGCATCAACAGTAGGACCTCATTATAGCTTGCACATCTGCAAATGTAAGAAATAATTCCTCCAATAATTAGAATTGTATTAATTGCCTGATCCAGCAGGATCCTTTCTGGATTTGCCGTTTCATCCATCAGACATTGCATCCAGCTGTTTCTGGGGTGATGGACCTGGTGGTACGTCTTCTTCCTGATTAATCCAATATCCAGCCCCTCCCCATCCATTGCTTCCCCACTAAGCTTTGCAATAATCCACATTGTTAAAAAAGCTAGTGATGCTCTTGTCTAAACACCCAGCCGCTGATGGTACCTGGCCACTATCAATTTGCCAGCACTGACCTGGTCAGAGCTCGGAAAAACCCTTGTTCTAGACTGTAAAGATGCTTATAATTTAGCAGCTGGTACCTACCATCAAGGTAGGGCACAAAAGCCCCTGCTAAAGTGGAGTGGAGATTTGACCAATGGCCACCAATGGTAGGCCAGGCTTACTTGAATAAACACCAGCACTTCACCCCATTGTTACGCATAGTCTGTTGGCCGCTCGAAGCAAATCCGTCCTTGAATTGCTCATTAATAATGTTGTGAGTGCTCATCCCTAATCAGGTGCTCAGTTGAATTGTTATCATTGTTATTACTGTTAATCGTAATATTTTACGTACGTTCTATGTTCCATGTAAACTGTTGTGACATGTAGATACAGTGGTATAAATGAGCTGCTAAATAAATAAAACAAATAAGTCACTGCTGATGTCGGGAGATGCAGTCAGACACAGATGTCGGGGGATGCAGTCAGACGCAGATGTTGGGGGACGCAGTCAGACGCAGATGTCGGGGGACGCAGTCAAACGCAGATGTTGGGGAACGCAGTCAGATGCAGATGTCAGGGGACGCAGTCAGACACAGATGTCGGGAGACGCAGTCAGACACAGACGTCAAGGGATGCAGTCAGACGCAGATGTCGGGGGACGCAGTCAGACACAGATGTCGGGGGACGCAGTCAGACGCAGATGTCGGGGGACGCAGTCAAACGCAGATGTCGGGGAACGCAGTCAGATGCAGATGTCAGGGGACGCAGTCAGACACAGATGTCGGGAGATGCAGTCAGACACAGACGTCAAGGGATGCAGTCAGACGCAGATGTCGGGGGACGCAGTCAGATGCAGATGTCGGGGAACGCAGTCAGATGCAGATGTCAGGGGACGCAGTCAGACGCAGATGTCGGGGGACGCAGTCAGATGCAGATGTCGGGGGACGCAGTCAGATGCAGATGTCAGGGGACGCAGTCAGACGCAGATGTCAGGGGATGCAGTCAGACACAGATGTCAGGGGACGCAGTCAGACGCAGATGTCGGGGGACGCAGTCAGATGCAGATGTCGGGAGATGCAGTCAGACGCAGATGTCGGGGGACACAGTCAGATGCAAAAAGTCACTGCTGCTGCTGACATAAGAAATGCTGTTGATGCCACTGAGATGCTACTTTACACTCTATTAGTAAGCCAGGAGGTGAAGGGGAAAGGAAGGAAGGTGGGAGAGGAGTGAGCACATTGACAGAAGAATGGGGGAGAGGAGGAAGCAGGAGAGATTGCCTGGTGGGATAGAGAGATGGGGGGTGGAGGGAGGGGAGAACATCTGAGGGAGGAGTAGGAGAAGTGGGAAAGAATACCTGGAGGAAGAGGCAGGGAAAGGTGGGGATGTTGGCTGGAAGGATGATAGAGTGGGAGGAGAGCACAAAGAAAGTAAAAATAAAGGGAAAGAAAGAAATTATAAAATAAGACTGCTGAGAGAGGAGCCTCTACAGCTGGGAAATTCTCAAAATCTTGGGGAAAAGGGAAGTCTTTGGGATAAGCTGATAAAATCTGTGTTTATTTTAAAATTATGCTTTATTAAGTCAGTTAGGGCATAGGGTAACAGGCAAACTTTCAGTTAGTGTTTCTTTCCCACACCCATTCCCAGATCCCACCCGTCCCAGGCACAATCTTTGATTTATTGACTCTTAAACCAGTTAGGGGGAAAAGAAGGAACTTTTTCACTTTCAGGTTTAACCAGTTATCTTCATCAGCAAGTTATTAGCCCTTAGGAATAGATTAATTCTAGATCCTTGCAGTTCATCTTGAGGTGAACATTAAGCACAGTCTCTGAAACTTATTTGGTATATTTGTATTGGTTCAAGTATCTCTATTCCCCTAGCAATTTTAAGTAACTGAACAACTTTAAATAGCTAAACAAATCATTAACACTATGATGCAGAAAGCAGTCCAGCAGCAAGAAGGGGGCTATCCATTTGCACTGAGTGTCACATGCATGATTCTCTCCCATTTGGTGAAAGGTCTTATGTGTGCATTAGATGCAAAGAGCTCCTTGCTGTCAGGGAACGAGTCTAGTCTCTGGAGGCTAGATTAGCGGAGGAGCTAAGGCAGACAGAGAGATATATAGGGGAGACCTGGCTTCACCTTGCTGTACTAATCATTAGGTTACTTGTCTACCCCAGGATACAGCTTTTCAGTCACCACTATTGCTACTACTACTACTCATCATTTGTATAGCGTTAAAAGGCGTACGCAGCACTGCACAGACACATGTAAAGGACGGTCCCTGCTCATCAGAACTTACAATCTAGTCAAGACAGACAACACAAGAATCTAGGAGGAGTGGAGGAGTGGCCTAGTGGTTGGGGCAAGATACTTCAGGCCGGAAGATCAGGGGTTCAAATCCCACTAGAGGACAGCAACCTTGGGCCGGAAGGACTGGGGTTTCTAGTCCCACAGGTGCTCCTTGTGGTCTTGGGCAAGCCACTTAACCCTCCATAGCCCATGTTCCCTGTAAAATAGTTATCTCCAAGTTATAATGCCCTGTTCAATGTAATTTCAGTTTGTTCAATGTAAACCACACTGATGCAGAATAGCGCGGTATATAAGAAATGTTACATAAGCAATCTAGTCAAGACAGTTAGATATGTTTATCTGTAATCCTAAGCAGCAGCTCCCTCATTAACTGTAATTACATTGCGCTTCAGAGAGATACATAGAATTACAGACCTGAAGATTTCACTTGGCTGGAACACAGTAATTCTCCTGCAAAAAATTGTGCTTTTCAAGTAACAAAATCCCTTTCAAAAAGTTGCTGGGGACAGAGTCCAGGGTCTGCCCTGGTGTATCAGTGAGGGCGAAGAGCAGGGACTGAAGGCAGACAGGACACTTGTCAGGAGTGGATGGGTGTCAGGAAGCAGAGGCCAATACTGCGTGCACAATAATTTCATTTCTGAGATTATCACTACAAAAAACAGAAATTGAGTGTTAAAAAACTTAGATGCCAGGATACGAACCTAGCTTGCTGTTCACTCTGCCCCCCTACATTCTTTCTCTGCGGGACCCTAATGTCAGATGCACCACCCTCTTGGTGTTAAATGGCTGGTAGAGCTGCATTGGTGAGTGTCATTTGAGAGTGGATTTATGGTTTATGGGTTACACATGCGAAGCTGTGTATGTGCGTGAGAAGATACATGTATGTTTGGGAGGATGCATAAGCGGGTGGGAGTGCAGGTTATGTGTGTGGCATGTGTGGGAGGGTAATTGGGTGGCACTGCAGGTTACATGCATGGAATGTGTGGGAGGTTCAGTAAGTGGGTGGGAGTACAGGTGACATGTGAGGGATGTGTGGAAAGGTGTGTAAGTGGGTTGGAGTACAGGTTACATGTGTGGGATTTGTGGGAGGGTGTGTAAGTGGCTGGAAGTGCAGGTTACGTGTGTGGGATGTGTAAGTGGTTGGAAGTGCAAGTTACGTGTGTGGGAGAGTGAGTAAGTGGCTGGAAGTGCAGGTTACGTGTGTGGGAGGGTGAGTAAGTGGCTGGAAGTGCAGGTTACATGTGTAGGAGGGTGAGTAAGTGGGTGGGAGTGGAGGTGACATGTGAGGGATGTGTGGAAGAGTTTGTAAGTGGGTTGGAGTACAGGTTACATGTGTGGGATTTGTGGGAGGGTGAGTAAGTGGGTGGGAGTGCAGATTACATGTGTGGGATGTGTAAGTGGCTGGAAGTGCAGGTTACGTGTGTGGAATGTGTGGGAGGTTGAGTACGTGGGTGGAAGTGCGGGTTAAATGTGTGACATGTGTTGGGGGATCTGTAAGTGGGTGGGAGTGCAGGTTACGTGTGTGGGATTTGTGGGAGGGTGAGTTAGTGGGAGGGAGTGCAGATTACATGTGTGGGATGTGTAAGTGGTTGGAAGTGCAGGTTACGTGTGTGGGAGGGTAAGTGGATGGGAGTGGAGGTGACATGTGAGGGATGTGTGGAAGGGTGCGTAAGTGGCTGGAAGTGCAGGTTATGTGGGTGGGATGTATGGGAGGGTGAGTAAGTGGGTGGAAGAGCAGGTTACATGTGTGGGATGCGGAAGTGGGTGGAAGTGCAGGTTACGTGTGTGGGATGTGTAAATGGCTGGAAGTGCAGGCTATGTGTGTGGGATGTGGAAGTGGGTGGAAGTGCAGGTTATGTGTGTGGGATGTGTAAGTGGCTGGAAGTGCAGGTTACATGTGTGGGATGTGTAAGTGGCTGGAAGTGCAGGTTACATGTGTGAGATGTGGAAGTGGGTGGAAGTGCAGGTTACGTGTGTGGGAGGGTGAGTAAGTGGCTGGAAGTGCAGGCTACGTGTGTGGGAGGGTGAGTAAGTGGGTGGGAGTGGAGGTGACATGTGAGGGATGTGTGGAAGAGTGTGTAAGTGGGTTGGCGTACAGGTTACATGTGTGGGATTTGTGGGAGGGTGTGTAAGTGGCTGGAAGTGCAGGTTACGTGTGTGGGATGTGTAAGTGGTTGGAAGTGCAGGTTACGTGTGTGGGAGGGTGAGTAAGTGGCTGGAAGTGCAGGTTACGTGTGTGGAATGTGTGGGAGGTTGAGTAAGTGGGTGGAAGTGCGGGTTACATGTCTGGCATGTGTTGGGGGATGTGTAAGTGGGTGGGAGTGCAGGTTACGTGTGTGGGATTTCTGGGAGGGTGAGTTAGTGGGAGGGAGTGAAGATTACATGTGTGGGATGTGTAAGTGGTTGGAAGTGCAGGTTACGTGTGTGGGAGGGTGAGTAAGTGGGTGGGAGTGGAGGTGACATGTGAGGGATGTGTGGAAGAGTGTGTAAGTGACTGGAAGTGCAGGTTATGTGGGTGGGATGTGTGGGAGGGTGAGTAAGTGGGTGGGAGTGCAGGTTACATGTGTGGGATGTGTAAGTGGCTGGAAGTGCAGGTTATGTGTGTGGGATGTGTAAGTGGGTGGAAGTGCAGGTTACATATGTGGGATGTGTAAGTGGGTGGGAGTGCAGGTTACATGTGTGGGATGTGGAAGTGGGTGGAAGTGCGGGTTACGTGTGTGGGATGTGAAAGTGGCTGGAAGTGCAGGTTATGTGTGTGGGATGTGTAAGTGGGTGGAAGTGCAGGTTATGTGTGTGGGATGTGTAAGTGGCTGGAAGTGCAGGTTACATGTGTGGGATGTGTAAGTGGCTGGAAGTGCAGGTTACATGTGTGGGATGTGTAAGTGGGTGGAAGTGCAGGTTATGTGTGTGGGATGTGTAAGTGGCTGGAAATGCAGGTTACGTGTGTGGGATGTGGAAGTGGGTGGACGTGCAGGTTACGTGTGTGGGATGTGGAAGTGGGTGGACGTGCAGGTTATGTGTGTGGGATGTGTAAGTGGGTGGAAGTGCAGGTTATGTGTGTGGAATGTGCAAGTGGGTGGGAGTGCAGGTTACATGTGTGGGATATGTAAGTGGGTGGAAGTGCAGGTTATGTGTGTGGGATGTGTAAGTGGGTGGGAGTGCAGGTTACATGTCTGGGATGTGTAAGTGGGTGGAAGTGCAGGTTATGTGTGTGGGATGTGTAAGTGGGTGGGAGTGCAGGTTACATGTGTGGGATGTGTAAGTAGGTGGAAGTGCAGGTTATGTGTGTGGGATGTGTAAGTGGGTGGGAGTGCAAGTTACACGTGTGGGATGTGTAAGTGGGTGGAAGTGCAGGTTACATGTGTGGGATGTGTAAGTGGGTGGAAGTGCAGGTTATGTGTGTGGGATGTGTAAGTGGGTGGGAGTGCAGGTTACATGTGTGGGATGTGTAAGTGGGTAGAAGTGCAGGTTACGTGTGTGGGATGTGGAAGTGCGTGGAAGTGCAGGTTATGTGTGTGGGAGGGTGAGTAAGTGGCTGGAAGTGCAGGTTACATGTGTGAGATGTGTAAGTGGGTGGAAGTGCAGGTTATGTGTGTGGGATGTGGAAGTGGGTGGGAGTGCAGGTTATGTGTGTGGAATGTGGAAGTGGGTGGGAGTGCAGGTTACATATGTGGGATATGTAAGTGGGTGGAAGTGCAGGTTATGTGTGTGGGATGTGTAAGTGGGTGGGAGTGCAGGTTACATGTGTGGGATGTGTAAGTGGGTGGAAGTGCAGGTTATGTGTGTGGGATGTGTAAGTGGGTGGGCGTGCAGGTTACATGTGTGGGTTGTGTAAGTGGGTGGAAGTGCAGGTTATGTGTGTGGGATGTGTATGTGGGTGGGAGTGCAGGTTACATGTGTGGGATGTGTAAGTGGGTGGGAGTGCAGGTTACATGTGTGTGATGTGGAAGTGGGTGGAAGTGCAGGTTATGTGTGTGGGTTGTGTAAGTGGGTGGGAGTGCAGGTTACATGTGTGTGATGTGTAAGTGGGTGGGAGTGCAGGTTACATGTGTGGGTTGTGTAAGTGGGTGGAAGTGCAGGTTATGTGTGTGGGATGTGTATGTGGGTGGGAGTGCAGGTTACATGTGTGGGATGTGTAAGTGGGTGGAAGTGCAGGTTATGTGTGTGGGATGTGTAAGTGGGTGGGAGTGCAGGTTACATGTGTGTGATGTGTAAGTGGGTGGAAGTGCAGGTTATGTGTGTGGGATGTGTAAGTGGGTGGGAGTGCAGGTTACATGTGTGGGATGTGTGGGAGGGTGAGATAAGTGGGTGGGAGTGCAGGTTACATGAGTGGGATGTGTAAGTGGTTGGAAGTGCAGATTACGTGTGTGGGAGGGTGAGTAAGTGGGTGGGAGTGCAGGTGACATGTGTGGGATGTGTGGAAAGGTGTGTAAGTGGGTTAGAGTGCAGGTTACGTTTGTGGGATTTGTGGGATTTGTGGGAGGGTGAGTAAGTGGGTGGGAGTACAGGTTACATGTGTGGGATGTGTAAGTGGGTGGAAGTGCAGGTTACAAGTGTGGGAGGATGAGTAAGTGGCTGGAAGTTCAGGTTACGTGTATGCAATGTGTGGCAGGGTGAGTAAGTGGGTGGGAGTGCAGGTTACATGTGTGGGATGTGTAAGTGGTTGGAAGTGCAGGTTACGTGTGTGGGAGGGTGAGTAAGTGGCTGGAAGTGCAGGTTACGTGTGTGGGATGTGTAAGTGGTTGGAAGTTCAGGTTACGTGTGTGGGAGGGTGAGTAAGTGGGTGGGAGTGGAGGAGACATGTGAGGGATGTGTGGAACAGTGTGTAAGTGGGTGGGAGTGCAGGTTACATGTGTGGGATGTGTAAGTTGCTGGAAGTGCAGGTTACGTGTGTGGAATGTGTGGGAGGTTGAGTAAGTGGGTGGAAGTGCGGGTTACGTGTGTGGGATGTGTTGGGGGATGTGTAAGTGGGTGGGAGTGAAGGTTATGTGGGTGGGATGTGTGGGAGGGTAAGTAAAGTGGGTGGGAGTGCAGGTTACATGTGTGGGATGTGTAAGTGGGTGGAAGTGCAGTTTACGTGTGTGGAATGTGTGGGAGGTTGAGTAAGTGGGTGGAAATGCGGATTACGTGTGTGGGATGTGTGGGAGCATGTGGAAGTACAGGTGATGTGTGGGATGTGTGGGTGTGTGTAACTGGGTAGAGGAGTGTGTGTGTAGTGAGGCACTTGGGTGGATGATTGTATGAGTGGTTTGGAGTGTGGGTATATGTGAATGGACGGGAGTTATGTGTGCATTTGAGGGTACCAGTTGGTGGAAGATACATGTGTGTGAGTTGGGTATATATGGGGAAGAGAAGTGAGGCAAGTGGAAGGATTAGCCTAATGATTATTGCAGTGAGCTGCTAAGCAGGGATGCTAGGTTCACATCCCATGACTGTTTCTTGTGGTCATATGCAACTCATTTAACACTCTGTTCCATCAGATACAAACTTAGACTGGAAGTTCTCAGGGGATAGGAAAAGTACCAGAATGTAACTCACGTTGAAGCCTGAGAAAGGCCTGTCACGTGTCCCTATCCCCAGCCACGTGCTTAGGGGATTCGGGTTGCCATTTTAGTCCTCTTTAAAAGGTTTGAAAACTATTTCCTCAGGAGCAGTGCCCTCTGGGAGTTGTAGTTTCCCTCTTAAAAAGGATAGTCGTGGAGACATCGAGTGAAGGCAAACATGACACAGTTTATTTCCCCAAAATATGCACAAATAAGGTTCAAACGCAAAGTATCTGGACATTTCCTCCAGGACAAAAAGTACAGAAAATATTTACATCCTTAAGCTGAGTAACTTCTCAAAGTCATTAAACAGACGCAGACGTTTCATCAATCAAAACAGGCAAATCAAAAGTACAGCTTCTTAGGTTCAGCAAAGTAAAGAATGTCTTTCTGCTTCCTTAGTGAGATAATATACAGCTGTGCAAGCTTGTCTTACTTAACCTGGTTCCTACCTTAGCAAGGTTAAGTTTTCTTGGTAGTGCTTTTTCCCAAAAGCATTTACTCAGGCTGCTACTCCTTAACCAAGGATTCAGTAGCCTCTGCACGACACAAAGAACAGTCCATTGGCAGTTCAGTAATCAAGGGGTCTGGTTCATTATACTCCACTTGCATTTCCTCCTGCTCGGGAATTATAATATCCTGCACTGAGCTCTCATGACCTGCCTCTGGTGGAATTCTTGCTGAGGATTCCTGTAACTCCCTCCAGGACTTCTCTACCCGGTAAGGAATATGGAGAACTGTATTACTGGATATCTTTCTTTGGTTCTCTTGCCCCAGTTCCTCTCTGAGGTTTAACCACGGCTCTCTGTTGGAGGCTGGGTTCTTCTGCCTCCTGGTTTGAAACCTAGGCACCCACCTCTGAGTGTTGTGAACCTCTTGGTCAGGAACAGAAGTTTGGAACCTGCCCTGCTCTCTCCGTCTGAGCAGCTCTTGCCAGGTTTCCCTTGTGCCAGACTCTTTCCAGGTCCTTCTCTTTCCTCTGCTTGGAACTTTCTTTCTGGGAACTTCCAGCTCAATTTCCAGTCCTGCTCTGAGTCCGTCTCTGACTCTGTCTTCCTGGACTCTCTCCTTGAGTGTTTGCTTGCTCTGCTCTTCCCTTCTGAGCAACCTTTTCCTCCTGAGCAGCTCTTCTCCCCTCTGCTTTTCCCTAAGCAGGGTTTATAAAGGTGCTTCCTGGGCAGCGTTTCTCTCTGCCTTAACAGGTGTTCATAATCATGCTCCAAGCCTGCTACTCCATCAGCAGAGCTTGGGTGTGGCAGCCTAGCCTCAGAAACTCTAAGCTTGTTCTGAAGCCTGTGCACTGCTGGAATGTCTTTAAAGGTACAGTCACTGATTTTCTCTAACTCTGCAGGCTCACCAGTGCCTTCCTCATCACGGGTCATGAGCTAAACTTGCAATTCCCTTGTACTCTCCATTGCTCCATGTGCTCTCTCTCTCTCAGGATCTGGCATTGCAGCCAGCGAGGTCCGGGCTCCCTTTTATCTGCATCGCTCGGAGTTGCCATGGCAGTGTGTCCTTGTTGGCTGGTAGGGCATTGGGCTGATCTCTTCTGCCAGTGTTTGCTTTCTTTGGCTGTGGCGGCCCAAGGTGCCTGCCAGCTACTTCTCTTCTGCCTCATTTGAGACTGGAGGATGATACATGGCGCTGTGAGCCTTAGTGTCATGTGCACACAGCAGCCCTAGTGTTGGCAAACGGCCAAGCGCCAAACTGTCTTTTATAAATACATGTGTGTGTGGAGAAGCCCAGGACTGGATCAACCTGGTGGTTATGATGAGAGTCAGCTCCAGAGGTTGTACCATTGAGCAGAGTCACCCTGCTGGAATGTGCAGAGCTACTTATAATTCCTTTGGGTGGGGGAAAGGACCCTAGAATGGGGGTCTAATAGATCAAGAAGTTTCTGTCCTGAGGCATCAGGAGTACTAACTATTATTCATATTCTTAGCCATAAGACATTCCCAGTCTCGTGACCACCGGGAGCAGGTGATCTCCCATATGGTGCACACTATCCCCTGCTGGGCCCACATGGTAGAGTCAACATGGCAAACCTACCTTAAAGTGTGGAGGGCTTACCACACTGCCTCCTCTTCAGGCTTGGTGGCTGTTCCCTCCCAGGCCGAAGTCTCGCAATTCGCAAGATTTCAGTCAGGAGGGCGCTGCCCTTTGGCATGGAGCAGAGGCAGCGCGGCAAGCCCCCATGACATTAAGGTAGGTTTGCCATGCTAGCTCTGCTGTGTGAGCCTAGGATTCAACAACCACCTCCTGGCTGGCACCCGTCGCAGACTGCACCCACTACCCCATCCTTGGTACGCCACTGATAAGGCATATGTGGACAGACTTATAGATCTCAATATGCGGAAGAGGGGAGATAAGAGAGAGGTTTAAATACCTCCGTGGCATAAATGCAGAGGAGGAGAGTCGTTCACGTGAAAGAAAGCTCTGCAATGAAGGGGCACAGGATCAAGGTGAAAGGAGATAGACTCAGTAGTAATATGTGGAAATATTTTTTACAGAAGAGTGGTAGGTACATGGAATAGTCTCCCAGTGGAGGTAGTAAAGGTGGGGGCAAGTACAGGAATCCCTAAGAGAGAAAGGGGACTGTAGAGCTTAGCAGCTGGTATGGAAGGGAAGACTGGATGGACCATATGGTCTTTATCTAATGTCATTTTTCTGTTTCAGTGCCTACAGCTAAAATAATAGCCCTAAGGTGGATTACAATATAAAATAATCTTAAAATATATAAATCAACCAACAGCTCCAACCAGAACCAATACAAACTCACCCAAACACCTTCTGAAAACAAAACGTTCTGATAGAATGTTTCAGTATCATCCTGCCGCTAGCAAGAACTCCAGCAGCTGCGCTTCTTGCTATCGCCAGACACTGAGCGGTGTGAATAGATTAGGATTGGAGACATTATTCCTTTTGATGTATCTGAAAACGTCACTTTCTTATGCCTTTCCTCCGCCTATTGTGAAGGATCTTCTTCCTTATTTATCCAATGGGGTATTGGATTTGATTAATACCAGTCTTCCTAATGGCGCTGTTCCATCTGCCTGGAAATGTGCTGCCGTTAAATAAGAACATAAGACCATAAGAAATGCCAGACTGGGTCAGACCAAGATCCAATAGTGGCCAATCTAGGCCACAATACCTGACAGGTTCCACAATGTTTGTCCCAGGGATTTCCTGGGTCCCTTTTAATAATGGTTTATGGACTTTTCCTCCAGGAACTTGTCCAAACCTTTCTTAAACCCAGCTACACTAATGACTTTTACTGCATCCTCCAGTAATGAATTCCAGAGTTTGATTACACGTTGAGTGAAAAAATATTTTCTCTTATTAGTCTTAAATTGTAGCTTCATTGCATATCCCAAAGTCTTTCTACTTTATGATGGCATAAAAAAACGATCTACATTTACCCATTCTTCTCCATTCAGTAATTTTTAGACCTCTATCATATTTACTCTCAGCCATCTCTTTTCCAAGTGGAAGAGCTCTAACCTTTTAAGCCTCTCCTCATAGAGGTATCCTTCCATCCCCTTTACCATTTTGGTGGCTCTTCTCTGTACCTTTTCTAATTCTGCTATAACCTTTTCAATGAGAAAGTTCAAATCCCAAAATGGAGTCAAATAAATGATCAAGAAACCCAGACTCCAAAATTGTCCCACTGTGAAATACTCTAATTCTTTTGTCGGATCGTATCTAGGGAGGGGGGAAAATGGAATATTATCCCCTCCTGATGATAAAATCCATTTTATTCAAATACAGTTCCCTGTGTAAATAAAGATTATAAGACTTATCTCCAGTAAAAAGGCAACAAACTCATCCTTGCCAGTAGAGGAATTTCAGTGAATGAAGCACGACGTGCACATTTCGGGATACAAACTTCCCTGTTTCAAGTGCCCAAAATGTTATCGTGATCCATGGCGTCCTTCCACCTCCAAACAATCCGCTTCAAATCGCTGGTTAAATCACCTTAAAGGACTTGAAATTCTAAGATAGGCTGACAGATTAATGTCAATCAAAAAAACCACCCAATCACAAGCCCGGGTGATGATGAACTCACCAACCCCATGCTGGTTGAGAATGGACACACCCCCCTCCAAAAATGAACAGATTCCTATCAATCACCAAGGAACCACCAACCAGGAGGGGGATAACCCAATTGTATGGGAAACCCCAACCCGATTGGCGCCTGCCTAAATTAAACTAAGCCAATCGATTTCTCGATTCAATCCATTTGGCTGCACAGAACGCAATCGGTAGATCCATCGTTGTTCTTTCCACTGAAGACGGGCTATCTGATCACCCCCCAGTGGGTCCTCCGAAACGTGATCAATTACAGTCCAGCATAAATCCTCAAAACAATGACCCTGCTCCAAACAATGTTCCACTATGGGTGCAGATGTAATCCTTTGTCGAAGGCGAGAAGCATGTTCCCCCATCTGAACCTTAACAGGTCATATAGTACGACCCACATAGACTAGGGAACATGCACAAATTATCAAATATACCACATAAGTGGAAGAACAAGTAGTGAACCACTGTCTATGATAAAGATGATTAGATTGAGGATGAGTCCAAATAACACAAGACATGGTGACTAGAATTGCACGCAATATTCAAAGTGCACTCGCACCATGGAATGATACAGAGGCATTATAATATCCTTTCTTTTATTCTACATTCCTTTCCTTATGATTCCTAGCATTCTATTTGCTTTCTTGGCCGCCGCTGCACACTGGGCGGAGAGTTTCAATGTACTTTCCACATTAACGCCTAAATCCTTTTCCTGGGTAGTGGTTCCTAATGTGGATCCTTGCATCATGTAACCATAGTGTAAATCCCTAATATGTAATTGAAGATAGATGAATTTCTTGACACAGGCCTCTAATATGTGCTGATTAGATGAATTTTGGTGACAGTGAGAGTCACTCATGTATTTAGCTTTTCACCTACTGCTTTTAAATAGAATTAGACATAATTGTCATAAGAACTGTGCAATTGTTCTTAAATAACTAAAGAACAATGCTGGCGTAAGCATAAATGTAAACACAGGTCATGAACTAGGTCATGGTACAACTATGGGTCTGCGCAATTAATCATGTGTCACTGAGAGCTCAGGACAATTTCTGCAATTCTGCAGTTTAAACTAATTTTATAATAATTAAGCAAATCTTATTTAATACATTTGTAATCAACTCTTGTTCTGTGAAAGAATTCTAGACACCTTGTGTTATTTTACAGTGGTGTGCAAAAGTCTGGAATCATTTGTAAATTTGACGTTTTTTCAGCTTCGTGACCTTATATCTTAATTTTGTTTTCCTCCCAGTGGCTTTTTCTGTGTATCTCATGATAAGTGATAGATTTGGCTATTAGGGCCAACTTTTAGTATTGGTTTGGCCCTTATTTTCTGAGTTTGTTCCCCATAGTTGTCCTGTTGATAGATTTTCTGTGAAAATCGCATAATGTACATCGTTGGCCAATGATATATTATTGTAAGTATGCTTTAAATTATTATGGACGCACACCAGGTTTCCTTCAAATTAATGTATGTGGCCTTGAAAAAGGCCGTTTTTGTGTGTCAGTGATGGCTCAGTATTTGATGGGCCACCCTTTGTTCTTGATCACCTGACTGCACCTTGTCGGCATTGAATGAACCAGTCTGACAAGGTGGTCGTTGGTGACATCGCGGTTCCAAGCTGCAATGAATGATTCAATCAGCTCACGCTTTGATGTCGGATGCCTCATGGATATTTCCAAGGCCACCTTGTGCCACAGGTTCTCGACTGGATTTAGATCTGGAGACTGGGCAGGCCAATCCATTGACTTGATGTTGTTCCACTGTTTCCAGCTGATCACCTGTCTGGAGCAATGGCAGGGTGCATTGTCATCTTGGAACAGGAACTGGCCAGGAAACAGCTGATGTGCTGATGGCACCATGCACTTTTGCAGTATGGTGATGTACTTGGCCCCGTTGACCATTCCATTGACAATGTGAAGACATCCAACGCCACTGGCAGCCATGCAGCCCAGACCATGACTTTCAAAGGATGCTTTACAGTGAGGTTGAGACACTCAGGCTTTAATTCCTCTCCAGGAAACCTCTTCACATAGGTGTGGGCTTGGTTACCAAATTTATTTATTTATTTAACTGTATTTATATCCCGCTTTTCACCGGGTCAAAGCGGTGTAACAAAAAAAAAGGGGGGGGGCAATCAGTTAAAGGGGTAGGGCCATCACCAGGAGGGCAACATTGATGATTTCGGCAAAGGATGGACATAGACATGGACAAAGTACATAGTTTTTGATCATAAGTTCTTGATGAGTGGGTTGGGGGATTGGGCAGTTATTTGTGGGAGTTTGTTTCTGTTTTGAGATATTCTTGGAATAGGATGGTTTTTAGCTGTTTTTTGAATGACAAGAGGTCGCTATTGTTCTTGAGGTGGTTCGGTAGAGAATTCCAGAGGGACGGAGCATAAAGTTCAAAGGCTCTGTTGCAGGTCCGTTGTGTGCATTTGGTTCTTTTGTGAGGGATGGTGAGGAAGTTGCTGGAGGTCTGTCTGGTTGTTTTGCTGTGGGCTGGATGAGGCAGTAGGGTGCGGAGCTGGGTGCTCTGTGTTTGGTGGATGGCTTTGTGGGTAAGTAGAATAGCTTTGTATTTAATTCTTGCTTCGAGGGGAAGTATGTGTAGGTCCCGCAGAATTGGGGTGATGTGGTCTCGTTTCTTTGCATTCTGGATGATTCTTGCTGTGGTGTTCAAGGCAGTTCGGAGGGGGTTGGTCTGTGTGGCGAGTAGTCCATGGTAGATTACGTTGCAGTAGTCCAGATGTGGGAGTGTCAGAGCCTGCATTACTGTCCTGAAGTCTTGAGGTTCGAGGAGGGGTCGGAGACCTTGTACTGTTTAGCTTTGTGGAATATAGTTCCGGTGGTTTTAGTGATTTCTTGCTTGAGGGTTAGAGCTTGGTCAATGATAATGCCCAGATATCTTATTTGTGGTTGTATTTGAATTTGTGTGGTTCCCATGTTGAGGTGTGTAGGTGGCTTGAAGTCCGGGTCTTTTGTTACTATGAGAGCTTCAGTTTTCTTTATGTTAATGGACAGGTTGTTCTCTTGTAGTCAGTTGGATACATCGGTGAAGCATGCTGATAGATGTTCATTTGTTGGGTTTGTGGTTGTAATTGGGGTATAGAGCATTATGTCGTCAGTATATATGTGGAAGTTGATGTTGTGGGTACGTATGACAGAGCAGAGTGGTCGGAGGTAGATGTTGAAGAGCATGGCTGATAGTGTGGATCCTTGAGGTACTCCCTGATGTTGCTGGAAGGGGGGCGAGGTTGAGGTGCTGGTACGGATCAATTGCTGTCGGTTAGTTAGGTAGGATTGGAACCATTGGAGTACAGCATCTTTGATCCCAAGTGTTTGGAGTCTGCACATGAGGATGTTGTGGGAGATGGTGTCGAAAGCTGCTGATATATCTAGGAAGATCATGGCGTATCTGGCGTGTTTTGCCTGGGTTCCTATGATGAGGGTGTTCATCAGTGTGGTCATGAGGGTCTCGACTCCATGTAGTGGACGGAAACCGTGTTGCTGCGGGTCCAGTATGTTGTTGATATCTAAATGTTCTTGAAGCTGCCGCTGGACTATCTTCTCAATTATCTTGGCAGTGAACGGGAGGCTTGCCATCGGCCTGTAGGAGGTGGGGTCTAGGGGATCCAGGTTGTGCTTTTTTAGGGTTGGTCGAATGATTGTGGTTTTGAGGATGTCAGGCATGTGTCCTTGGGTGAAGGATTCATTGACAATGTGGGTTAATGGTGCACTCAGGTCTTCTTTGGATTTCTTTATCCAGTCAGTGGGGCAGGGGTCTAGTGGGGAGGTGGTGGTGTTTAGGCAGGAGATGGTGGATGATATTTCTTCTTCTGTGGTTGCTTCGAACGTACTCCAGTCTCTGTTCATGATGGTGCAGTGGGTTGTTTTGGTTGTCTCGGCGTTCAGGTGTGGGTTTTGTGGTTGTTGAAGCTGTTTATATTGTCGGGCTAATAGTTCTGGTGGGATATTTGGTAGCTGGTCAGAGTTATTAGGTGTTCTTGTCAGTTTTTTGACGATCTGAAAGAGTTCCCGAGGTTTATTTATGGCTCTGTTTATGATTTGTGAATGGTAGGCTTTTTTTGCTTTGTCGGTTTCTGAGTGGTATGCATCGAGTTCGTATAGGTATTTTATTTTGTCATTTTCATTTTTGGTTTTTCTCCATTTTCTTTCTGTTCTTCTGAGTTTGGTTTTTAGTTTCCGGAGGCTGGGGGTGAACCATCGGGCTTTTGAGGAGGTGGGTCTGGTGTTAGTTTTGTTCATTGTTGCGCTGGATGCTGAGGAGATTGTGGTGTTCCAGTTGTAGATGAGGTCATCAATGTTGTTGGAGTTTGATTGGAGTTTAGGTAGAGTTTGTGCTAGGAAGTCTTCTTTGATAAATGCTTTAAATCTTCTCGAGTGTTGCTTGTTCTCCTTGTTATTCATATGTTGGTAGGTGTGGGATATGTTGATGATGTAGTGGTCTGACCATGGTACAGGTGAGATCTCCGGGTTCTTGTATGAGGAGGTGGTTTGGGAGTTCAGAAATATGAGGTCCAGTGTGTTCCCTTTTTCGTGTGTTGGTTCTTGTATGACCTGTATCAGGTTCATTGCTGTCATGGCGTTGATGAAGGTTTCTGCTTGTTCCTCTTGGAGTGATGGGAGGTTGAAGTCTCCTAGGATTATTTGCTCTTTCGTGGGGCTGGTGCTCTCGGAGATGAGTTGTAGTATCCTTGGTAGGTCGGTGTTTGTGGTGGGTGCACGGTAGATCAGGCATATTAAGAGGTGTTTATTGGTGAGGGTGAGTATGTCTGCATCATTGGAGGTTTCTGAGGTATGGATCCTGAGGTGGAGGTTGTCTTTTGCTATGATGGCTACGCCTCCTCCTTTGGCGTGTGTTCGGGAGCAGTGTTGGAGGTTGTATCCTTTTGGTGTTAGTTGGTTCATTATTACTGTGTCGCCATCTGTTAGCCAGGTTTCTGTCACACATAGGATGTCGATCTTCTTAGTCGTAATCAGGTCTTGGAGCATGTGGTATTTGTTTCTGATTGAGCATGCGTTTATTAGTGAGATGGAGAGGTGGTGCTTTATAGCACCTTTTCCCACATTTCAGTTGACCAGGTTGAGTGCTTTCTCGCCCACATGATCTGGTTGCACCTTTGCATGTCAGTCATCAGTGGCTTCTTCCGTGCTTTGCAGCCCCGGAGACCAAACTGCAGGCATCGGCGACGAACTGTTGATGAGCTGACACTGACCTCAGTCTTGTCTGACCACTCTCGAAGTAGCTGAGGAGAGGTCAACTTGCAATTAGTCAGTGAAATGTGTCATAGTGCGCAGTTCAGGCATGATGTTGATGCACATGGATGACCTGAACGAGGCGTGTTCACCACTGAACCCGTTTCTTTCTTCTTCTGTACAATCTTAACAACAGCGCTCTGACTGCAGCCAAGTTTCCTGGCTATCTGACGGCTTGAAAATCCTTCCTCACTCATAAAGGACACATGAACACACTCCTCCAACGCCAGGGTCCGAGTCATCTTCATGGTTGATCCAGAAAGCGTATGAAATTCAAATATTCCGCGCATTTTATAGCTGCATTGTTGGCTAGATATCTGCATTGTGATTGGTTAGTGAAACCAGCCTCTTGATTGGTCAGAAATAACGTGTGCATATTGGATAATCTCGATCCAGTTTTGACGCAGGATCCACAAAAATCGAGTAGCTATCTCCCAGTGTCTGTAAAGTATTTAAATTGGAAGGAATGCAAAAAAGTCAACTCTAATAGCCAAATGTATCCCTTTTAATGTGGTAGAAAGATGAATATGCTGGGCTAACGCAAAATTTAAAAAAAACGGTTAGAAAGTACGAAAAACGCAAAACTCACAAGTGATTCCAGACTTTTGCACACCACTTTAGGTTTATGATTATGACTCAGTTACTTCCTCTTTAATTACAATAAAAGCGGGAGCTTGGAAATAAGACCTTTGAATTGACCAGGAAGAATTATGCAAGTTCATGGCACTGGTTGTTTTCCATCTAAAGCACCAGATTAATTTTTGAATCTCTGTGTCACGTCTCTCTCTCTTTTCCTCACTGTATGGAGGATCAGATTTAGAGAACTGAGGAGAACCTGCCCTTGCTTGAAGGGGTTAAAACACATAGTTTGGGTTGTTCTTCCCTAAATGCATAACTTTGCACTTGTCCACATGGTTATTGCTGCTGAATATCCCCGATCGTCTCCCCTACACGCCCCGATGCTAACCACTTAGCATCAGGGTGTGTTGCGAGCGGCTCTGGCCTATCTTTACCTGTGCAATATCGCTGCTACCTGCTTAGCCTCTCTGGCTTCCAGGCATGTGTGACAATGCCGGATATTCAATGCTGGGGTCGCATATGACCCTGGCATGAATATCCGGGGTTAGAGGATGGTGGTGACGGCTAGGCGCTGTACTCTCGTCCAGCCATCCTAACTCAATATTGGGCCCACAGTATTTATGCCGATGATATTCAAATGATAATTAGTCATGAATCCTGGGATCACAGTTTTCAATCGTTTATCTCCAACTCCCTGGATAAAGTATCCAACCGAGATATTAAGAATAAGTTTACGGGAAATTATCCAAAGTCCTCTGCTATCTAGTTTTCCATGGATAATACAGTCTGTAACTATTCGCCTACGATGGTCAGAACTCCCATTCCTATAAAGGATACAGTCATCTTGCTAGAAATTATGTCTGAAACTATTATTACCACTTATATCATTTATATAGCGTTACAAGGCCTGTACAGAGCTGTATCTATACGCATGAGAGACAGTCCCTGCTCAAGAGAACTTACAATCTATGCAAGACAAACACAACAAACGGTACAAGAGAGAGTTCTAACACACATAAGTGACAAACAGGAGAGTAAAGGGTTACGATCCAAAAGCAGCCTCAAAGAGATGGTACCACTACTAGTTATCATTTGTATAGTGCTACAAAGATAAGGAGTTGACATTTCATCCTCATATTTCCTCTCTTGTTAGGAAGTCCTTTTATATGTTAAGGCTGAGTAGGTCTATTAAGCTATTCTTTGATTTTAAAAATCCCCTAGACTGGAGGGTCTCAACCCACTGTATTAATAGCTAAGGCAGGGGTTCTCAACCCAGTCCTCAGGAGACACCTAGCCAGTCAAGTTTTCAGGATCACAATGACTATGTATGAGACTGATTTGCATTCACTACTCCACTGTACGCAAATCTCTCTCATGAATATTCATTGTGGTCATCCTGAAAACCTGACTGGCTAGGTGTGTCCTGAGGACTGGGTTGAGAACCCCTGCCTTAGACTATTAATACATGTATTAGTCCTAAGTCATTTGTTTTTGTTGTTGATTGCCTTCGAGTCAGTGTCGACTCATGGCGACCCTCTGGATATTTATCCTAAATTGTGTTTGGTCTTGAGTCAGGCAGTTCATTGCTGATAGAGTGGCACCCGTAGCTGCTGTTATTGTATTGATCCATCTCATTGCTGGCCTTCCTCTTTTGCGTTGACCTTCAACCTTGCCAAGCATGATGTCTTTCTCTAATGATCTCTCTCTCTTTGCATGATGTGTCCAAAGTATGAAAGTCGAAGTCTTGTCATATGAGCCTGTAAAGAAAGCTTAGGTTTGATCTCTAGTACCGACTGGTTTGTTCTTCGGGCAGTCCATGGTATACACAGTATTATTTGCCAGCACCATAATTCAAAGGCATCAATTTTCTTCCTGTCTATCTTTTTCACTGTCCAACTTTTACATCCATAAGATGTTATTGAAAATACCATGGCTTGAACAAGTGAAATCTTTGTATGGAGAGAGACATCTTTGCATTTGAGAATCTTGTCTTGTCGGATTTCTTAACTGCTTGTTGTTACTTTATTGATAGTTGATCCAAGCAGGTTAAAGTTGTCCACTATTTCAATTTCTTAAGTCATTTAGACTACTGCAGTTCTTTGCTTATATGTCTCCCACAGTATTCCATCAATCATTTGCAGTTCCGACAGAATGGGGTGGTAAAGTTCATTTCTGATGCATGCCGTTCAAATCATGTGACACCACTTTCGATGTTGTATAAAATGTAAGCATCAGTCTCCTCTTTTGATACCATATCATCTTCTGCGTCAGCTTTGATCTTTGCTTATTAGTGATTTCCTCATATAAACAGCTTATATATGAATGGATCTGCTTCACAGCATTTGCCTTTAATAACCCTGCATTACGGAACTCACTCCTCCTGGATATGCATTTGGAGAGTTCATATAGAAAGCTCAAGAAACAGGGAAAGACGTGGTTGTTCGCATGTAAGGTTGTCTTCTCTGCAGTATGCTGGCTTTTGTTACATGCCTGAAGATGTGCTAGTCATTCCCAACCTTCCTGTCGGTGTTGCCTTCTTGTCTTGTTTTTATTCTTGTTCTTGTCCTCTGCACTGAGCTTTTATTGTGAACCACTTTGATGCCAATTTGCCGTGCCTTTAGTGGTACAACAAATAAGCACGACGTGCAGACTACATTCCACCCATCCTATATGAGCTCCACTGGCTCCCAATGTCCTCCAGAGCAAAATTCAAAATAATAATGACCACATTTAAAATGATACATAACATAGCCCCCTCCTCCCACCTCTCGTCCCTCATCCAACTACAACCAATCACCAGAGCCAGAAGAATTCCCAACCAAAATTCTCTCATAGTACCTCCCTCAATATGCAAAACCAAACAATTCACTAGCAATAGGGCCTTTACATACATAGCCCCCTCCCGGAAACACTAAGAGCAATTAAAGACTTAACAATCATTCCGCAAAGAATTAAAACCCCACTTATTCAAAGAACATTACACCAGCCCCAACATCAACAGTTCATAAAGTTCACCCCTTCTTCCTCCCCCTCTTCTTCCCCCTTCCTTCCCCCCCCCTTCCCCCCCTGCCCCTCAGTCACCATTCCAGTCCACTCAACGTTGCTAGCTCAAATCGTTGTTTATGCATTGCAGACATCATTTGCTGGATATACTGATAAGAATGCCTACATTGTATCTCAAAATGCGATAAACGTACACAGTTCAATGAAAATACTTAAGTGTTATTCTTCATTAATACTGTTCTATGTAAAGGTTTTGTTATAATAGAAACCGCCCCTGGTCTGTAGAAGGAGCAGTTTAGAAAAACGTCTAAATAAATAAATATTCGAATAACTAACTAAATGGCACAGACCTAATGGACTGACCGTGGCCAAGTCACTTTGGGGGGAACTAAGTGCCGATGCAGAAAGCCAGTGTAAGAGCTGTGCACACAGTTTTCTAGTGCAAGAGCGCTGGTATGCCAAAAGCAAAACATATGCAAATGAGATATGTGCTAAATGTGTGTGCTAAATGTGCGCAGGTACCAGACACATGCACAGAAAGCTTATGCACTGGTGGCGACATATCTGTAGCAAAAGTTAAAATAACAATTTTCAGCACGAAGTAATCATTGTTTATCCGCATCACGGTGGGGAAAGTTGTGCGCTTAACCTTAGTACCCGAAACAGTGTTTTGAGCAGGGAACCGGTACATTGTGTAGGCATAAGGAACTGAACCCACTGCAAAGCAGCAGGTAAAAGACACCAGAAAACACGTCTGTTCTCCTACATGCCGATCTGATTTCTCCTATACCGCTGAAGCTTCAGGTTTTCTTCTCCTACGCACACATTGAAGTTATACTTCACTTCCAACAATGGCGCTACTGAACCCTGCGCTCAGCCTTTTGGTCTTCTGCACATTTCTTGGCATCCCGGTGGAATAGCTACTGGCCTTGTTACCATGTCGTTTGAATATGCACAGCTCAATATAATGGATTTTTAAAAGGTGCCATCCTACTATCTGTGCAGCTATATGCGCGCAGGTAACGCTCACGCCAGTCCCCTCTCTGCACTGTGGCAGTGCGCAGATGTCACCCTAACTATATGCAAAGAGTACGCTAACATTTCTGCATCGCCCCAGAGGGTATACATCTACTTTCCTCTGTGTAGGTACCAACAGATTCTCACAATGAAAATATGTACATATTTCCATTTTGGAAATTACTCCATGCACAAAGTTTAGGGTTAATTTACCTGCATATGGATGTAATTTCAACGTGCAGACCCCTCCCAGCCCCACACCCAGGAATGACTGCTCAGTCTGGGTAAAATTATGCATTTGTAGGATGTACCAGCATAATTTTATGCACACATCAGCTGCGCAATTGTAGAACAGCCTAGTTGCACTCATGGACTGTCTCAGTTCTAATCCCAGCTCTGCCTCTCTGTGTGACTCTGGATAAAGCATTTTATTCCCCTGAGCCTCAGTGCTAAGCTTCTCTAATGATCTCTCTCTTCACATGATGTGTCCAAAGTATGAAAGTCAAAATCTTGTCATTTGAGCTTCGAAAGAAAGCTTAGGCTTGATCTCCTCTAGTACTGACTGGTTTGTTCTTCGGGCAGTATTGCTTTCTCTCCCTGCGCCTCACCTTCTGCACTTACAGTGGGTGGGAAGAATAATTATAAGCGGATTTCTGGTTTGCCTCTTCAGCATCTGTCAGTCGGATCAGACATTGGGGTAAAGAGCCAGACTGTCTATCCACCAGTGGTGGCTTGTAAGATATTTTCCTGGAAAGCACTTTGCAGTTTCATTTGGATGAAAAACATTGGCATACATTCAAGCCCTCCTCATTAGGAAGCTGTGTGCCAGAGCTCAGCGTGTCTTGCAGTCAGGGGGTTTTCCATAGACTTTTTATTTCATACATTTGTAGAAATTCACCAGTGAGGCTCTTGTCTAAACAAGCAGCTGCTGCAGTGATCTGGCCAAGGCTGAAGAAACCCTTGTGCCAGCCGGAATGTGAAGGTGCCCGTCATTCACCATTTGTCACCTGGCATCAAGGTGGGGTACGAAAGCTGAGTGAGAGGAAAGAAAACATTTTTTTCTTTTACATTTAGAGAAATGGATTTGAGTTAGGTTAGCACTGGACTTGGACTTAAACTGGACTGTGTCTAGGGCTACACTAGAGCTAGGCTTGGGCTGCAGGACTAGCCTAATGGTTAGCGCACTGGCTTAGAAACCTTGAGACTAGGATTCAAGTCCTACTACTACTCCCTGTGGCCTTGGGCAAGTCACTTAACCCTCCATTGCCTCAGAAAAATCCAAGTTATCAATGTACGTTACAATGTAAACTGCTTTAACTAAAATGATAAAGCGGTATACGAAACCTGGTAAATAAATAGATTTTGACAAGGACTGGAGTGATGGTGAGTTTGGAGTGGATTCGAGCTAGGATTGAGCTTGGAATGGATTGAGAATAGGGCTATATTTGAACTAGACTGAGACCGTGACTAGATTTAAAGAAGGGCTATGGGTAAGCATGAGCTAGGTCTGGATTGCTGAACTGGAGCTAGGAATGAGTGGTGACTGAACTTAGAGAGGGGCTAAGCTTGGGATGAACCGTCCAGTGTGGCAGTGGTTGTAGAGCTCTCACATGCACTCGAGGCCTGCCGTGACCCTGCACTGATAGCTAGTTTGGGTTGGGAGGGGGGAGAGGGGGATGTGGAGGCACACCTGAGTGCTCAAAGGCCAGGTGCCATGCTGAATTTACTTTACATGCAGTGTCGTTTGGGAGGAGAGGGAGGTAGAGTTCCAGTGGTAGGGGTGAGGGCAGTAGGGAAGGAGTGGGAGCATGATGCAGGGTAGTGTGGGGGGAGGGGGAGGCATGATGTTGGATACTATGGGGTGAAGGTGGGGTTCGGGGGTGTGATGCTCTACAGGGGAGGACAGGGAAGGAAAAATGCTGGACCCTAGAGGGGGGTCAAGGAAAGGAAATAGAGATGCTGGACTTATATACATCATGCACGAACACACACGCATACCAATAACATGCACCACACGCCACACAGACATATATATATCCCCTGCCACACTACTACAATAACACGCACCACACGCCACACAGACATATATATACCCCCTGCCACTCTACTACAATAACACGCACCACACGCCACACAGACATATATATACCCCCTGCCACTCTACTACAATAACACGCACCACACGCCACACAGACATATATACACCCCCTGCCACACTACAACAATAACACGCACCACACGTCACACAGACATATATATACCCCTGCCACTCTACTACAATAACACGCACCGCACATCACACAGACATATATATACCCCCTGCCACTCTACTACAATAACACGCACTGCACATCACACAGACATATATATACCCCTGCCACACTACTACAATAACACGCACCACACGCCACACAGACATATATATACCCCCTGCCACTCTACTACAATAACACGCACCACACGTCACACAGACATATATATACCCCCTGCCACACTACTACAATAACATGCACCACACGTCACACAGACATATATATACCCCCTGCCACACTACTACAATAACATGCACCACACGCCACACAGACATATATATACCCCTGCCACTCTACTACAATAACACGCACCGCACACAGACACACAGACATATATATACCCCTGCCACACTACTACAATAACACGCACCGCACACAGACACACAGAAATATATATACCCCCTACCACTCTACTACAATAACACGCACCACACGTCACACAGACATATATATACCGCTGCCACTCTACTACAATAACACGCACCGCACGTCACACAGACATATATATAACCCTGCCACTCTACTACAATAACACGCACCACACGTCACACAGACATATATATACCCCTGCCACTCTACTACAATAACACGCACCACACGTCACACAGACATATATATACTGCTGCCACTCTACTACAATAACATGCACCGCACATCACACAGACATATATATATACCCCTGCCACTCTACTACAATAACACGCACCGCACATCACACAGACATATATATACCCCTGCCACTCTACTACAATAACACGCACCGCACATCACACAGACATATATATACCCCTGCCACTCTACTACAATAACACACACCACACGTCACACAGACATATATATACCCCCTGCCACACTACTACAATAACACGCACCGCACACAGACACACAGACATATATATACCCCTGCCACTCTACTACAATAACACGCACCACACGTCACACAGACATATATATACCCCCTGCCACACTACTACAATAACACGCACCGCACACAGACACACAGACATATATATACCCCTGCCACTCTACTACAATAACACGCACCGCACACAGACACACAGACATATCTATACCCCTGCCACACTACTACAATAACACGCACCGCACACAGACACACAGACATATATATACCCCTGCCACTCTACTACAATAACACGCACCACATGTCACACAGACATATATATACCCCCTGCCACTCTACTACAATAACACGCACCACACGCCACACAGACATATACATACCCCCTGCCACACTACTACAATAACACGCACCACACGCCACACAGACATATATATACCCCTGCCACTCTACTACAATAACACGCACCACACGTCACACAGACATATATATACCCCCTGCCACACTACTACAATAACACGCACCACACGCCACACAGACATATATATACCCCTGCCACACTACTACAATAACACGCACCACACGTCACACAGACATATATATACCCCTGCCACTCTACTACAATAACACGCACCGCACATCACACAGACATATATATACCCCCTGCCACTCTACTACAATAACACGCACCGCACATCACACAGACATATATATACCCCCTGCCACTCTACTACAATAACACGCACCGCACATCACACAGACATATATATACCCCTGCCACTCTACTACAATAACACGCACCACACATCACACAGACATATGCATACCCCCTGCCACTCTACTACAATAACACCCACCACACGTCACACAGACATATATATACCCCCTGCCACACTACTACAATAACACGCACCGCACACAGACACACAGACATATATATACCCCTGCCACTCTACTACAATAACATGCACCACACATCACACAGACATATATATACCCCCTGCCACACTACTACAATAACACGCACCGCACACAGACACACAGACATATATATATATACCCCCTGCCACACTACTACAATAACACGCACCGCACGCCACACAGACATATATATACCCCCTGCCACACTACTGCACTATCACACACCACACACAGACACACAGACATATATATACCCCCTGCCACACTACTACAATAACACGCACCACACGTCACACAGACATATATATACCCCCTGCCACACTACTGCACTATCACACACCACACACAGACACACAGACATATATATACCCCCTGCCACACTACTACAATAACACGCACCACACGTCACACAGACACACAGACATATACATACCCCTGCCATTTTAGGAAAGGGTAAGGAGAGGGGGGTGGGAATGGAGAAAGAGTATATAGATTGCTGGTAGTTGAGAGAGGCAGAAAGTGCAGGGGACTGATAATGAAGGGGGAGAGCCCATGAGAGAGCGTGGAGGGGGGAGTTCACAAGGGTGAGAGAGATGGAAAGTGAGTGCAGCAGGACACAGGGTAGTGCAAGGGGGCGAGAAGCTTCCTTGTCCACAGCCTCAAATGTATCCGCCCTCATCCTTATCTCTCCCCAGCCACACCAACCTCCAGCACACACACACACATGCCGTGCACACACAAACGTACAAACTTCGAAACACACATACATCACCCTCCCTTCTGACATCCTGCTCACGCATTCCCAGATTCAAAACTCTATGCAGAGACTCCCAGTGAATGGCGAGAGGCCATGCTGACAGACAACCACCTTAAATCCTGTCTCCTGACACAACAGGCTGCGAAACCTCATCACACCATTCCCAATTCCAGCTTGCAGCACACACACAGTGCAGCTGATGAGCTCAAGTTCTATGACACCCCTGTGAAAGACCAAACCCGATAAGCTGAGCTGTGCTGACCTGCCCTCCAGTCTTAAAATCCACTGGGGTACTAGTCTTCTGTTGTCTGGCTTTTCCTTCCGTGGTTTGCTCAGTTTGTCATGGTATAAGAACACCACGTGGAGGCATTATTGGACAGTGAGCAGCCTGTTTAAATAAATGGACATGAAGTTCCAGGAGTCACATCTGTCTCCAAGTTAATAACAATCTAGAGATCTTGGATGCCTTTTGAGCTATGCTAGGGCAGACTGAGCTGCTGAGAAGTGTCTCTGCAGAGGCCTCTAGGTTTCATCTGTAATTCTACCTGCCATGACTGCTGCATTCTACAAATTGGCCCATATACTGTTCTTCTAGCAGACCACTGCTGCTTATTTTATTTTGTCTGACCTTTGCCTTACAGTGGAGGAGTAGCCTAATGGTTAGAGCACTGGCTGAAGAACCAAGAGATTCAGGGTTCAATTCTCACTAACATGCCTTGTGTCCTTGGGCAAATCACTTAACCCTCCATTGCCTTAGAAGAATCTAAGTTATCAATGCCCCTGTTTAATGTACATTACCAAGTTTAAGTTACAATGTAAACCACTTTGACTAAAATGATAAAGCAGTATGAAAAATTGATTAAATAGATGTACACATCATACCAGTGATACACATAGACTTCATCAGTCACTCAACAATTGAAAATCACTAGTCCTATCCACCTACATGCTCTCTAACACAAACCATGCTACTCTACTGAAATGCTCTTCCAACACAGAGACACCTAGCACAACACATGCCATCATATTATGCTTTAAATGTACACTTTTCAACTTGTTAAAAATTAGCATTACGTAGAGCACCCTTCAATCTTCAGGAACTATAGATCATTTTAAAAGAACTTTGGAGTAGAGAGAAGAACTAATACTAAAAACCTTTTCATGTGCATCCAAAGTCAGAGCCTGTGAGAGATTCAGTTGGACCTTTGGATGACCAAAGGGTAAAACGAATGCTCAGGGAGGATAAGGTAAGATCAGAAAAATTAAACAATTTCTTTGCCTCAGTCTTTACTGAGGAGGATGTTGAGGTCATAGCCACACCAGAAACATTCTTCGATGGTGATGATTCAGTGCAACTAAAACCCATCACCGTAAGTCTAGAAGATGTAATAGATCAAATTGAAAAACTTAAGAGCAACAAATCACCAGGAACAGACGGCATTCACCACAGAGTCCTGAAGGAGCTCAAACATGAAACTGCCAAACTGTTACAAGTAATATGTAACCTATCATTCATAATAGCTACAATACTTGTCTCTGAGAATTAGAGAATGTCCAATGTAATGCAATTTTCAAAAGGGCTACAGGGGTGATCTGGGAGACTATAGACTAGGGAGTCTCAGGGTCAGTGCAATGTTAGGCATTCTAGGTGAATCTTTAGACCCTATAGGCTCCTCCTTCCCTGAGATTTTGACAATTAAACTTGACAATTATGATCACCTCAATATCACCACTCCTAAAATAATCCTGTAAAAGAAAGCATAACATTATAAGAGTAGGCACTGGTGATTCTTCAGGACCTATCATTTGGCTTTGACCATAGCAGCTCTTTGCTCCTCCCAGAAGCTGCAGCCATAGGCAGCCACCTAGTCTGACTAGTGGTTTAGCCAGCCCAGGTGAGCCTGACATCGGTGCCAGGTAAAAAGACTGAATCTATTCTGAAAAACAAAACTACTGACCTATAGTCACACCGTAATGGGAATGAGTCAGCATGGGTTCAGTAAAGGCAAGTTTTGTCTTACCACTTTATTAGATATTTGGGAAGGTGTAAACAAACAAATGGATAAAAGTGAGCCAGTTGATGTAGTGTATTTGGAAAAGGAACATCTTTTCCTTCTATTCACTGAGACAAAACCAGAGCCATCCCGTTGCAGGAGGAAGACTTTTTGATGAGCTCTGGTTTTGAACTTGTATCCCAAAGTAGTGCGGGATTTGTAGTTCCTGATTGCATTCAGTGCTCCAGGTGCCATAATTCAGTGAAACTGAGCCACCTCCTGGCGGTACACTTTGCCGGTCGGTTTTCAGGAATACCACAATGAATATGCATGAGATAGATTGCATACCCTGGATTTCCAATGTACATAGCTTCATCTCATGCATATTTATGTATTGTGGTAAACCTGGCATCCCCCTGGCTAGTTGTGCCTCTGTAATAGGGTTGAGAAGCCTTGCATAATGTGTTATGGTGGAGATGTTAGAAATCCAGGACTGGCTCCAAATCTCCTTCCTGGATCTGGGTCACTTGGCAGCTCTCAAAGTTCTCCCTCCTCTGAGCTGCTTATCAAAATCAGACATCGGTTTTCTTCTGAATCCACCCTTACAAAGCTTTCCTGTGCTGGCATGTCTGTAACATCCCCTAGACTAGCTTTAAGTATCACAGTGTCAGGTTTGTTCCTTGAATACCTTACCCTGAAGAGGATGCAATTAAACATCTGCTGGGCCTCCTGGAACCAGTGGAAAATAAAGCTGCAGCCTCAGGAATGCAATGAGAAACAGCAACCAGGAATGCGAGGCATAGCAGCCCCTGAAAATGCTCACCATGTGCCTAGGAAGATCATTTAAAGCAGATTCATTACCCTTAAATGAGGCTTTGGGATTTTAGACATAAGGGGTTTAATGAGAGGACACAGCCTTTTACTGAACATATGTATAGCGCTACAAGACATACGCAGCACTGCACAGCCACATGTAAAATATGGTCCCTGCTTATCAGAGCTTATAATCTAGTCAAGACAGACAGTCCAACCCTGCCGACTCATTCTTTTGTAACTGATTAAATCCTACCAGTGGTTGTGGGAGTGGGAGGAGTGGTCTAGTGGTTAGGACAAGGTACCTCAGACAGGAGGTCTGGGGGTTCAAGTCCCACCTGGGGACAGCAATCTCAGGCCAGAGGGACTAGGATTTCTAGTCCTATAGGCACTCCTTGTGGTCTTGGGCAAGCCACTTAACCCTCCATTGCCCATGTTCCCTGTAAGTATTAGCATATGTGTCTCATATCCCCTTGTGTTAAATGTATCTCCCAATTGACCACTTTGACCCAGTGAAAAGCAGGATATAAATATGCATACCAGCAGGCACCACCTGAATTCTTCAGTCGAGTTTCACTAGACATACAATAGTCTAAAATGTGCACCATTCTGTCCATCGCTGCCTTTTTAAAATAGACACAGTGGTGATTTACTCCACTGAGCAAACTCTCCAGCTTCAAAACACTTTGATTCATGATCTTTGTAGGATGATGGATTACATCTTCTGGGAGCTATAAACACAATTTGGAATATTTCTTGTTAAGATATTCAAAAGGAAATATCCCACTTAGAAGAAAGATCAAGCGAAAGAAAGAATAAATAGACAGCAGCAGATTAAAGTAGGGATCAGCAGACAGACAGACAGGAAAGGAGAAAGCCTGCTGGTTTCAGGCAGTAAGGCAAACTACGCAGGTACAAAGCAGAGACGGTGAAGGTGGCAGATGAATTGATTGCTAATAACAGATTGCTAATGCCGACAAGAGCTGATGTTCTGTGTATGGAAAGGAGTCCCTCTGCCACAGACGTTTAAGCCTGGCAGTGCTATGGAGGACAGAACTGTGAACTTTCAGACAGAGGTACACGAAGCACCTCCCGATGCTTGGTCTTAGAATGGAAGCTCTTTAGGAAAGGGAGATGAAAAGAGAGCAGCATTTTACATGTCCCGAGGATACTGTATAAGCAGCGGGCATGATATTCAGCCCGCAATGGTCAGCATTTTCAATGCATCAGGTCACTGTGGGCTAAACTAAAACCAGATATTTAGCACTGGCCAGTGCGGCTTTCCAGACAGTGGTTATATTCAGCTACTCTCTGGATAACCGAACAGCATAAAGTTAGGACAGTTTACAGGCCTAACTTCATGTGTCCATTGATGTGGCTAGCTGCATGTTGGAGATTTCCACTAAGCAGATAAGTGCTGGTGCTGTCTCTGCCTTTCCCACAGACCAACCCAGGACTGTGCAGATAGTGCTGCAGCAGTTATTTATTTATCAGGTTTTTATACCACTTTATCAGAGCAGTTTACATTGTAATGTACATTAATAGCTTGGATTTTTCTGGGGCCACAGAGGGTTAAGTGACTTACCCAAGGCCACAAGGAGTGTAGTAGGAAGCAAACACTGGTCTTTTGGTTCTCAAGCCAGTGCTCTAACCCTTAGGCTAGTCCTCCACTCCATTTAGAGGGGATATTAGCAGCACTGGCTGGTTAGCACCCTCTGAATATCTCTCTCAGTAGGGTTTATCCGGTTAACAGGTCCTTCTAATCAGATTTACCCTTTTGAATATCGACCCTGTAATTATTTCTATGTGTGTTATCATTTTATAATATCTATTTCAAACATAAGAAAGAATTAACCCCCCCTTAATAGATGACTACAGTAACCAACCTCACACAACTACCCCCTTAAACACCTGGAACGAATTTGAGCCCCTATCACTGGAAAACATAGCTAACATCATCAAAGAACTAAACACCTCCACTTCCGCCCTTGACCCCTGCCCTGTCTCTTGGCTTAAAACCACAAGAAACCACATCAGCCCATATATCCTCCACATTGTACAAACCTCCCTTCAAACTGGCTCTGTTCCTACACTCCTAAAATGCGCCACAATCCGTCCAATCCTCAAAGGAACAAAACTTGACCCCACCTCCCCAACATCCTACAGACCCGTCTCTAATATCCCCTTCCTTGCAAAGATAACAGAGAAAGTAGTCCAAACCCAACTGCAGAATTACATAGACGAACACACTCCCCTTGATCTGTTCCAACATGGCTTCAAAAAGAACCACGGTGTCGAAATCCTTTTCACCTCCCTTCTGGACTCCTTATACCTACATACCCAGAACCCCAACCAAGGATGCCTCCTTATATTCCTTGACCTGTCTTCAGCCTTTGACTCCCTCCCCCATCATCAACTACTATCCAGACTCCATGAAATAGGACTGAGAGATACAACCCTAAAGTGGTTCCACTCTTACCTAGACAACCCAACCCAACAGGTCCGCATAGGGAATGACACATTTACCTTACAACAAGGTGTCCCCCAGGGATCTAGTCTCTCTGCACTCTTATTCAACATCTTCCTTCAACCAGTCTGCAAGATTTTCCAAAGCCATGCAATCTCTTACCAACTCTATGCAGATGACATTATGTGCTTCACCCCTTTTAATCTAGCAATCCCTGACTTTACCAGTTTAAGCAAATGCCTTGCAAACCTAAAAACATGGCTCCTACAGCACAACCTCCTAATTAACCAATCTAAAACAGAAGCTCTACAAGTATTTACCAATACATCATATACCCCACCAACAACCCTTACTCTCAGTGACCTCACCCTTACCTTAAAAAACCAAGTAAAATACCTAGGAATCATACTAGACCAGAGCCTCACATTCACTGAACAAATAAAGAAGACAGCTAATACAATTTATGCAAAACTACGTACCCTTCAGAACCTCCAACCTCTCCTGAATCCTGACTCCTTCCGTACTGTCTGCCAGGCACTTACAATCCCCTCCCTCGATTACTGCAACCTTATCTACCAGGGCCTCCCTAAGACCAGCATGCACCCTATTCAAATGGCCTAAAACACTATAGCCCGTCTCATCACAAACAACCCTAGAAGATCACACATCACACCAGTCCTATATGATCTCCACTGGCTTCCCATCCAACTCCGAGTTAAATTCAAAGTTATCACCCTCACACACAAAATCATCTCCAATGAGTCAGCACCATGCCTCTCCTCACTCCTATCTAACTCCAACAACAACAGAACACGCCGTACCTTCACCAAAAATCTCCTCACCATCCCAACCTCCAAAAGACACAGCAAGCAAATTACCTGCAACCGAACTTTCTCCCTCTATGCCCCTTCTCTATGGAACGCCCTTCCATTTGAACTAAGGAACTCCTCAGATCACAGAGAGTTCCGGAAGAAACTAAAACCACACCTCTTCCAAGAACATTGTTCCCTACCACCATAGCCCTCACCCGTCAACCTACCCTCGAATCCAATTCCCTTCTCTATCCGACACACCTCACTTTCTAACAACCCCTCTGCAACCTGTACAAAGCGATGTAAATAGTTGATTTTATAATAATGCAAATCCATGTAAATAGTTGATCTTTGTAAAAAGTTCTGTTGTTATACTTATACATATCCATTTTCAATGTAAGCAGTTGAAACACACTGCATTGTTATGTTATTTGTAAACCGTCTTGATTCGCAGAAAGACGGTATATAAAAACTGTTAAATAAATAAATGGCTCAGGTTTTGCTGAATCCAATGAGGAATGTACAGGTCTTCCCAATTCCCCTAAAAGGAAGGATTCAGGTCTTTATGAATCCTAAGGAGAAGAGGGAAAGTCTTCTTCAACCTACAGGAGAGAAGAGGAAGGGCTTTGTGATCACTCAAGGAGGAAGTGTGCAGGTGTTCTGAACCCCAAGGTGGGAGAGTGCAGATCTATCTGATTCCAAGCTGGAAGGTTCTAGTTCTCTCTGATTTATTTATTTATTTATTTATTTATTTATTTAACAGGTTTTTTATACCGCCTTTTCCTTAAATCAAAGCGGTTACAAAGACATACAAAGGCTAAACATAGGCAAGGGAAGTGAAAGAAGGGAAACATAACATGGTGAACAATTACAAAAAACACAATATTGAGAGATTACAATTAATATGAGTTAGTTAGGTGTCATAGCCATAGTGCTCAATGAAAAGAACAAATTTTAGTTGTTTTCGGAATTCCTTCAGTTCCTCAATTGATCGTAGGTCGGGGGGGAGAGAGTTCCATATTAGAGGGGCCGATAAGGAAAGAGCTCTTTGTGAGGTGAATTTACAGACTTTAGAGTAGCTACTTGGGGTGCTGAGGGTGTCAGTTGTGGCTTTCCTTCTAGGTCTTTTGCTGGTGTTAGAGAATAAGAGGGCTTGGAGACTGATTGCTGAAGTCTTATGTCTGATTTTGAATATATTGATGACCAACTTGTATCTAATACGGAGGCTTATTGGGAGCCAGTGGAGTTCTTTAAGGATTGGGGTGATGTGGGCTTGAGTTGAAGAGCCGGCGATTATTCTGGCAGCTGTGTTCTGAGCCATCTGAAGTGGCTTTAGTGAGTGTTTCGGGATTCCGTTGTAAATAGGGTTGCAGAAGTCAAGAATTGGAGTTATTAGAGCCTGACAGACTGAGCGGAAATGTTCTTGAGAGAGAAGAGGCTTCAGGCGTCTAATTATTTTCATTCTATAGTAAGCGCTTCTAACAGTTTTTCTGATGTGAGATTGAAGGTTGAGTCGATTGTCAAGGGTTACTCCGAGGTATCTTACTTCGTCCTTTAAAGGTATTGTTGTATTTTTAAATTTAATAAAAGGCGGGGGCTGAAGTCAGTGTTTCGAGTAATGATGAGAGCCTCTGTCTTGTTATGGTTCATGGCCAGGTTGTTGAGCGTCAGCCAGGCAGACATGTTGTCGAGGCAGTTCATAATCTTGTTATAATCGGGGCTGTTAAGGTTGACTGTCGTGTAAATCATTATGTCATCAGCATAAATAGTATAATCTATTTGATGGGCAATCATGATGTTGCAGATTGGCTGGATAAATATGTTAAAAAGAAGAGATGAAAGCGCAGAACCTTGGGGAACACCTTGTTTAATCTTAGTGGGTAGAGAGGTGGTGTTATTAATTTTTACCTTAAACTGTCTATCAGTTAGGTAAGATTTAAACCATCTTAGGACAGTGCCGTTAATGCCAATACTCTGGAGTCTAGTTAGTAGGATACTGTGGTCCACTGTGTCGAAGGCCGCTGATATGTCTATAAAAATCAATAATGTTCCTTGATTGTAATTGTCTAAGGAGTGGATGATGTCATTGAACAGATAGAGCAGTAAGGTTTCAACTCCATGGTTAGGGCGGAAGCCATGCTGATGAACGTCAAGCGGGGCATGTACGTCAATGTGGTCCTGGAGCTGTAGTTGGACTGCTTTTTCGATGATCTTAGCTAGGAGAGGTATGCTGGAGATTGGCCTGTATGCTGCTGGATTGCTCTTCTCTAAGTTAGTTTTCTTGGGGATAGGCCTTATTGTGGCTAATTTTAGTTGTTCTGGCATTATTCCTTGAGTTAGGGAGTTGGAAACAAGGTTGTGTAAGAAATTGAGGAAGTTTTGCTTGGTAGCTTTGATCCATGGAACTGGGCAAGGATCGGTAGGTGCGGTACTTGTGTTGAGAGAAGAGATGATGTCTGAAATTTGCTTGGTTGAAGGGGTGTGGAACCTGTCCCAACTTATGACGGGTATGGTGAGAATAATGGTTTCTGTGAGTTTTAGAGGCGGTGTAAGGCCTATTTTCTTCTGAATTTGCATATATTTGAGGGTTGACTTGTATGTCTATGTCAGGGCTGGGTTCATTGGTAAGTTTTTTTACTATTTCGAATAGTTCTCTGGGTTTGTTGAAAGATCTCATGATTGTGTTAGTGTGATACCAAGGAAGGAAGCTGCAGGTCTTCCTGATCCCAGGTACGAGGTGAGCAACCATTTCCAGCTCTTTCTTACACAATCTACAAATGTCTATTTTACCAGTCTTGTCTTTGATTGCTGTGATCCATCCACTGTCCTGGGCTGCATCTCTCAGACTCTCATCCTTAGATTTCAGTCATGTGTCTGGTCTTCATTGACAAATGGCTCCTGCAGTAATGCTGTGTATGTCCCACTGTATATACACATTTTGCCACTTGTTTTTCCTTGTCTGCTGATCTAATTCTTTGAAGATTTTTTTATCTTGTTTTACAAACTCTGTTGCTTCCTTCCCTTTGTGTACTGGTGGGTCTCATTCATTTTTTCAACTCATCAGCATGCTTGTCCAAGTTGGATAATGGAGATGGATTCTGGTCGTTTACTTTCATACTGCAACACTTTTTATGCATTCAGATCTGTTGGTGCTGTTAAGTAGGCCTGGAGGCCTTAGATGGTCACTCTAAGGGGCTTGTTTACAAAGCTGCGGTAGTGGTTTACGATCGTTATCGGAACCGCGGCCCCATTGATTTCAATGGGGCCGCGGCTCCGATAACGATCGTAAACCGCTAACGCGGCTTTGTAAACAAGCCCCTAAGGGAATTATTTTTGAAGCCCTATTTGTGCTTTTGATATCTGAAAACAAGCATAGAGATGTCCAAAGCACAGAGACATCCCCAAGAGTCATTTTAGAAGCCGGGTCTGTGGACATCCCCACTACAAGGACATACAGGTTGGAACAGAGGTGTGGGATAGATGTGGCAAGGGTAATGTCAAGAACTTGGATTTCCTTGCTCAATTTCAGAAACTTCCTGGACATTCCTAGCCATGTTAAAGGATATACCTGCTCCAGGCACAGATAGGCATCTGAAAAGTGCTTGTTTTATCAGGCAAATGTCGGGATGGTATGGAGAAGGAGGTACACTCATATCCTCTTTATTTAGCAATTTGATAACTAACCCTGGAGGGGAATGGGGGCTCAGATTTTTATTTTGCTATGCTGCTGGATATCCCTGTGTGCAACTTTACTTGAGATGAACTTCCCTGCCTCCAAGTTTCATAACGGAGATGTCTATATGGATGCCAGCATGGGCGTCCATGTCAGGGGCATCTACTGTATGTTTCTAAACCCAAGTCGAAACATAGACGGCCCTGGTATCTTTCTACATGTTCTGCCCTGGACTTCTTAGACTGCACTTTGCACCCTTTCTAAAATGTCACTTCATGTGTATAATCAATTTTTATGAGGCCTTTTCCTCCTTCAGTTCTAAGGATATATAGTCCTGGAAAACACCGATTCTTATAATCCACCCCATGGGCATGCAGGAGTTTTCTTGTTTATATATCTAGTTTTTTAAAAAATATTTCAGAAGCTAGTCTACAATTCCAAAGAAATACGAGAATGTAGTGATTGCAAGTTGGTTAATGGCTTGAATCTTATTAACATGAAAGAAAAAGACTATATGGTCTATCCAGTCTGTCCTTCCATACCAACTATTATAATCCCTTTTTTCCTTTAGAGACCTTCTGTGTTTGTCCCATGCTTTCTTGAATTTAGATGCTGTCCTTGTCTCTACTACTTCCACTGGGAGACTATTCCAGCATCTACCACTCTTTCTGTAAAGAAATATTTGTGCATATTACTTCTGAGTCTATCCCCTTTCACCTTTATTCTATATGCCCTTGTTGCAGAGCTTTCTTTCAGTTAAAAGAGGCTGTCCTCCTGTGCATTTATGCCATGGAAGTATTTAAACATCTCTATTATATCTCCTCTCTCCCACCTTTCCTCTAAAGTGTACATACTGAGATCTTTAAGAATACCAGGACTGTCTATGTTAACTTTACAAAAATATAAAGAAGTGATCCTCAATAGAAGGAAAAACCACCACACTAAAATACCAAATCACTCAATTGCCCAAGAGAACTCTTCGATATAGTTAAATCCCTAACACAATACCCTAATAATTTCACACACAGCTACACCATTAAACCCCAAATGCTCGCAAACCACTTTGAGAACAAGTTAAAATGTAAGAAGCCTGAGGAAAGCACACTCACACATGACCTTTCCGCAAACCGCAACCCTTGGAACACCTTCCTCTCAATCATAAGAACATAAGATATGCCATACTGAGTCAGACCAAGGTCCATCAAGCCCGGTATCCTGTTTCCAACAGTGGCCAATCTAGGTCATAAGTACTGTGACACAGTAGCTCCTCAGGAACAGATGGATACAAGTGAGCAGCCGGTGGTAGAAGCCGGTACTGCAGGAGAAAGCAGGGATTTCTCTGCAGAAAGAAAAAAACACAGTTTCAATCAGGCAAAACAGCTCACCTCGAGGGAGGAGAGTAGGAAGGCTTGTGATTGGGCACGCCCCAAGGGGAGGCGGGCAGTGCAGGCTAGAAGCACCTGGTTAAATACACAGGAACCAGGAAGTGAAAGGGAGATCCACGGAGAGACGCAGATCCAGACGGAGATCCAAGGAGGGATCCAAGGAGAGATCCAGAGAGAGAAGACAAGAGAGCAACGGAGGTTCCCTTGCTGGGATAATTTCCCTAACAGTCTGCAGCTGGAGGATAGCTTGGAGCAGCATTCAGATGAGGAAAGAAACTGCTGGAGGCAGAGCTCCTTTAGAACGCTGAGAAACCCAAGGCTACAGGACCAGGCAGAGCTGTGGAACAAAGGCAGAAGGATAAAGAATCCTCCCAGAGAGAAGCTCCTGTATAAGGTACCCAGAGAAAGAGGAGTTTATGCTCTAAAGCCAGAAAGTCTATGTTCTGCTTTTAAAAGCAAAGCCAGTCAAGATGGTGGCAGCTGGTGTCAGAAAAGAGAAGCTTTGAATGACAATAATTATTCTTTTAAACTAGCTGAGTCACCTAGCCAGGACAGGGCTGATATACATGCTTTTAAATATTCTCCTGGCACTGCTAAGTTTGAATGCACAGCACCCACGTGTAGGGAAGGCTGGGGAGCTAACGAGAGCCCAGCACATGTTTGTTTTCCAAATGCAAACAAACCTGATAAGGAGCCTGAGATAGATAGGCTCAGTCAATACCTATTCACCGAGGGGACAGGAAGACAGCTCAATGAAGAAAAGTTTCATGCTGAATCACTTCTTAAAGAGTTCCAGAATTATTTAGAACAGAAGAAGAGTTTTAACCACAGTGTTCAAGTTACTGGCTGTAAGGAAGAAAACTCTGTTCATAATTCTATGTTTTCCCCTGCTGATGATGATGAGATGTTGATGGACTGTTCTACCTGTTTAATTGATAGAGGCAATTAAACAGAGAGAGGAATCTCTGCTGATATAGGAAGTAATAGAACAGTGACACTTAACTTTGACCGACACAAGAAAGCTTGTGGAGGGAAACTGAATTAGAGCACTACTAGTGATTGATAGAACCTGAGCTTTATTAGTAAAGGACTTTTCTGTTATCAGCCTGTATGTTAAAAGCACATGAAAGGAATGTGAAGAAATACAGCATTTAAAGCCAGTTAGGCAAAGTTTCAGTTAATCCTGTTTATTTGGTTTAAACTTCTGCACCGTCTGTAACCTTCTTTTGAACTGCACAATGGCAATATGAGCCACATGAAAAATAAACCTCATGTAAATAAATAACTCTTGCCAGCCTTACTGCTCGAAGCATAACACAACTACAACTAACTGCCTCAAGGGCATAAAAAGGCAACCCCTCCTTAACCCTCAAGGTTAAGGGGCGGGCGGTGTCATAGTACCTAGCAGTTTCCCCAAAAGACACAGGTTCCACAAAGCTTGTATTGGGTCAAGCAGTGATATCCTGGATCCATTTTAATAATGGTTTATGGGCCTTTCCTCCAGGAACTTGTCCAAACCGTTTTTAAACCTAGCTACACAAACAGCTTTTACTACATCCTCCCGTAACAAATTCCAGAGTTTGATTACACGTTGAGTGAAAAAATATTTTATCTTGTCTTAAATAATTTACCCGGTAGCTTCATTGCATGTCCCCTAGTCTTTCTATATTCTGATAACGTAAACAATCAATCTACGTTTACCCGTTCCACTCCATTCATTAATTTATAGACCTCTATCATATCTCCCCTCAGCCATCTCTTTTCCAGGTTGAAATTGATCAAAGGCAACTCCTAAACATAATCACCTCAATTAACACCATCACTTCTACACTTGACCCATGCCCAATCATCTGGATCAAGGCAAACAAAGCTGAGCTAGGTCCGTACATATTACACATAGTAAACCAATCTCTTTCTCAGGGATACATGCCAAACCAACTCAAGCAATCTATGATCCACCCCATCTTGAAAAACAAAACCCTAGACAAGGACAACCCTAACTCCTACAGGCCAACAGCAAGCATTCCATTTATCTCCAAAATAATTGAGAAGGCTGTGCTAATCCAATTGCAGGACTACATACATCTATATGCCCCCCTAGATGAGCAGCAATTCAGCTTCCTCCCCCACCACACAGCTGAAACACTTCTCCTAGCCCTCCTAAAGAAACTTATACATGGCCTAGTAGACAAACCAAAAAATGCATTCATATTACTCTTTCTGGACATTGCATCCACATTTCACAGTGTCAACCATAATACTTTGATCAAAAGATTGATACAAATAGGAATATCAAGTACTGTATTACAATGGTTCAGATCTTACCTAAATGATCACACACAGCAAGTCCAAGTAGAGCACAAATCTTCCTCAAGCTTCAAACAGGAACAAGGAATCCCTTAAGGTTCTGCGCTTTCTGCATTATTATTCAATGTATACATTCAACCAGTATGCAGCATATTCAAGAAATTCAAAGTAGGATATCGCATATACGCCAATGATATCATGCTTTACGTACCTATAGATACCACCAAACCTAATGATCAGACACTCTCCTCCTGCAACAAAGAAACACAAATCTGGCTAAACGCAGTGACCCTCCGGATAAACTTCAATAAAACTGAAGTACTTTACATAACAAGGAACCTAAATTTCACCCCTCACCACTCATTTTCACAACACATGAAACAGACATACCGGTTAAGGAAGAAGTGAAATATTTAGGTGTCATTTTAGATCAGACCCTAAATATGACATCACATGTAAAAACCATCACAAGAAACCATCTTTTTCAAACTATGAACACTGCAACACCTCAGACCTCTACTTGACCCACACAACTTTATATTAGTGGTGCAAGCACTGGTCACACCCCACTTAGACTTTTGTTATGCCATACTTCAAGGGCTGCCAGAAAAGACGATTAATCAGCTCCAAATAACACAAAATGTAGCAGCCAGAATCATTTGCAATGCTCACCCAAACAATCACATTACTCCTATCATGCACATGCTCCACGGGCTTCCTGTTGAAAGTAGAAAAAAATTTCAACTACTAATGACAACATTCAAATTACTCAACAACATATCCCCCTCCTTCCTATCCACTTTAATGCACCCAAACTCAGACACTAGCAGCAAGAGAGAATGCCATATGAACATCATCAACCCCCCGCCAGACTACCGTAACACCAGGCAAGTGACAAGCAACAGAGCCTTTTTATATGTGGCACCCTCTCTATGGAACACTGCCCCGATACTCTGAGAGCCATCAAAGACCTAAAAACCCATTTATTCATCAAGCACTATGGCAATGACAGTAATGCCCCCACACCCACACATAATATCCATGCGCAAGACTCCCCACATCTCCCACAATGAACAGCCAGCCAACTAAAACTTTATGTAAATCTCAGTTCCTCTATATATAGTTAATTAGATACATAATCGTCATATGTATTTAATTCACCGCAGTTTGCCAACCCATCCTGTTTGCGACTTCCCTTAATATGTTTAATATAAATATTTAATTTTTGCATCCAATTTGTTTAATGTAATTTGTTCAATGTAATGCTTCAACTCTCTGTAAACCACCCTTGAGCTACAGAAGGGGAGGTATAGAAAAACTTTTAAAATAAATATAAATAAATAAATATGGCTTATAATGAAGACCACCGACCATTCTGGTAGCCACCCCCTGCACCACCATCCTGTTTATATCCTTTTGAAAGTGCGGTCTTCAGAATTACACACAATACAACAAATGAGGTTGCAACAGAGACTTATACAGAGGCTCTATCACCTCCTTTCTTCTGCTGGCCATTCCTCTCCCTGTGCACACAAGCATTCTTCTGGCTTTTGCCATCACCTTTTCTACCTGATAAGCTACCTTAAGATAATCACAAACAATCATGCCCAGGTCTTTCGTGGACAGAGGTACTTCACTTCTTTGGATTCTTGCAGCCTAAATGCATGACCCTGCAGTTTTTTTAGCATTAAATATCAGCAGCCAAATTCTTGACTATTCTTCAACCTTAGTTAGATCCCTCCTCATGTTATCTACTCCTTCCTGGGTGGTTACTCTATTGCAGATTTTGAAATCATTTGCAAAGTGGCAAACCTTACCCAACAGCCCTTCCACAATATCACTAACAAAAATGTTAAAAAGAACTGGACCAAGGACAGATCCCTGTGGCACACCACTGGTATCTTCCTTCTCCTCAGAGTGAGCGCCATTTACCTATACTCTTTGTCGCCTTCCACTCAACCAGTTCTGACTCAGTCAGTCACTTAAGGGTTCATTCCTAGGGTGCTCAGTTTATTTATAAATCTCCTGTTTTATAGGCTTTACTGAAATCTAAGTACATCACATCTAAGGTTGTCCCTCGGTCCAACTCTCTGGTCATCCAGGCAAAGAAATTAATTAGATTTGTCTGAGAAGACCAGCCGCTAGTAAAACCATGCTGCCTCGGATCCTGCAATCCACTGGGCTCCAGAAACCTCATTATTCTCTGTTTTAGCAGCATTTCCATTAATTTACTTAACAGAGAGGTCAGAATAACCGGCCTGTTGTTCTCAACCTCATTCTTACTTCCAATTTTGTGTAAACGGACTACATGTGCCTTTCTCCACTCCTCTAAAGATGTACTGAAAAGGTAAGAACATAAGATATGCCATACAGGGACAGACCAAGGTCCATCAAGCCCAGTATCCATTTTCCAACAGTGGCCAATCTAACTCATACATACCTAGCAGTTTCCCCAAAAGACACAGGTTCCACAATGCTTGTACTGGGTCAAGCATTGATATCCTGGGTCCCTTATTGTTTATTATTGTTTATTGTTTATTACGCATTTAATATACCGCCTCCCATAACATCGAGGCGGTTTACAAATAAAATCAATAGTTAAAAAGAGAGGAAATTACAATAATTGATAGCAGAGAGGAAAGTAAAAGCAGAGGAAATCCAGTACACAGACAGAAAACAGAAAAAGAAGGCTCCAGGGGGGAAAAGCTAGAGAGAAAAGATGAGTTTTAAGAAGGGAACGGAATTTGGGATAGGATTCTTCTGTACGGAGGTTGGTAGGGAGGGAGTTCCAGAGAGAGGGTCCTAGATAGTAAAATGCCGATTTTCTGGTGGATTGCAAATGAGCTTTGGATGGTGCTGGAAGGTGAAGACGGTTAATGTGAATGGAGCGAAGACTACGGGAGGGGTTATGGAAAGTCAATAAATCTGAGAGGTAAGCAGGTGTTGAGTGATAAATGGCTTTGTGAGTTAAAGTGAGAACTTTAAATGATATCCGGTAGTCAAGTGGCAGCCAGTGGAGGTGATAAAGCAGAGGGGTGACATGGTCACGTGGGGAAGCGTGGAGAATCATGCGAGCAGCTGTGTTTTGGATCAATTGAAGACGGTGTTTTTGAGATTGAGGGAGACCGGCGAAAATAGTATTACAAAAGTCTAATCTAGTGATAACCAAGGAGAGGAGAAGAGTAGTGAGGGCCTGGGTGGACAGAAATTTAACCTTCTTAATAATGGTTTATGGACCTTTCCTCCAGGAACTTGTCCAAACCTTTTTTAAACCCAGCTTCACTAACAGCCTTTACTACATCCTCCGATAATAAATTCCAGAGTTTGATTACACGTTGAGTGAAAAAATATTTTCTTTTATTAGTCTTAAATAGTTTACCCTGTAGCTTCATTGCATGTCCCCTAGTCTTTCTATATTCTGATAACGTAAACAATTGATCTACGTTTACCTGCTCCACTCCGTTCATTAATTTATAGACTTCTATCATATCTCCCCTCAGCCATCTCTTTTCCAGGTTAAAGAGCCCTAACCTTTTTAGCCTTTCTTCATAGGAGTATCCTTCCATCCCCTTTACCATTTTGGTGGCTCTTCTCTGAACCTTTTCTAATAATGCTATATCCTTTTTAAGATACGGCGACCAGAATTGCACACAATATTCAAGGTGTGGTCTCACCATGGAACAATATAGAGGCATTATAATATCCTTTGTTTATTTTCCATTCCTTTCCTTATCATACCTAGCATTCTATTTGCTCTCTTGGCCGCCGCTGCACACTGGGCCGAGGGTTTTAACATGTTATCCACAATGACGCCTAAATCTTTTTCCTGGATGGTGGTTCCTAATGTGGAACCTTGCATCGTGTTACCATAGTTTGGGTTGTTCTTCCCTAGGTGCATAACTTTGCACTTGTCCACATTAAATTTCATCTGCCATTTTGATGCCCAGTCTTCTAATTTATCAAGATCCTCTTGCAATTTTCCACAATCCTCTTGGGTTTTAACAACTTTAAATAGTTTTGTGTCATCTGCAAATTTGATAACCTCACTCGTTATTCCCTTTTCCAGGTCATTTATGAATAGGTTGGACAGTAGAGCCACTAGAACTTCCCCAAGTTCCTTCAATACTCTCCGTTACTACTCTTTGATGTTAGTGTACTTTTCAGTATCAGATTTAATCTCCTTTAATACTCTTTGCTAGTCTTTTCTCACTATATTTTATGTTTGATTGTTGCTTCTTCCCCTACTCCTAAGTATTTATATATATACCTTCCTGTTCAAGTTCCTTTATATGATGACCATCGGTTAGAAGGATAAGAACATAAGATATGCCATACTGGGTCAGACCAAGGTCTATCAAGCCCAGTATCCTGTTTCCAAAAGTGGTCAATCCAGGTCACAAGTAACTGGCAGGTTCCCAAAAAGGCCCACAGTCCACTGTGCTCGTCCTAGGGTAAGCAGTGGATTTCCTGGGTCCTCTTTAATAATGGTTTATGGACCTTTCCTCCAGGAACTTGTCCAAACTTTTTTTAAACCCAGCTACACTAACAGCTTTCAGTACATCTTCCGGTAACAAATTCCAGAGCTTGATTACGCATTGAGTAAAAAAATATTTTCTCTTATTAGTCTTAAATGGGTTACATTGTAGCTTCATTTCTTGTCCTCTAGTCTTTCTGCTTTTTGATGGCGTAAACAACCGATCTACATTAACCCGTTTTACTCTATTCATTAATTTATAAACCTCTATCAGGCTTTTCTCATTGGGTTATCCTTCCATCCCCTTTACCATTTTGGTGGCTCTTCTCTGTATCTTTTCTAATTCTGCTATATCCTTTTTAAGATACAGTGACCAGAATTGCACACAATATTCAAGATGCAGTCGCATCATGGAACAATACAGAGGGGCATTATAATATCATTGGTTTTATTCTCCATTTCTCTCCTTAAGATTCCTAGCATTCTAGTTGCTCTCTTGGCCATTGCTGCACGCTGGGCGGAGGGTTTCAAAGTATTATCCATGATGACGCCAGAATCTTTTTCCTGGGTGGTGGTTTCTAAGGCGGTTCCTTGCATTGTGTAACATAACTTTGCACTTGTCTACATTAAAATTCATCTGTCATTTGGATGTTGAATTCAATGTATCCTCCGATATTGCACTGAAGCCACTACCACCGATTAGTAAACATACCCCTAGGTGTTGTGTCTCCTCTGTGTCTTTGCTATCTTTGGATTAAGGCTAAACCCATACCTCAAAGAGTGAAGAAGTGCACTCAAAGAATTAAGGGCTATAGCAAACAAGAGTGGTGACAAGGTGTCTCCCTGAAATATTCATTGCTGGATCTTGATTATTAGAAATGATGAACTGTCCATGATCATTCTGTAGACGGACATTGGTCTGCCACATTTTCATGGTGAATTTGATATACTTGATCAGCTTTAGGATTTATTTTATACACTTCATGGCAATTTATTATTCTGGCAAGTGGGGCACTACCAGAAGCGTTCTTTATTCAGTGCACGCTACAGTGAGATCTCTGCTTTTCTTAGCACAAGTCACGATGGCTTTGTTTAGCAGTAGCTGGTCTTTGGTTCCATATACTCCTCTTCTGTCCTTTCTATTCTACTGCCATGATATTATTGGAACCAATATGGTCATAAATTCTGTCAGCATCTATAACAGTAAATAGCTTATACTGTAGATTGTAGGCTGTCAAGTTATTGATCTATTTTTGGGAACATTATTTGGGTCTCCCTTTTGAAGACATGTTTTTCCTGTTATTAGTCATTGTGGCTGCCTGATCAATTGATTTTTGCAGTTTGCCAGGTCTTGGTGAAGGAATGCTAACTGTTTCAGCCAGAAATTGACTCCTCCATCTGGGCCAGGGCTTTTGCAGTTTGAGGCTCATCTGTTTTCAGACTCTTTTGTTACCTCAGGACATTCCGTATCTTTGATGTTTCCCCATTTTCTCATATGTTGGGCAGCCATCGTGCTTCTCAGGGGTTCTTGTATAAATTTCTCCAGAATTGCTTTGTGGTGTTCTTAGCTGAGGTATTTTCACTGCACTGCTGCTCTTACCCAGTTTCCTTTAGAAATGTTTTGGGTCTCTCTAGTTTATTTTGATATCTTTCTTTCCCGTTTTCTTCATATTGCCACAATGTTCGTGCATTTGCTGTTACTTTTAGTTTATTTTTGCAGCATATGAATTTAAGGCCTTCTTTTGTTAATGCAGCATGTTTCAATTTGATGTTTTGGATCTTGCACATTATCTTTGGTGATCTTGATCTTTTGAGATACCCGCCTATCAGGGACACCTCGGCACACATCTTGGCATTTTTTTTCCTTCAATACGTTTTTTTCAAGGAGTTGTTGTTATCTTTCTCCTTTTCTTCCGACCCTATGTCCTTTTTGGTAGAATTGTCTCAGTAATACGTTTTGCTGCACAGTATTGGATCCGATTTATCTCTGTAATATCTATTGATGGTTTCTTACTACAAATTATGGTCTTATTAATTTTACTTATCATGCTTTTTACCTTAGATGTAAGGTATAACTTTGGCAGTCAACCTCTCTCTTCAGCCTCAGCATACCTATCTACCGCCATGCAGGCCAGGAGGTCCATGGCCAACTCCTCAGTCTTCTGATCACTCTCCTGCCTCTCCTCGTCTTTTTCCCTCTTGCATAGTATTCAAGTTCTCTCCAATTCCTCCTCCACTCACTGGGCTATCCTGCAATTCCTCCGCAAGCTGCCTCATGCCATTCTGTCCCGCTCATCTTCCTCAGAAATGTCCTTGCTTACCCCATCTAAATGCTCTCCTGGTTGCTAAGAGGGGACAAGATAAGGAGAGTTTTGAAGGCATGAAGAAGGGAACTGAGACAATTTGATCTGCCTTGGAAGGAAAAGTGTTTTGTCTCGTGTGAATTTCCTTTATCTAGGCCTTTGGGTTTTGATTGCTGGCAATTGATAGGTGATGTACATAACAAATGACTCTTGGTACATGTTTCAAAAATGTAAAATATAAAATCACTGGACAGGGTATGTTTACTAAGCTGGGCTAACAGCTAGCACGGGCTATTTGTAACTAGGTCCCATTGAATAACATAGAACCTGGTTACAAACAGTGTGTGCTAACCGTTAGCCCAGCTTAATAACTATGCCCCTAGGCTTATTAAACAGTACATGAAGCTTTGGAATAGCCAAAATCCCAGAAAAGTCAAAGGTTTCAGTCACTACAAAAACTCGCATTTAAAGACCAATAATTCAGCAATTTTCTCCTGCTCCAAACAAAGGGCGTGCATCAGACACCCTCCTTTGCAAATACCCGGGGATTTGCCCCTTTTTTATAACTCTCATCCCAGTCCCTGAGCCCAGTCATTGCAGCAATGCTCCTTAGACAGGGGTCATGCAACAGATTCCTTCCAGGACCCTCCCAATCATGAGCCCTCAGTCTGGCCACTAGGTGTCACCGTTAAGCAGTGACTATGCCCCTTCCTGGGGGCTATGAATACCACCAGCCCTGACTGACTGAGGACTAGAGTCCTGGCCTGGGAATCAAACTGAGTTCCTCCTCATAGTTATGCAGGGTGCTGTCAATGGACTAGCCCAGCCTTTGCTCATTTTTTATAAAGGTCAGTACCTGAACAGAGATAACACCTGGATTTTATTCTCCCCAGCAGTGTCCTTCTGCAGCTTTGGGCTATCAGCTGCAATCCAAAGGCATTTTCTGCATTTTTCCCATCTCTCCCTCTCTTCTCTTGCCCTGCAGGATGTTCTCCGTTCACTATTGGCTGACTTTACTGCTGCTGCCGCTGAGCTCCCACACCCAGAAGTTACCCACCAGGGACGAGGAATTGTTCCAGATGCAGATCAGGGACAACGCGCTTTTCCATGACTCATCGGTGGTCCCAGATGGAGCTGAAATCAGCGGTTTCCTCTTCAGGGATACTCCAAAAAGGTATTTACCAAACGCATGGAGTTTATGACCACTGGAAAGGGTTAAAATATAGAAAGACTTATCAAGAAAAGCCTGGTGCTGAGAAATAAATGTATCATTGCAGTAAGACCCATGGACTACACTGGTGGTTATCGACCACGAGACCCGTTCTCTTTCCCTACTGTAATATGCAGACGCTGTATCGTCTTCTCTGCACTGTGAACGACCCCCTGTGATTATCCCGGGCTCTTTACAATCCTGTTTATGCACTCAGCACCATCTCTATGCAAACCTTCAGCCTGAGCCCATTGAGCCTCACACTGTGACCCCTGATTATGCAACTTTTCCACTGAAAAATACTCATAGGTATCTCAGCCCCCTTCCCTCCATCACATCCTGCTCCTGGAGGTGGGGGGGGGGGAGGGGGATGTCTGCACCTTAAAGAGGTGATTATGTTTGCATGTGGTCTCATAAAATTCTGACGGGTGTAAATGTGTGCCCTTTGGCACCATGGCGCCTCCTTTGCCAATAGGTGCGCACATGAGCAGAGCATGAGCAGAGGATGCAAGTCCATACATTCATTACAAAAGACATTGATTTACACACATATTTGCAAGCTTTATGCGTGTTCATTTACCCATGAATTTAAGGTGCACTTTCTGCCACCTACACTAATAGTTAATATTTATTTTATTTATTTATTTATTTAACAGTATTTCTAAACCGCCTTATCTTAATAATCAAGGTGGTATCACAGCAAGCAATCAGGTAAAGTGTGTGTGTTGTACATGCAGTGAGGATAAAACTTAGTTGTGTGAGGGATGTGTTGGGTGCTTGATTTTGTTTGAGCTATATACAGGGTGGGCTATTTACAGTGGTGCTAGAATCATATTTATATATATCAGTTGTTTGGGAGGATTGGAGTGCTGTTATCCATTCTCTTAGGTTATGTGATGTGACCATAGTGCTCTATGAACAGCATGGTTTTTCAGTTGTTTTCTGAAGTCTTTGAGGTCTGGAGTTGCCCTTAGATCGTCCGGTAGATTGTTCCATATTGTTGGAGCAGCCATGGATAGAGCTCTGTCTGTTGTGTCCTTGCGTGTGTGCTTGTACTCATTTGGGGTGCTGACTCGGTTGCGTGTTTGACTTCTTCTGGGACTTCTTCTGGGACTTAAGTAAAGCACCTACACCTAAATTAGGATTAAAATAGGCACATTTTGGATGCCTTAACTCAGGTGATTTTATAAGAGGGGCCTATTTAAAGCACCTTACTTAGGTCTTTCATTAAACAAGGAGGTACTTACTGAAACTGCACCCAGTTAAGGCTTAGCCCTGCATCTGCTGTAAATGCCTGCACCTAGATTTTTCAAAGACACACTTAGGGGGGCACATGCAGCGGTGGCCACCCATTGCTGCTTTAAATTATGCCCAGATATTCCCAGATAGTCAGCCAGCGGCATTGAACATCCAGGCTGACCAGATAGCGGTTTTGCTATCCGGTCAGTGGCAATATTGAGCCACTGGCCAGTTAGCTAAAGCAGTTAAAGGTAGACCAGCTGTTGTTTTAGGGTTAACCAGCTCCATATCCCTGCTAACGGGCATTCAGCAGAGTTAAGAGGGAATACTGCAGGTATGTGCCGTTGAATACCCCCACCCCTTGCAGGATTAATGCCGTTAGCAGATCTTCTAACCTCATTGATCCCTTTGAATATATCCCCCCCACTTAAAGTATAGTATTTTATAATCTTTGTGCGTCCTTGTGTGCTAGACCCATGCTCCACTGAAACTCCACCCATGTGGATGCCCACAGCAAAGTGTGTGCCATCATGTCAACGCACTTACTTATGCCCAGGTCATTAATGCATGCTTATTGCGGCATACACAAGCTGGTGAATAAATAACCCCCAGTTAGGTGCATACTTGGCTCCTAATAGTCCCTTGTAAATGCATAACTGTGCATTCTTCTGCAGTAATATCTCATTATCGTACAGCTGACTTCATTTCTGTTTTTTTGGTTCTTCACCGAATCCCATGTGGGAGGAGTCAGGGAGGAGCTGGGACATTGAACCTCAGGTGGGAAGATTTTCAACCATCCAACAAAGGAAATTTCAGAGATTCTTCTTGCTCTTTCTCTAAGATTATCCAGGCCATTTTCCAGAACTTTTCCAGTAGAATTTCCACAATTTCCTAGTTATTCTGTTCACCAGATCTTCTTTAAGCTCCTGACCCAGGGTGGTTCAGGTTCTCTCAGGGCCGGCATTATGCAGTAAGCACGATAAGCACAGCAGGGGGCACCAACATTTGGGGGAGGGTGCCAAAAGCTACCGCAAACAACACTCTAGATGGGACACCAATTTACAGGTTGCAGGGAGGCACCAGAAACCCTAGCTCTATCCCTGGGTAATTTTCCAGTTGCAAAGATGCACATCACATTACTAATGACACAGGGCTACCAGCGGAGCCCCGTTGGTTCCTCTTTGTGATTCTCTTTTCCTTCTTCATAGAATTCTCTTTCTATGTCTACACTTCTGGGATTTACAATAACCGCACCACCTCCTAGGTCCACGCTTCAGCTGTTCTTGTTGTATTTGCGCTTTACACGTATCAGTGTCATGTCTGCACTTCAGCTCTCCATGCTGTATTCATCCTTTGTATATCAATGTGAAGCCTGCATGAGGCTCTGCTTAAAATCTAATATGTAGCTATTTGTGCAGTATTTACGCTCCATGTATCAATGCAACATATACTTGGAGGAATGCTGAAGATCCGATCTGCAGCTCTCTATGCTGTGCTCATCATTTACATATTTCATTGCAACTCCTGAGGCTGTTTGTGCAGTATTCATGCTTCACATAATCTTAAACAGAATATGGACCTTTGATGCTGTGCTGTGTTCATGCTTCACTTGTATCATTCTGACTCCCTCATGGGGCTCTGTGAAGATCCGCTCATCAGCTGTTTGTGCAGTATTCATGCTTTACATATATGCATGTGAATCTTACGGGGGGCATGGTCCTTTGATGAAAATTCACTTTTCATCTGTCCTTGCTGTATTCCTGCATTTTATTATCCATGGGATGCCTCCATATGGCTTTAATGAAGAGCCACTCTTTAGCTGTCCGTGCTGTATTCATGCTTTGTGTGCATAACGGGAGAAGCAGCTGCAGTTATTTCAAACACTATAAGGTAGATATCCAGAAGCATTGATGTGGTCAGTGCTGGTGCCAACCATATAAATATTTCTTAAAAAGAATCTGCAGTGATTCTACATGTAAATCTGGGTATTTTTTACATAGAACGGCCAAAGTTATTCATTGGCAAAAGGAGCAGAGTGAAGGCAACAAAAATATGATATATTCAGCTAAGAAATTCAGTCATTAAGGGGGTTGTTTTGGACGCTCTATTAATGGTTTGGATGTCTGAAAATGGGCATAGAGATGTCTCCAGAGCTATTTTAAAAGCCAGGTCTGTGGATGTTGAAGTCTGCAAGGGGGAGTGGTGGAGGCAAGGTGAGGCATTCTCAAGAACTTGGACATCTCCGCCTGACCTCAGAAACATCGTGGACATCCAAAGTTGTGTCTAAGGTTAGACCTGCTCCAGGCACGAATAAGCTCAGAAAGTGCTTGTTTTGGCCATAAAACATCAAGGGGGTGTACAGAAGATGGCACCCCACCATCCCCAGTACTCTGCACAATCACAATGATCGCAGCAGTGGGATTTTAACTGTGGTCCTAACCCACTACTCTAACCATTAGGTTATTCCTAGATGTCCACATTCTGGAATATTATTCTGGGGCTGTCGGTCTGCAGAGGTCCATGTTGTGAAATCATGTCTGCGCCTGGATGTACCTGCTTTGCTTTCAGACATCCTGGCTTAGACGGCCCACATTGCACTTGGACGTCCTTTCTAAAATGCAGAGTTGCCAAGTTACCCAGTTCCAAGAATGAGATTTTTATCCAGTCCTGGAATTCTGACTCTCATTCTGATGCATTATGGGACCTGCAGCACTGATTCCAATGGGTAAACTCAGAAACCACAAATACCATACTGCATTGCAATGCAAATTTAAAACCAGAACTGGCAAAAATTATCACTCCTGGAACTGGGTAACAGGGCAACTCTGAAAATACTCCGCTAAATATAGGGCAGACTAGATAGACCATGTGGTCTTTTTCTACTGTCATGTTTCTATGTGAATTTATCCAATGAGTGTAATTTTGGACGGTCGGTTATTAACCTCTATATATGTCTTTGGAAATGAAAGGACAGAGCACAGGATGGAAGGATTTCTTTTTGTTCATTATCTGCTTATGATAGCGTTGGACTTGTCCTGCTGCCCTGGGCTCCTCCTGCAGCTTGTCTCTGCTCTATCTTTCTGTACTATCCATTACTTGACAGCTGTGGGCAGTTACCCTCTGTCCAACTCTCTGGTCGTCCAGTCAAAGAAATTGATTAGATTTGTCTGACAAGATCTGCCTCTAGTAAACCATGCTACCTCGGATCCTGCAATCCACTGGACTCCAAAAACCTCCCTATCCTCTGTTTTAGCAGCATTTAGTAGTTCTCAGTCTCATCCTTACTTTTGCTTTTGTGTAAAGGGAACACATGTGCCTTTCTCCAGTCCTCTGGGACCAGTCCAGACTCTAAAATAAACATTGAAATGGTCAGACAATGGAGTCACTAGAACTTCCCCAAATTCCTTCAATATTCTCGGATGTATCCCATCTGGTCCCATTGCTTTGTCTACTTTTAGTTTAGCTAGCAACTCATGAATACAGTCTTCTGAAAACTGTTCAAGATCCCCTTCACTTCTGTTCCTATTTGTGGGTGATTTCTGAGGTCCTACTCCTGGCCTTTCCTCTGTAAACACAGAACAAAAATATTTGTTAAGCAATTCCATTTTATCCTTGTCAGCTTCTACATAACTTACTGTACCTCTTCACCCATGAGTCTGATAATACCACTTTTGCATTTCCTTCTCTCACTAACATATCTGAAAAATGTCTTGTCCCCCCATTTTATTGCATTGGCTATTTTTTCTTCTATCTTTGCTTTCCTGACTATTTTCCTAGCTTCTCTAAATTTTTCCAACTATTTATTCTTGTCTTTCTCTTTCCGTGCCTCTTGTATTGATACAGACCTTTAAATATTTAAAGAGTATTAATGAATAAACAAACCTTTTTCAAAGAAGAGGAAGATGTAAAACTAGAGGGCATATGATGAAGCTGCAAGGCAGTAAACTTGAAAGCAATATCAGGAAATACTTTTTCACTGAAAGGGTGGTGGATAATTAGAATTTCGTCCCAATGGAGGCTGTGAGAGCAAATACAGTGACTGAATTCAAAATGGAATGGGACAGACACAACGGATCCCTATAGAGCAAGAGGATGAAATCAAAGCAAACTTAAGCATTTTTTATACCTCACGGAGCAGCTGGTACAACTTTAAATAAAGGCATAGAGGGGATGACCTGCATGGAATGGTGACACCTACTCTAGCCACCTTATTGGGCAGACTAGATGGACCATACTGGTTTTTATCTGCCGTCATTTACTATGTTACTATGTTACAGTGAGCAGCTGAATATTACCACTGTGAACAGATCATAAAAGTGCAGTCTGCTAAACCAGATATTCAGTGCTGTTCTCTGGATATTGTCCTGTACTGAATATTTGGGCTTAGTTTAAAGCAGCAACATCCAGACACCTTAACAATGCTGGTCACCACAGCTGAAAAACATCTCCTCTACATGGTTTAACCCACCCGTCTTCTGAAGTCACTTCAGTGGCAGCGTCTCTACTACTGACCTCTAAGTGCCTTCATTTGGCTTCTCCTCACTACTTTTCCTCTCTTATCTCTCCCTATACCCCTCCTCAGGGACTCCGCTCTTCTGGCAGATCCCTTCTATCTGAGCCCTTCTCTTCTACTGCTAACTCCAGACTTCGATCCTTCCACCCTGCTGCTCCTTATGCCTGGAACAAACCACCCGAGTCTGTACATCAGGATTCATCTCAGGCTCTTTTCAAATCCAGGCTAAAAACTCGCCTCTTTGGGATTGCTTTTGGATCCCGATTCCCCTAGTCTCCTGTTCACTTCCTGTGTGTTTCCTTACCATTCCCTTACTCAGTGGTTCTTAACCCAGTCCTCACGCACCCGCTAGGCCAGTCGGGTTTTCAGGATATCCTCAATGAATATTCATGAAAGCGATCTGCATATAATGGAGGTAGTGCGTGCAAATCTCTCTCATGGATATTCACAGTAACATAGTATATGACGGCAGATATGGTCCATCTAGTCTGCCCAGCAAGGCGGCAAGAGCAGGTGCACCTGCCACTCCATGCAGGTCACCCCTCCGCATGCCTTTCTTAATTTGTGTACTCACTGCTCTGTGCACCTCGCCCCTATTTGTTGAGATATCAGATAGTTAAGTTTATTTTGATTTTATTCTGTGTCTATAAAAGGATCCACTGTGTCTGTCCCATACCATTTTGAATTCTGTCACTGTATTTGCCCCCACCACTTCCATCGGGAGGGCGTTCCAAGCATCCACCACCCTTTCAGTGGAAAAGTATTCCTGATCATGGTGGATATCTTGAAAACCCAACTGGCCTAGGGGGTGCAGGAGGAATGGGTTAAGAATCACTGTCCTAGATATATCCTAGTCCTCAGTTGTTGTGTTGTCTGTCCTGATTAGACTGTAAGCTCTTAGGAGCAGGGACTGTCTCTTCCATGTTTGTTACAGTGCTGTGTATGCCTGGTAGTGCTATGCAAATGAGAAGTAGCAGGTAGTACTAGTAGTAGTTGAACTATTACTGGAAAGATGATGAAAAAATAAAAATATTTCTCTCAGGCTTTTAGAGAAAGAAGAGATTCAGGCTTCGGCAAGAACCTTCCTTTGCACAATTTTCTTCTTTTATTATTTTGCATGCTCTCCTCTCCCACAGAAAGCATACCGCTCTGCAACTGATAGATCTGTTTCTGAAGCAAAGAGAACTGTGATTTACAAATGTTCCATGGTTTCTGCCGCTGACTGCAGTGTATCTGTCTCCCAAGCAGAGAGAAGGGATTTACAAAAGGCTCTACAAAGAAGGAACATTTACTACTAATATATCATTTCCAAAGCACTCCTGGGTTACGCAGTGCTGTCAAGCCACATAAGAGAGAGAGCGCCTGTTCCATACAGCTAACAAACTAATGTCATCAAATCAAAATTTCTGGGAAGACCTGACATGGAAGTGCTCGTGGAAGCATAGCGGTACTCGACACGTCTAGGGCCAGCCACAGCACAAAGTGCAGACAGGAAAGACAGCAAGCATTCTAAGAGTAAGGCCCCCTGCAGACCACTAACTAAACTAAACGAGATTGCTTTAAGAGGAGTGTACCGACAACTGTAGCTTCCGGTGCGGCTCTAGAAGAGGAGCTCTCAGCTCCCATTTCCACAGACGGCAAAGGAAGGCAAAGCAGCATGTGTCCCCCATTCCTTCCTGAGCAGTGTATGCAGCTGATTTGGCTGACACAGAATCCGATGAGTGAGGGATTTCCATGAGAAACATCACATTTTGAAAGTTTCAAAGCTGAAGCGGGTCTGGAAAATGTTATGTTAGCATGCTAAGTGATAAGGGGGTGAGGGGCTAGGGATACCGCAAAGGCCAAGAGCACCCACTGTTACAGCAGACAAGAGAGTGGGAAGGATGTACTGCTATAAGAGTCTCTTCTCAGGGACGTATTTTAAAACCTCAGAGGTGCGACGGTATTTTCAAGTACTTCAGGATCCAACCTATGCAGAATACAATTCCTACAGGAAGGGAAGCTAATCCTCCATTTTAGTACGCATGGCGTGCAGCATAATTTGCAGAAACAGCATCCGTTCCAGCTAAGTTCAAGGTTGGGGGGTGGGGGAGGGGTTGAAATCACAGCAGTGGGAAAGCTACACAAAAAAGGCATGTGTGTGCGTTGTCAATGCTGACTCAGCGGCCCCTCGGTTTTCTTGACAAGGTGCAACTGGAAATAGATTGCCAGACTGTTCTTCTAAGGTAACGGAGAGTAAAATGAGTTGCCCAAGGCCACAACAAGTGCCAGCGGGAATCAAACCCTGATGTGGGTCGCCAGACTACTGCTTTAACCAGTCGGCCACTCTGAAAGAGCAGCTGGCACCTCCTATTTCCAAAGACAGCAAAGGAAGGCAGAGGGTGCGGAAACAGGAGACCAGTAACAGGTAAAGCAGCATGGGTACCCCATTCCTTGCTGAGGAGTGCATAATAACATAAAACATGCCATACTGGGCCAGACCAAGGGTCCATTTAGCCCAGTATCCTGTTTCCAGCAGTGGCCAGTCCAGATCACAAGTACCTGTCAGGTTCCCAGAAGGCACACGGATTCCCTGCTGCTTGTCCCATGGGTAAGCAGTGGATTTTCCTGGTCCTCTTTGGTTTATGGACTTTTCCTCCAGAAACGTGTCCAAACCCCTATTAAATCCTTCTACACTAACAGCTTTTACTACATCCTCTGGTAACGAATTCCAGAGTCTGATTACAATAAAGTGAAGAAATATTTTCTCTGATTAGTCTTAAATGTGCTACATTGTGACTTCATTGCATGTCCCCTAGACTTTCTACTTTTTGAAGGGGTAACTAACCAATCTACATTTACCCATTCTACTTCATTCATTATTTTATAGACCTCTATCATATCTCCCCTCGGCCATTCTTTTCCAAGTTGAAGAGCTCTAACCTTTTAAGCCTTTACTCATAGGGCTATCCTTCATTCTCCTTTATCACTTTGGTCGCTCTTCTTTGTAACTTTTCCAATTCTGCTATATCCTGTTTAAGATACAGCAACCAGAATTGCACACAATATTCAAGGTGCGGTCACACCATGGAGCGATACAGAAGCATTACAATATCCTTGGTTTTATTCTCCAGTCCTTTCCTTATAATTCCTAGCATTCTGTTTGCTTTCTTGGCCACTACTGCACACTGGGTGAAGGGTTTCAAAATATTATCCATGATGACCCCCAGATCCTCTTCCCGAGTGGTGATTCCTAATATGGAACCTTGCATCGTGTAATCGTAGTTTAGGTTGTTCTTCTCTAAGTGCGTTTGTCCACATTAAATATCATTTGGACACTCACTCTCAATTTCTCAAGGTCCTCTTGCAATTTTTCACAATCCTCTTCTGTTTTAATAACTTTCAATAATTTTGTGTCATCTGCAAATTTGATCACCTCACTCGTTATTCCCATTTCCAGGTCATTTACGAATATGTTAAAAAGCAGTGGGCCCAGCACAGATCCTTGGGATACTCCACTATTCACCTTTCTCCATTGAGAAAATTATCCATTTAGCCACTCTGTTTTCTATCTTTAAACCAGTTTCTAATCCACAATAGTACATTGCCTCCTATCCCATGACTTTTTAATTTCTCCAAGAGTTTCTCATGAGAGATGTTGTCAAAGGCTTTCTGAAAATTGAGATACACTATATCAACTCCAGATCACCTTTGTCTACCTGTTTATTCACACCTTCATAAAAATATAACAGATTAGTTAAAAGAAGACTTTCCTCGGCTAAATCTATGTTGGCTTTTGGCCATTGTTCATTGATTTTGTTTTTTATAATGGTTTCTAACATTTTGCCTGGTTCTGTTGTCAGGCTCACTGTAGTTTCCTAGATCACCCCTGGAACCCTCTTAAAAATTAGTGTCACATTGGCCACTCTCTAATCCTCAGGTACTACAGATAATTTTAAGGATAGTTCACAGATTACTAAAAGTAGATCTGCTATCTCATATTTCAGTTCTTTGAGCACCCTGGGATGTATGCCATCTGGTCCAGGTTATTTGTTGTTCTTTAGTTTATCAAATAGCTGTAATTCATCTTCCTGATTTCTCAAGATTTGTTTCAGTTCCTCTGATACATCACCTTTAAATATCATTTCTGGCATTTTCTACAGTAAAGACTGAAGCAAAGAATTCATTCAGTCTCTCTGCTGTGGTCCCTTTTACCCCTCTGTCATATAATGGTCCAACTGGCTCTCTCACAGGTGGTTTGACTGTTGTAATTGTTGATATGGAAGGACAGACTAAATAGGCCATGTGGTCTTTTTCTGTCGTCATATTTCTATGTTTGCTATAAATGTACTTGATAAAGTTTTTATTATGTGCTTTTGCTTACATGAGAAGCCTCTTTTCAGATTCTCTCTTTGCATGCCTTATCAATGCCAGTACCTATGTTGTTTCCTGTTTTCATCACTTCATCATTTCAAGTATACCCTATCTAGCCAAACATTTAGAGAAGGTGGTTCAAATGCAACTACAACAACACATCGACATATCAGCCCCTCTTGATCCTTGTCAGGATGGATTCCATGAGTCCCATGGTGTAGAGACCCTACTCACTATACTCATCAATACATTATCCAGAGGTATTGACAAAATTGAGAATGGGTTCGTACTCATATTTCTTGATATAGCGGCTGCATTTGATTCTGTTAACCATGTACAACTCCTCTCCCGCCTCCAGGAAAAGGGAATTCATGGCCTTGCCTGGGAATGGTGCAAATCCTATCTCATGAACCGCTGGCAACAAGTACGGATAGGCTCCTTAACATCGGAACCATTCCATCAGCAACGAGGTGTACCCCAAGGATCATCCCTTTCGGCCCTACTCTTTAACATTTATATGCAACCCATTTGTGATATCATTCGTTCTTTTAACATCTCCAGTCTGATCTATGCGGATGATGTACTGATCTTTGCACCAATTAAAATCAAGCACCCAAACCTTGTTCCACTTATTGAATGCTTCAATGCAATTACTGATTGGCTCCTGTCCCAAAATCTTCGCATAAACTTTAAGAAAACTGAAGTCCTTTTCATAACCAGGAGCAAAAACTTCTCTCCTCCTGCCTCATTGAAAGTTCGTGATGCCGAGCTCCCATGCAAGACTGTAATACAATATCTAGGGATTACAATAGACCAGCAGCTCAACTTCAAAGAACATATAAAGAATACCACCAAATCCATTCACAACAAAATATGGACACTACGACATCTAAGACCTCTACTAGCCCCAGACGACTTCAGAACAATATTCCAGACACTCGTAATCCCACACTTTGATTATGCCAACATCATCCTACATGGACTCCCCAAGAGCACTCTCAATCCTCTTCAGATGGCGATGAACACAGCAGCCCGCATTCTCTGCGGCATCTCCAAAAAAGACCACATAACTCCCATACTCATGGATCTACACTGGCTACCATTACAATGCAGAATCACCTACAAGGCGTTAATCCTATCATTTAAAGCAATTAACTGGATATCTTCCACATCCCTCTCTTCACTCCTGACCAGTACCCCTACTAACAGGCTAAGAAGGTCAACAACTAGCAATACGCTATCTATACCACCTGAGTCCACTAAATGTACCCAAACAACTAGAAACAGAGCATTTACATTATATGCTCCTAAGTGCTGGAACAATCTCCCACCTCATATAAGATCAATTGCTGACCTCTCACAATTCAGAAAAGCTCTTAAACATCAATTATTCTGCCTTTATTTTACCCACACTAACCTAATACATTCACATCCAACACCTCATCTCACCCACACAGCATCTGACATACCAACAACATAATTCCCAGTGATTTACAAAAGAAACTCACCATTAGGCACATTCACAATAAACATGATTACATTAAATAATTTATAAGCTCCTTTGTTTGAACTGTACATAGTTACCCTGTTACCTCCAAGTTACAATCTCTGTTACAATGTAAGCAGAAGATCTTGTTCTAATGCAAAATGTTGTTATTATGTAAACCACACTGATACTAAATAGTGCGGTATATAAGAATTTGTAATAAATAAATAAATAAATAAATAAATTTGGCTATTTACCATTTTCTGAAGGAGTTTCTCTTAGCGACAACAGCCTCTTTGACCTCACTTTTAAGTCATGCTGGCTGTCATTTGTCCTTTCTTCCACCTTTCTTAAAGCATGGAATATATCTGTTCTGGGCTTCCAAGATAATATATTTCTATGTTTCTAAAAAGGAAAAAAGGGGTATTTGTAGTTGATATGAAAGGGCAGACTAGATAGCTATGTGGTCCTTTTCTGCCATCATGTTTCTATGATTCTAAATAACACCCAGCCTTGATGTAGACTCTTAACCTTTGCAGTTTCTTCCGCACTGTCTCCTCTCTACCCCGTACTCTGCTACTCCTTCTTCTCCTCTCAGCCGGTGATATCAACCCCAATCCTGGCCCCCCTAGATTTCTCTCTCACTCTGAGAAGAGGTCCTCTCGCAACATGTCTAATCTTATCAATATCCTGCTCCTTTCCCCTTCCGCTCTCCCTTTCTCATGTGCCTTGTGGAACGCGCACTCTGTCTCTTCTAAACTTGCTTTTACCCATAATCTTTTTATCACTAATGCCCTACACCTCCTTGCTCTGAGACCTGGCTTCTCCCAGATGACACCGCATCTACGGCCGCTTTCTGTCATGGGGGCTTTCAGTTCTCCCACACACCTCGTCTCACTGGTCGTGGTGGTGGTGTTGGGCTTTTACTTTCTCCTCCTGCCAATTCCAACCCCTCATCCTACCTCATTCTCACTCCTTCCTCTTTTGAAGTCCATTCCATCTGCCTCTTCACTCCACTTCCTCTCCGAGTTGCTATTATTTATCATCCTCCTGACATGTCTGCTTCTACCTTTCTCACGAACTTTGACTCATAGCTTTCTGCCTTTCTTGTCTCCTCCTCCCTCACTCTTATTCTCGGGGATTTCAACATTCATGTCGATAATCCCTCTGATCCTCATGCTTTAAAGCTCTTCTCCCTTACCTCCTCGTTCAACCTCCAACTCTGCTCCATTGCCTCCACTCACCAGCTTGGCCACTGCCTGGACCTGATATTCTTCTTTAACTGCTTACCCTCCAACTTCTGTAACTCAGTTCTTCCCTTATCTGACCATAATCTCCTAAGCCTTAGTATTCATCACCCACCACCTCAGCCTCGTCCTGTCTCATCCAACCTATTTAGAAACCTTCATGCTATTGATCCCTTGGCTCTCTCTTCCGCCATTTCTTCACCTCTTTCTTCCACTTTGTTATCTAATTCCGTTGATGAAGCAGTAACCTCCTATAATGCTGCACTTTCCTCTGCCCTGGATGCCCTCGCCCCGCCCATCCCACATCCTGTGAGGCGTTCTACACCCCAGCCCTGGCTCACATCCACTACCCGCTATCTTTGTTCCTGTGCCTGCTCAGCTGAGCGTGTGTGGCTCAAATCCCGCTCCCGTGCTGACCTTCTACACTTCAAATTCATACTTGTCTCTTTCCAGTTAGCCATAGCTCTTGCTAAACAAGACTACTACGTCCATTTGACTAATTCCATTGCCTCTGATCCTCGCCGTCTCTTTACTACTCTCAGTTCTCTCCTCAAGGTGCCTCCACCTCCAGTCCCTCCCTCCCTTCCTGCCCAAACCCTGGCTGACTACTTCCATGATAAAATCCACAGGATTACCCTCCAATTCCCCACTATTCCAACTACTTCATCTACTTCCCCTCTTCACTCTCAACCCTCCCCCCCCCCCACCTCTGCTACCTTCTCTTCCTTCTCTATGATCTCTGATGAGGAAACCACACTCCTTCTTTCTTTCTCCAAACTCACCACCTGTTCATCTGATCCTATCCCCACCCACCTCCTAAGCCCCATCTCTTCCGCCGTTGTCCCTTCCATCTCTTATATTCTCAATCTATCGCTCTCCACTGCAATTTTCCCTGCAGATATCAAACATGCTGTGGTCACTCCCCTCCTCAAGAAACCCTCACTTGATCCCACCTGTCCTTCTAACTATCGACCCATCTCTCTCTTTCCCTTCAAATCTAAACTACTTGATTGTGCTGTCCACCACCACTGCCTTGACTTCCTCTCCTCTCATGCCCTCCTGGATCCTTTACAGTCCGGCTTTTGTCCCTTACACTCTACTGAAACGGCTCTTACCAGAGTCTCCAGTGACTTGTTTCTGGCAAAATCCAAGGGCCTCTACTCTGTTCTCATCCTTCTTGACCTCTCTGCTGCTTTTGACACTGTTGACCACAACCTTCTCCTTGTTAACCTGTCTTCGCTTGGCTTTAGCGGCTCTGTACTATCCTGGTTCTCCTCCTACCTCTCCCATGGCTCTTTCAGTGTGTGTTCTGGTGGCTCCTCCTCCTCTGCTACCCCACTCCCAGCTGGATTCCCCCAGGGATCCGTTCTGGGTCCGCTCCTTTTCTCTCTCTATACCCAGTCCCTTGGTGCACTTATCTCCTCCCAAGGCTTTCAGTAACATCTCTATGCCAATGACTCCCAAATCTACCTCTCTACGCCTGAAATCTCTCCGGTTATCCAAACCAGGATCTCTGCCTGCCTTTCCGACATTGCTGCTTGGATGTCTCACCGCCGCCTGAAGCTGAACATGGCCAAGACTGAACTCCTTATCTTTTCCCCCAAAACCTCCCCTCTTCTTCCACCTTTCTCAGTCTCTGTGGAAAAATCGGTAATCCTTCCTGTTTCCTCGGCCCGCAATCTGGGCGTTTTCTTTGACACTTCTCTCTCTTTTTCTACACATATCCAGCTCGTAGCTAAGACTTGCCGTTTCTTTCTCTACAATATCAGCAAAATCCGCCCCTTCCTTTCTGAGCATACTACTAAAACCTTTATCCACTCCTTAGTCACCTCTCGTCTTGACTACTGAAACCTGCTCCTTGCTGGTCTCCCTCTGAGTCATCTTTTTCCCCTTCAATCTATTCAACATTCTGCTGCACGACTAATCTTCCGTCAGCCTCGCTATACCCACATTACTCCTCTTCTCAAGTCACTTCACTGGCTCCCTGTCCACTTTCGCATCAGTTCAAACTTCTCCTCCTGACCTTTAAATGCATTCACTCTGCGGCCCCTCAGTACCTTTCATCTCTTATCTCTCCTTACAACCCCTCTCGGGAACTTCGCTCTTCTAACAAACTACTTCTGTCTATGCCCTCCACTCCTACTGCTAACTCCAGACTTCGCTCCTTTCACCTTGCTGCACCTTACGCCTGGAACAAGCTACCAGTGTCTATACGCCAGGCACCCTCTCTAGCCCTCTTTAAATCCAGGTTGAAATCTCACCTCTTCACTGTTGCTTTCAGATCTTGACTTCTGTGTCGTGACTAGATTGTATGTGCCGTGTTTTTGTCTTGACTAGATTGTTAGCTCTGTGTTTGTCTTGATTAGATTGTAAGCTCTGACGAGCAGGGACTGTCTCTTACATGTCTGTACAGCGCTGTGTATGACTGGTAGCGCTCTATAAATGCTTAATAGTAGTAGTAGTTTCATCTTTTCGTTTTTTCTTAACCTTTTTCCTCATTTTATTACAGCCTCCTTGTTGAAAGTTAAATGCTAGTGCAATGGATTTCCCTGTTATTCCTCCTGCCATTTATTAAATCAAATGTGATCATGTTATGATTGCCATTGCCAAGTGGTCCCAACACTGTTACCTCTCACACTAGATCTAAAATAGCTTCCCCCCGAATCAGTTCCTGAACCAGCTGCTCCATGAAGTCATCACTTATTTCATCTAGAAACTTTATCTCCTAGCATGGCCTGATGTAACATTGACCCAGTCAATACTGGGATAATTGAAATCTCCCATTATTACTGTCTTGTAAACTTTGCTAGCTTCCCTAATATTTTTTGAGCATTTCACCATCTGTCTGTTCATTCTGGCCAGGCAGGCGGTAGTATTTATTTATTTAAACATTTTTCTATACCGCTTTGTCCTTCAATCAGAGCGGTTTACATTGTAACAAAAATTTTACATAGAACAGTTGAACAGTAAACAGTATTGTTACAATCTACAAAGAACAGTTGAACAGTAAACAGTATTATATTACAGTCTACAAAGAACAAGGAACAATTGGATCTTATCTAGGGGCAAGGAAGTGTGAGAACTATGTATATGGTCATAAGGATATGACAACTATTTACAATTTTAAGCATCATATTTTATGTTTATTAGTCCATTGCTTTGGGTCAACAGTCAGTGACTTGGATCATGTAGTTGTTATGTGGTTAGGTTATAACTCCGTAGTAAGTTGAGAAGAGGTGAGTTTTTAGTTTTTTTCAAAAGTCTGATGTTGCCCTCAAGTCGTCCGGGAGAGAGTTCCAAAGTGATGGAGCAAAGAATGATAGTGCTCTTTCAGATGTGTTTTATAAGCTCTTTTGATATCCAAGGGGTGTGATAATCATATTCTTTTTGTTATTCCTTCTAGGTCGGGTACTTGTTATAGTGACTTGTAAGGTGTATGCTGATAGTTGGTGAATGCTCTTGACTATGATTAAGGTTGATTTGTATCTAATACGGGATTGGATTGGAAGCCAGTGTAATTTATTAAGTATTGGTGTGATGTGGTCATGTCTATCTGTTCCTGTGATTAGGCGAGCTGCAGTGTTCTGCACCAGTTGGAGTGGTAGTGTAGTTTGCTTTGGGAGACCTTGATATAATGAATTGCAATAGTCGAGCATTGGAGTGATTATTGCTTGGCAGATGGTCCGGAAGTGATCATGGTCTAGAAATGGTTTTAGTCTTCTTACTGTCTTCATCTTGTAGTAGGCATTTGCAGTTGTTTTTGCATGGTAAAGTTTTGATCTATTATGACTCCCAGGTATTTAACTTCTTTTCTTACTGTTATATGTTTTTGTTGTATTTTGCTTGATTGTACTGGGGTAAATGTTGTGTCCCTAGTGATGAAGAGTGCCTCTGTCTTTTTGTAATTTATTGTTAGGTTGTTGTTGTTAAGCCAGTTGACCATGTCTTCTATACATGCTGTTATATTCGAGAGGTCTGGGTTGAGTATTTCTATAGGTGCGTATACCATGATGTCATCAGCATATATTTTATAGTACACCCCACTGTCATTTCCTTCCCCTGTTTACATGGAATTTCTATACATAAAGATTCTTTAGTAGAGGAGTAGCCTAGTGGTTAGAGCACCAGCCTAGTAACTAAGAAATTAAGAGTCTGAGTATTGAATGACAGGAGTAATTTGGACTCTTTCTACTCGGTCTGGTTTTTACTTTAAGGTACCTGGGTTACTTTTACCTTTATTGAAACCTCTCTATCAGGATGCCGTAACTTCCCTCTTTTGCTAGTATCCTTCAAGGATACATCCTTCTAAACCATGTGCTCTTGGGCGACTGTCTGCTTTCCGCCATTTTCTAGTTTAAAAGCTGCTCTATCTCCTTTTTAAACGTTAATGCCAGCAGCCTGGTTTCACACTGGTTAAGGGGAAGCCTGTCCTTTTGAAAAGAACTACTACTACTACTACTGAGCGCTACAAGTCGTACGCATCGCTGCACAGAGATGTAAGAGACAGTCCCTGCTCAACAGAGCTTACAATCTAGTCAAGACAAACACAGAAGGTGTAGGCAGGGATAAAGCAAGGGGAAAGAAAAGGAGATCAGATGGGTCAAGATCCAAAAGCAGCAGTGAAGAGGTGAGTTTTCAGCCTGGATTTGAAGAGGGTCAGAGAAGGTGCCTGGCGTACAGACTCAGGTAGTTTGTTCCAGGCGTAAGGTGCAGCAAGGTGAAAGGAGCGAAGTCTGGAGTTAGCAGTAGGAGAGAAGGGCACAGATAGAAGCAGTTTGCTGGAAGAGCGGAGTTCCCGAAGGGGGTTGTAAGGAGAGATAAGAGAAGAAAGGCAGAGAGGAGTTGCAGAGTGAACACATTTATAGGTCAGCAGAAGTTTGAACTGGATGCAGAAACGGACTTGAGAAGAGGAGTAATATGGGTATGACGAGGCTGGCGGAAGATTAGCCGTGCAGCAGATTGTTGAACAGATTGAAGGGGAGAGAGATGATTCAAAGGGAGACCAGCAAGGAGTAGAGGTTACAGTAGTCAAGACGGGAGGTGATTAAGGAGTGGATAAGCATTTTAGTAGTGTGTTCAGAAAGGAAAGGGCAGATTTTGCTGATGTCATATAGAAAGAAACGGCAGGTCTTAGCTATCAGATGGATATGTGTGGAGAAAGAGAGAGGAGTCAAAGACAACCCCCAGATTGCAGGCCGAGGAAACAGGAAGGAGTACAGAGTTATCCACAGAGACTGAGAAAGGAGGAAGAGGAGGGAAGGTTTTAGGGGGAAAGATAAGAAGTTCAGTCTTGGCCATGTTCAGTTTCAAGCGGCGGTGAGACATCCAGACAGCAATGTCAGAAAGGCAGGCAGAGATCCGGGTCTGGATTGCCGGAGAGAGTTCAGGCGTAGAGAGGGAGATCTGGGAGTCATCGGCATACAGATGGTACTGAAAGCCATGGGAAGAGATAAGCGCACCAAGGGACTGATTTCAGACTGATTTCAGAGAATGCTACCCTGGAAGTTCTGGAGTTCAACTTTCAACCTAAAAGCCTAAATTTAACTTCCAGAACCTTCCTCCCACACATTTTTTTGTCATTGGCACCAACATGTATCAAAACAGCAGGCTACTTCCCAGCACTATCTAAAACCTTATCTAGGTGGAGCGTGAGGTCCACTATCTTCGCACCAGGCAGGCATTTTATCAGGCAATCCTCATGTCCACCAGCCACCCAGCTATCTACATGCCTAATGATCGGATCGACAACTATAATGGCTGTCCTAACTTTTAGCTTTCACCTCAAGGTGAATTGCAAGGACTTGATTAATCTACTCCTAAGGCTTAATAACTTGCTTGTTAAGATAATCAGTTAAACCTGAAAGTGAGGGAGATCAATCTCTTCCTCCTAAGTGGTTTAGGACACTATAAATCAAGGATTATGTCTGAGGTGTGTGGGAGGAAAAGAAACACTAACCAAAAGCTGTCTTTTTATAGTAAGCCCTAAATGAATTTTTAAAATACACAGATTCTATCAGCTTTAACTTAAAGAATTCCCTTTTCCCCAAGATATAGAGAATTTTCCAGCAAGTAAATACTTGCAAAAGTGAATTGTGTGCCTTTGAGTCAATGCTGACTCCTGGTGACCCAGTAGCTCCTGGGTTTTCGTAGCAGTGTGACTGGAAGTAGACCACCAGATCTTTCTTCAGAAGCAATGGAGGGTTAAGTGACTTGCCCAAAGCCACAAGGAGTGCTAGTGGGAATTTAACCCTGGCAGATTTCTTCCTAGCAGTAGCAGTCCCTCTTGGTAGTCCTTGAGGTGTTCCTACCAATGTTGCTGCAATTTTACCTTTCCCCAAGTTCCTTGGGGCGCGATATTGAATTATGACCCGCTACGGCACATAGCCGTCTGCACCGACCCTTAACCCTGGACATTCAATGCTGGGGCCACATGCAGCCCATATCCGGGTTTGCCGCACAGCCTCCCAGCTGCAGTAGTATCATTAAAATCATCTCTAATACCTGACGATTGGAGGATCACCAATGTAACACCAATTTTTAAAAAGGGTTCCAGGGGTAATCCGGGAAACTACAGACTGGTGAGCCTGACATCAGTACCGGGAAAAATGGTAGAAACCATCTTAAAGAATAAAATTACTCATCATGTAGATAGTCATGGCCTAATGGGAGACAGCCAACATGGCTTTAGACAAGGACGATCTTGTCTTACTAATCTGTTATGTTTTTTTGAAAGTGTGAATAATCAGGTGGACAAAGGTGAGTCGGTTGATATAGTGTATCTGGACTTTCAGAAAGCCTTTGACAAGGTCCCTCATCAGAAACTTTTGGCAAAAGAGTCATGGGATAGGAGGCAGTGTACTATTGTGGATCGGGAACTGGTTAAAAGATAGAAAGCAGAGGGTTGGGCTAAATGGCCAATTTTCTCAATGGAGAAAGGTGAATAGTGGCGTACCTCAGGGATCTGTGCTGGGTCCGCTGCTTTTTGACATATTCATAAATGACCTGGAAAGTGGAATAACGAGTGAGGTTATCAAATTTGCAGATGACACAAAACTATTTAAAGTTGTTAAAACCCAAGAGGATTGTGGAAAATTGCAAGAGGATCTTGATAAATTGGAAGACTGGGCATCAAAATGGCAGATGAAATTTAATGTGGACAAGTGCAAAGTTATGCACCTAGGGAAGAACAACCCAAACTATGGTTATACGATGCAAGGTTCCACATTAGGAACCACCACCCAGCAAGAAGATTTAGGCGTCATTGTGGATAACATGTTAAAACCCTCAGCCCAGTGTGCAGCGGCAGCCAAGAGAGCCAATAGAATGCTAGGTATCATAAGGAAAGGAATGGAAAATAAAACAAAAAATATTATAATGCCTCTATATCGTTCCATGGTGAGACCGCACCTTGAATATTGTGTGCAATTCTGGTCGCTGTATCTTAAAAAGGATATAGCGTTATTAGAAAAGGTTCAGAGAAGAGCCACCAAAATGGTAAAGGGGATAGAAGGATAATCCTATGAAGAAAGGCTAAAAAGGTTAGGGCTCTTTAATCCAGAAAAGAGACAGCTGAGGGGAGATATGATAGAAGTCTATAAATTAATGAACGGAGTGGAACGGGTAAACGTAGATCGATTGTTTACATTATCAGAATATAGAAAGATGAGGGGATATGCAATGAAGCTACAGTGTAAACTATTTAAGACTAATAAAAGAAAATATTTTTTCACTCAACGTGTAATCAAACTCTGGAATTTGTTACCGGAGGATGTAGTAAAGGCTGTTAGTGTAGGTGGGTTTAAAAAAGGTTTGGACAAGTTCCTAGAGGAAAGGTCCATAAACCATTATTAAGAAGTGACCGAAGATATCAATGCTTGACCCAGTAGAAGCCTTGTGGAACTTGTGTCTCTTGGGGATACTGCTAGGTACATATGACCTAGATTGGCCACTGTTGGAAACAGGATACTGGGCTTGATGGACCTTGACCTGACCCAGTATGGCATATCTTATGTTCTTAGCTAACCAGACAGCGGCCATATTACATGCCACCCAGTTAGCTCCTGTGGCTAAAAGATAGGTGAGCCTTTGCTACGCCTACAGTATCTTTTAGCCACAGATCATAACTGGACAGCATAGAATATCGCCTCTGCGCAGTTAGCAATTGTCGCTTCTCCCAGAATGCTCATGACATGCCCCGATGCTCCCTGTAGGGAGAAGATCGAGAATATTCAACGGCACTTACTGTGTTACTGCCATTGAGTATCTCACTGAGCGGCATTTACACAGTTTATAGGGTTGTAAACCAGGTAAATGCCCTTCGAATATCGGGCCCTTGTCATCTTCCTGTGCTGTTGGGGCTGTTTCCTCTATTACAGATATCTTCCAGCGGGTTTAAACAGGTTTCATTGAAAATGGATGGAAAGCTCCAATATAATATTATAAAGACGTCAATGGACATGAATGAAGATGAACCAAACTGAAAAATGTTGGTCTGCACATTCCAACCAGGTCAGCCTGGAGTAGAGGAGCTGCCTAATGGTTAGAATAGCAGTCCGAAAACCAGCAAGGCCCAGTTCCCATCCCATTACTGCTCACTGTGGTCTCGAGCAAGTCGCTTAACCTTTCATATTTATTTTATTTATTTATTTATTTGAGCACATTTTTATACCGCTCCTTCCAGTGATCAGCAGCGGTTTACAGTTAACAATTAACTCTGCAAAGATTAGCAGTTACATAAAACAGTAGGATCATAACATTTGAACATTAAAAGATAAAAATTGTTTAGGATAACTCAAAAAATAGGGATATAAAAACTAAAACTAAATACAAGATAGAGGAGGAAAACATGTTAACATACATGAATTTGATTAACTATATACATTCTTTGTGTAGATAATATAAGTAGGTTCATTATTTTGATTCTTCGTGGACTTGGGGGAACTAACTGGTAGAAGTGGTAGAATATCTCCCTTTAAATTGTTTTCATCACGGAATTACTCTATGTTATTTCTGACTGATTGAAGTATTCTTGAAATAGATGTGTTTTTAGGCTTTTACGGAATGATGTGAGATCTTTGTTAGCTCTTAAGTTGTCGGGGAGTTTGTTCCATTGTGTTGGAGCAGTGTATGTGAATGCTCTATTACTAGTGAATGCCTTTGTTTTGCAAATGGAGAGGGGTGTGTGTAGTATATTTTAGGTTGTGAGTACGTCTTTTCCTGTTTGTAGTTTGCGGCATTATGAGTGTAGCCAGATGAGATGGGGCAGAATTGTTTATTAGTTTGAATGTAGTAATTATTATTTTGTATCGTATACGTGCATGTATAGGTAACCAGTGAAGTTCTCTTAGGATAGGTGTGATGTGATCAGAGAAGGGTACGTTCATTAGGATTCGGGCTGTTACATTTTGTGCCATCTGAAGTATGTTTGTTGTTTTTTTGGGCAGGCCTTGAAGTATGCCATTACAGTAGTCTAGATGTGGCATTACGATTGCTTGTATTATTGATCTAAAGTCTGATAGTTCAATGATGTTACGTAATGGCTGTAGAGTTCTTAGTTTGTAGAAAATGGTTCTATTTAAAAGTCTTAGGTGGGTTTCCATGTTAAGTGTGCTATCTAGTGTGACACCTAGATACTTTAGTTCTTGTTTTGTGTTATAAGTAGTATTATTTAATATGATTGTAGGGGGGTGTTTAAACTCTGGATTTTTAGAGATAAACATAACTTCAGTTTTTTTGTGATTGATAAGCATATTGTTTTGTTGGAGCCATTGTTGTGCTTCATTAAGGCAATTTTCTATGTGGCTGTAATCGGGGTTACATATATCCAATTGAGTATAAAGCATTATATCATCCGCATAGAGATGATAGTCAATTTTGTGTTTCTGGAATATTTCGCAAATTGGTTTTAGATATAAGTTGAATAATATAGCGGATAGTGCTGAGCCCTGTGGGATACCTTGTATCTGTGGAAAGGTATTGGATAGGTTTCTATCAAAATATACTTGTATCCTGTTGGATATATAAGACGAGAACCATTTTAGGGGGGTTCCATTTATACCTATTGTTTCTAGTCTTTCAATGAGGATCTTATGATTCACTGAATCATAGCCTCAGGTACAAGCCTCAGGTACAAGCTTAGCTTGGAAGCCCTCCAAGGGATAAAATAATAACTTTCTTGAGCTACTCCTGAGAAAGGTCTGAGCACAATCCCTTCCCTGGGGAGCAGAGTCCACGTCCTATTCCTGCTTCTCATCAATTTTTCACAGTTATACCTTACTGCTCACGTTACTCTACAGCAGGAGTTTAATGTTTCTTCTTTAGTTCTGATGTTTATTCACCACTAGAAGCTGTATATAGAAAAATGTGTTTCATTGTTTATAATTCTTAGAGCGCTTCAACAAATCCCACCCAAAGTGGCTGCAAGCAGGGCCAGCATTAGGGGGTGGAAAACAGGATAATTGCCCTGGGACTATGCCATGGAGGCCTCCAAGTCTGCCTCAAGCTGAAGGTGGAATAGCCTTCAGGAGGGCTTTGGGGTCCCCTTACCAATTTCTGCCCTGGGCCCCTGCATGTCTAACAGTGCAAATTTAAAACAAAATATAAAACAAGCTGAAAAGTGTACTCTTACAGTGTACCATCAGGGCGTCTTTCCCCTTTCCTCACACTTAGGTATGTCTGCTTGGTGAACGCAGTTGGAACAATTACAGTAAGGTGTGTCTCTGTAAGGTAGCGTGGGATGGGGTGTGAGTAGTGACTGATGCTTTATGTGAGGTCTGTGTGCATCAGTGCTATAATGTATATTTAACCACATGGAACATCTTTAGCTCTTTATCTGTGGAGATCTGTTAGGGGGTTGGGTACATTGATGTATGCATGTGTGTGTGTGTGTCAGGGGGATAGGTATGGTGGAAAGTGTCTGTTGAGTGCATGGGTGTGTTGATGTAGGTATTTTGGGGGGTGTTGGGGACTGGGTACATTGATGTATGTATGTGTGTGTGTGTGTGTCAGGGGGATAGGTATGGTGGAAAGTGTCTGTTGAGTGCATGGGTGTGTTGATGTAGGTATTTTGGGGGGTGTTGGGGACTGGGTACATTGATGTATGTATGTGTGTGTGTGTGTGTCAGGGGGATAGGTATGGTGGAAAGTGTCTGTTGAGTGCATGGGTGTGTTGGGATGTAGGTGTTTTGGGGGGTGATGGGGACTGGGTACAGTGATGTGTGTGTGTTGGGGTATAGGTATGGAGGGATGTAAGAGAGTGTTGAAGGGATAGGTATTGTAGGAGGTGTCTGTTGGGGGCATTGGGTGTGCTGGGGTGTGGGTACTTTGGATGTGTGTGTGTGTTGGGGGTGTGGAGGGAGGTTGGTGTATGGTGTATAAGCACGTGATGAGGCATCCACACCCATTGGCGCCAGCATCGACTATGCTTACTTGTAAATAGCAGCTTGTATATACCCCTACCTTGGTAGAAGCTGCGCCAGCCTTGATTATGCATACCTTGTAAATAGCAGCATGTATATGCCCTCACACCCTGGAAAGATTATACATACTCTATAAATAGTTACCCCAGCAATGTCCAAGTTACGGTACCTGTTCTCTGTACATACAGAGCAGCTCTGTCTGCTTTGTATAAGTTACTGTTGTATGTAAACTGCACTGATACTAAATAGCGTGGTATAGAAGAGACATTAAATAAATAAATAAATGTGAGGGGGGGGGGTTGGGGTTTATAGGCTTCTTTCCCCTTTTTCAGCATCACTCTGTGAGTCACATCCTTTTTGTCTATTTCCACTCCCTCCAGTACTCTCCAACTTTCCTTACTACCCCTTGCACTCAACTCCCACTCCCCTATCACCCAGTCCTGTACTCCCTCCCTCTTCTCTTTCCTTTCCTGCACACTCTCCCATCATGGGGGTGGGGGTACGGCGCTGTGGGTGTTAGCAGTGTCTCTGGTGGAGGGCAGTGTGTATGACTGTGGGCATGTACGCTTCTCTTTCCACTTTCTCATGCCCTACAACCTCTGTACTTATTCTCTGCCCCTCTCTCTGTTCTTTGCCCCTCTCTCTCCTTCCCTTCTATCCTCATTCCCTCTACATCTTCCCCGTCTCCTGTCATCCAACCTTGACTGTTTAATTTCCCTACCACCAACTTTCACTCTCTCTTTAGCCTTCGCTGTCCCCCAAGCACTCTCCCAAGTCTATTCCTCCCCCTCTACTCTTCCCTGTGCCTGCAAATCCTCCTTTCCTTGGCTGCTTTCTAATGCTGCCCCTTACCCCCATCTCCCCACCTCTCTCTTCTCCTTTCTCTTTTCTTACTCCATCCTTCTCTTATGCTCTGCCCCTCCCCCTTCTCCCACCTCTCTTTATCTTTTATCTTTATTTGCACATTTTTTATACCGCCCTTCATGACACCAGAGAGGTTTACAATCAGAGGTTCAAAAAGAAGGCCAGTGGCCAGAAAGGAAAGGAACTACAATCAACTGACAGGATAGAAGATAGTAATTCACAACAAACAGAGAAGAGGTACAGCAGCAGGGGAGGCTAGGAGGTAGCAGCGGGGAGGTCGAAAGCGGAGGAAAACAGGTGAGTTTTGAGGAGAGATTTAAACCAGGGGAAGGAGGGTTCACAGTGAAGGGTGAGTGGGAGAGAGTTCCAGAGAGAGGGGCCTAGGAAGAAGAAAGCAGAGTGGCGGGTGGATTCAAGATGGGCATTGTTCGGGAAGGGTAGTTGGAGGTGGTTAATATGGGCAGAGTGGAAACTGTGGACAGGATTATGGAAGTGGAGGAGATTGGAGAGGTACTGAGGGGTTTGTGAATAGATGGCCTTGTGTATGGAGATGAGTATCTTGTAATGAATGCGATATTGGACAAAAAGCCAGTGGAGACCAATGAGAAGAGGCGTGATGTGATCAAAATGGGATGCATGTGAGATTGATGGGGCTGTAGACAGTGAATTGAGTCGAGAGGTTGGGTGAACTGTGTGATGACAAATTGCTCTAGAAGTTTAGAGAGGAAAGGGAGATTAGAGACATGTTGATAGTGAGATAGGACAGAGGGGTCAAGAGAGGGCTTTTTAATCAGTGGGTGGAGCAAAGCATGCTTCCAGGGTGCGAGGAAAACACTGGAGGTGTGGCTGGTGTTCAGAATAAGTTGAATGAATGGAAGAAGAGCAAGTGAGGAGTTGAGGAACCAGGCCGAGGGAATGGGGTCAGAGCGGCAAGTAGTTTTCCTGGTGGAGGAAAGAGATTTGGACAGACCAGCTTCAGAGATAGGTGAGAAGACAGACCACACATGGGTTAGTAGAAGCTGGGGGGGGGGGAGAAGGGGAGAAAACAGGGGAATGCGGGGGGGGGGGGGAGAGGGGGCAGGCAGGAAAGGATGAACAAAGAGATAGAACCTTCCCTGCAAAGAAAGTGGCCAACTAAGAAGGGCTGAGGGGGGAGGGGGGATGTGGAGCAGGGTTGGTAGGAACAGGGGCAGACTGAGTAGTGGAACGAGATTTCATAACCAGAAATAGCTGATGGGAGGAGTTGGCAGAGGAGGAGATAAGATGAGATTAGTGCACAAGGTGATGGTAATGTTGATGGTAGATGCAGAAGTGTTGCAGAGAGGCAGAGAAAGTGTTTACACCAGAGGCGTTCCGATCACCATAAGTAGGCACGATGAAGGTACAAACCAGGGTGATACCAGGGGTGCTTGGAAGGGGTACAGGGTGGGAGAGGGCAAAGAGGGGCTACGTGATCAAGGGCACCAGACAGAGAGGAGTTCCAGGTTCGAACTTGGTCATCAACAGGGTGTGTAGAGAAGTCCTGGGACAGTGGTTGGTCAGAGGATGGAAAATTTGCCAGGGTAGTTGAAGTACTACAGTGAGAAAGCCGAAGAGTCCTGGGCATCTGGTAGTGGAGGGATTAAGCATCGAACGGAGAGAGAGAGAGAGAAAAGGAAATGCAGACATGATCAGTCTAGGGAAGAGGAAAAGAGGAGACAGAGGAAAGATCCAGGAGAGACTTGGCAGGGTGAGAAGAGGATCAGGGGTATGGCCAGCAGCATGAGTGGGAAAGCAGACGTGCTGAGTAAGAGTGACGTTCTGAACTAAGGAAAGAGAGGATTTGTCCGGGGAGGAGGAAGAGGCATAGAAATGGGTATTGAAGTCGCCAAGCAGAACTAAATGTGGGAAATGGAGTGAGAGTTCAGAAATAGTGAGGAGAAGGGCTTCCCAGAGGGATGGGCGGATGGAGGGGGGAGAGTATATGAGGAGGAGAAGAGTGTAAACAGAGAAGCAGGGATTCTGGGTCAGGAAGAGCAAGAGAGTGAACTTGGGTTACTGGTAGAGAGGAGTGAAACAGAACCACAGCCCCCCCACTGGGGCAGCCCGGCCGCAGTGTAGAAAGGGCAGAATAACCCAGGAGTAAGCAGTGGGTAAGGAGCAGATTGTCCCTTCCTTGAGCCATGTTTCCGTTAAGAAAAACATGTCTAGGGAGTCACGCACTAGCAAGTCTTGGACTAGAAGAGTCTTGGTGCTAAGGGAGCAGCAATTTACTAAGGCCAAGCATAGTAATTGCTGTGAAGATGTAGAAAGCCAGAGGGAAGGAGGAATAGAAGCAGTAAGGGGCTAGGGAATGAAATATCGTTGAACCTGGGAAAACCAGGGGGGATCCAGGATACTGAGGTAGTGGGCCTTACACCCCAGTGAACTGGGATTAGAGACATCAAAAGGAGAATGCAGGCAAGAAGCACAACCTGGAACAGAAAGGCACGGTAGGGGCCACGCATAGAGACAGACGGCAGACATGAAAGACCGGGCAGACTGAGCGAAGGCCTACATCGGCCCAAGGAGCTCGCCCACGGAGCACGACCTGCTCCTTGGGGGTGCTCCTTCGGCGTGAGCCCATAGCGCACGCTGCTGTGGTGCAAACCACCTCAGAGGAGATTTTTAAGTAGTAGAGTTTATCGGGCAGGGCGCAGCAGTGGGTACACAGCCATGTCACTTCCTGAGAGGCAGGATTTATGGTGATGAAGGGAGGCAACCTGAGGAGACAGTACAAGCAGGACAGTAAGGTAGCAATCAAAACCCAGCAGCATACAGTCATCTTTTGTGAATGGTGTGGTATCTACTCCATTCCCATTTGTATATTTGTCAATCACAGGTGATCCTTCTCCAGGATTTTCTCTAGTGAAAACAGAGCAGAAGTATTTGTCTAGCATTGTCACTTTTTCAATGTCACTTTCCACAAATCCGTTCCCAGCACTTTTGAGTCCTGCAATTCCACCTCTGATTTTCCTCCTCTCCCAAATATACCTGAAAAAAGTCCTGTCGCTACATTTCACAGAAAAGATGGCTAAAGGTCTTGGGACCGGTACTGTTCAATATATTCGTAAGTGATATTGCCAAAGGGCTGAATGGAAAAGTCTGTCTTTTTGCAGATGACACAAAAATTTGCAACAGAGTGGACTCCCCTCAGGGAGTGGAGAACATGAGGAAAGATCTACAAAAGCTGGAAGAATGGTCTAATGCTTGGCAGTTAAGATTTAATGCGAAGAAGTGCAGTGTCATGCACTTGGAAAGCAGAAATCCAAGGGAATTGTACGCGATAGGGGGCGAGAGGTTGGTGTGCACAGACCAGGAGAAAGACCTCGATGTGATTGTTTCTGGGGATCTCAAGGTGGCAAAACAGTGTGACAAGGCGGTGGCAAAAACCAGAAGGATTCTGGGTTGCATACTGAGAGGAATTACCAGTAGAAAGGAAGAGCTACTAATGCCACTGTACAAGTCGCTGGTGAGGCCTCACTTGGAATATTGTATTCAGTTTTGGAGACTGTATCTCACATAGGATATAAAAAGGCTGGATATGGTTCAGAGGAAGGCAACCAAAATTATTTGAAGCCTGCGTCATAAGACATATGAGAAGAGACTTGAAGACCTAAATATGTACACTCTGAAGGAGAGGAGGGACAGGGGAGATATGATTCAGACCTTTAAATACTTAAAGAGTATTAATGGACAAACAAACCTCTTCCAAAGACGGGGAAGATGTAAAACTAGAGGGCATAACATGAAGCTGCAAGGTGGTAAACTAAAAGGCAACGTCAGGAGATACTTTTTCACTGAAAAGGTGGTGGATGCTTGGAATGCCCTCCCGATGGAAGTGGTGGGGGCAAACACAGTGACAGAATTCAAAATGGCATGGGACAGACACAGTGGATCCCTTTATAGCAACAGGATAAAATCAAAATAAGCATAACTATCTCTTGTATCTGAACAAATACGGGTGACCTACACGGAGCGGTGGGTTCACCCCCTAAAGAAAGGCATGGGGAGGGGTGACCTGCATGGAGCGGCAGGTGCACCTACTCTTGCCGCCTTGCTGAGCAGACGAGATGGACCATACCGGTCTTTATCTGCCGTCATATACTATGCTAATATATCAGAAGATAGAGGCAGATCTAAAATCGCCTCAGCGGAGTTCTTTAAGTAGTAGTGGAGGAGTGGCCTAGTGGTTGGGTCAAGGTACTTCAAGCCAGAAGGTCGGGGGGTTCAAATCCCACTAGAGGACACCAACCTTGGGCTGGAAGGACTGGGGTTTCTAGTCCCACAGGTGCTCCTTGTGGTCTTGGGCAAGCCACTTAATCCTCCATAGCCCATGTTCCCTGTAAAATAGTTCTCTGTGTGCTGTGCTTTCCTGTCTAATCAATGTGTTTATACCTCAAAAATTTCCTGTCATGATTTGACAATTTCCAATCTGTAATCAAAAAATGCTGCTGATCACTGGAAGTAGTGGTATACTAAAAACAAATAATAATAAATAAATAGTATGTTTACCAGGAAAAACACAGCTGCAGGTACGTGGCTGCATCAATTCCTGACAGGCGGGATTTGTGGTGATGAAGGGAGGCAACCTGAGGAGACAGTACGAGCAGGACAGTAAGGCAGCAATCAAAAACCAGCAGTATACTGTCATCAGAAAGTAGAGGCAGGTTTCTCTTCTCCTTTCCTCTTCTCTAACACCATCTTTCTCTTATTTTCTGCCCTTCCCTCCTTCTCCTTTCTGTTCTCTATCTCCATCCTTCTCTTATGTTCTGCCCTTCACTCACACTCCCCACCTCTCTCTTCTCTTCTCTAACTCCGTCCTTCTCATATGTTCTGTCTCTCACCCCCTCAACACACCTTTCTCTTCACCTTTCCTCTTCTCTTACGCTCTGCCCTTCCCTCCTTGCTCTCCTTTCCTCTTCTCTAACTCCATCCTTCTCTTATGTTCTACCCCTCACTCTCCCTCCACACCTCTCTGTACTGCTTTCTTCTTCTCTTCCATCCTTCTCTTCCATCCTTCTCTTATGTTCTGCCCTTCACTCCCTCTCCCTGCTTCTCTCTTCTCCTTTCCTCTTTTCTAACTTCATCCTTCTCTTATGCTCTGCCCTTCACTCCCTCTCCCTGCTTCTCTCTTCTCCTTTCCTCTTTTCTAACTTCATCCTTCTCTTATGTTCTGCCCTTCACCCCCTCTCCCCGCTTCTCTCTTCTCCTTTCCTCTTTTCTAACTTCATCCTTCTCTTATGCTCTGCCCTTCACCCCCTCTCCCCGCTTCTCTCTTTTCCTTTCTCTTCTCTAACTCCATCCTTCTCTTATGCTCTGCTCTTCAGCCCCTCTCCCTACTTCCTCTCTCTTCTCCTTTCTACTCTCCATCATTCTCTTATGTTCTGCCCCTCACCCCCTCTGTCTCTTCTCCTTTCTTCTTCTCTAATTTCATCCCTCTCTTATGCTCTGCCCTTCACCCCATCTCTCCTTTCCATCTAATCTTTCCCCTTTTTTATGCTTTTCCCCTCATCCTCCCCTTCTCATAATCTCTAACCCTACCCTGTCCTTTCCACTGCACCCCTTCTTTGAGGCTTGACTAACTTTGGCCAGTAGGACCTAGGGAATCATGTTGGCTCTTTGGTGCTTCACTCCCGTCCCTGCCTCCTGGGGACTCCTATTGGCTCTTTGGGCTGCTGCTCTCTGATGCAATACACATCTTTTTGTGCATATGCAAACAAACAGATGTGTAGGGTTGGATGGACAGACAGAGAGATGGAGCCTCTCCAATAGTCGCTATCACTTATGTGAAGCACGATTAACAAAAACATCACATAAAAACAGATAAAGAAGCAAAACTAAAACTCAAAAATATGCTGCCATCTGAAAGAGGAGGTATTTCTTGCATCACTGCCAACAGACGACAAAGTTCAGCTACCAAATTATACTCATCCCCACCTCAAGCAGCCCTTGCAAGCAATCTAGTACCCAGCCTATGAAACTGCAAAGCTCTAGTCCCTCTCATCTAGGGAAAAAGCCACATTTTCAGTCTTCTGCTCTGATCTGATCTCTGGCGGGACAATCCCGTGCCTCTGAGCATGCTGTGCTTCCCTCTGAACATCTTAGGCCTATGTGAAGGGTGTCGCAGCAGTCCAGCGGTGATATGAGCTCTGTCCTACATGATTTTAAATCTAAGAGTGAATGAAGCTCAGGGGGCTGATTGAGGCAACTGCTTCTGCTGTCAGATTCTGCTAGGTGCTGGAGCACCTGCCACGGCTCTCATGCTGCCATCTGGGCCTGTGGAGGCTGCTCCAGGAGCAGAACCTGCAAGAAGCTCAGCATGCAGCCCAAGAGCCGGTGTCATGCTCTGATTACCTGCTCTTTGCTCCTGCACGGAGCTTCCTGCGACCTAAGAAGACAGCAGCAGTGGCAGGCAGAGGTCAGAGGAGAGGGTAAGATGTGGACATTCGAAATGGGGTCAAGGCTTGAGCTCATCCTCTTCCTATGATTTTTAGGGAATGGAGGGGGTGTTTTCTCCCTCTTGCCCATCATGCATACCCAATAATTTTGATGTGAGGAGTGGTCTAGTGGTTGGGGTAAAGTACCTCAGGCCAGAAGGTTGGGGGTTCAAATCCCACTAGATGACAGCATCCTTGGGCTGGAAGGACTGGGGTTTCTAGTCCCACAGGTGCTCCTTGTGATCTTGGGCAAGCCACTTAACCCTCCATAGCCCATGTTCCCTGTAAAATAGTTATCTCCAAGTTATAATGCCCTGTTCAATGTAAACCACCCTGATATCATGAAAGGTAGTATATAAAAAATGTTAAATAAAGTGGACCTTTGCATGTAAGGGGGCTGCTCTCCCTCCCTCAGTGCTTATGAATGCCCCAACTTTAAATTTGGTCCTGATGTTACCTCCTCTCTACCAACTACCTGGGAACTATGTGATTCAGTACTAAAAGCGTAACAAATTGTACTCCTAGGTCTTTTACTAAATGAGAAAAACCTAAGCAAAGGGAGTCTATAGGAACAGGAGAAGGAGAAACATCACCGGTCCCAGCCAAAACCTCTGTTTTCCAGGCATTCACATTAGCCCCCCCCCCCCCCTCCCAATTTAAACTGGAATGAGCCCAGCCACTATCCTTACCCACTGGAGTGCTGATCTGAATGTATTTTACTTATCAGTTTCGTTGCATGTTTTGTCCCTGTTGATGTTTCTTTGAGGCTCTAGCAGGCATAACTTTGATGTAAATAGTTAATGATAGCTTCCTCCTGGTTTGCTGTTTCCACAGGTATTTCTTTGTGGTGGAGGAAGATAATACACCCTTATCAGTTACTGTCACCCCATGCGATGCCCCTCTGGCTTGGAAGCTGAGTCTGCAAGAACTGCCGGAAGAGGCTAGTGGAGAAGGTTCAGGTAAGAAAACTCCAGCTCATCTCAGGAGAATTTCTGACAGGCAGCTGCAGATCCTTGGCAAGGAGTCTAGACCTTCCCAACCGACAGATATCTGGTTGCATGGAAACTTGTGCAGGTGCTACGTCAAGCTTGAACTAGATTTTGAAACCTGTCAGTTTTACAGGACGCCCACACAAGAAACATACGAGCGCACTAGAAATGTTCATACACTGAAGATTCAGCATGTTCATTGTGGACAGATCTGGGACACTCTGATCTAGAATCCATGGTGGTGCAGGCAGACTTTCCCAAGATGGGAGAGGAAAGGGCTGATCCTATCCATGTGATGGGAGAGAGAAGTGCAGTTGCTGGGCTTAGGAGTTTGGTTTTAGTGTTATTCACAAGGGCTGTCAGATTTTGTTTCTTAATGGAGTTGATAAGGAAGAAGAGCTAAATATTCAACGGTAGGCCAACTGCATAACTTGAAAAGGTTAAGAAATCTTGTGTAAATTTTTATGTGGATATTCCGTGGCACAATCTGCCCAAGTGGCACTGCTGCAAATCCACATTTCACTTTAAACTCTCTTATCCATTTAAAGGTTTACTGCTATTTATGTGTTTGCAAGTAAGCTAAATATCACGCTGAGTTGATCACTTATAACACACCCATGATCCGCCCTAAAAATGCCATGAATTTAAACGGATAACTTTGATTGTTTAACAACTTAAGTGCTTAAGTTCTCAATATAAGCTACACAAATATTTAAAAAATGTCACTTAAGTGTTGCACCACCACCAAACACAAGTGATTCTGGATATCAGGCCCAAAGAGCACATAGATGTTTTTTCTTTAAATAGCCTACCGCTCATATGCATAACCTTTGGCTGTTTAAGCTTCTAGATGGCCAATGTTATCCCTTTTAGATTGCAGCAGACTGGTGATGGGACTGTAATTTATCCAGAGAGTGGCAAACTTCAACTGTTCTCCATCTAACTGATGTGTTCAAGTCTGAGTGCAGAAATAGCAGGACTGAGTTATCCGTTTAAATTTGTGCTGGTATTTTCAGCATTCACACTTAAGTGCATAGCTCTGCTAAATAGTTACATAACTATAATCGGATAACTTCTCCATGAAAAGTAATATGTTGGCTGTCTCACTGAATATTCACCTCTTTATTTATAAATCTCTCTCCCTTATAATCTTTCAGGCGAACCAGAGCCACTAGAGCATCAGAAGCAGCAAACTGGTAATGAGGAAGGCACCGAGTTGTTTTCTTACAGGGGCAATGATGTGGAGTACTTTGTGTCTTCCAGTTCGCCTTCTGGTTTATACCAATTAGAGCTGATTTCAACAGAGAAAGATACACATTTTAAAGTCTATGCCAGTACGACTCCAGAATCTGATCAACCTTACCCTGAATTACCTTATGACCCAAGAGTAGATGTCACCACCTTGGGACGCACAACAATTACACTGACATGGAAACTGAGCCCCACGGCTTCCATGCTGAAGCAGCCAATTCAGTATTGTGTAGTCATTAACAAAGAACACAACTTCAAAAGCCTGTGTGCGGTTGAAGCCAAGCTGAATGCCGATGATGCCTTTATGATGGCTCCAAAGCCAGGGCTAGACTTTAATCCTTTTGACTTTGCCCATTTTGGTTTCCCTCCAAGCAACGATGCTAGCAAGGATCGTGGTTTCTTAACTAAATCTTCAACAAAACTTTTACGACAAGTTATTGCCAAACCTAGGGTTGACCTTCAAAAGGTCTGCATTGGGAACAAGAACATCTTCACTGCATCTGATCTCAAGCCTGATACTCAGTACTACTTTGATGTGTTTGCAGTAAATGGCGAGACTAACATGAGCACCGCATATATCGGAACATTTGCCAGGACTAAAGAAGAGGCAAAACAAAAGATAGTGGACCTAAAAGATGGAAAAGTGACTGATGTGTTCATTAAGAGAAAAGGGTCAAAGTTCCTCAGGTTTGCTCCTATGTCTTCCCACCAGAAAGTCAGTATCTTTGTTCACTCATGCCTGGATGCAATCCAGATCCAAGTGCGGCGAGATGGAAAACCTCTGCTCTCTCACAATGTCGAAGGGATCCGTCAGTTCCATCTGAAAGGAAAACCCAAGGGCAAATACCTTATCAGGCTGAAAGGAAGCAAAAAAGGTGCTTCTCTGTTGAAAATCTTAGCTACTACCAGACCTAACAAACAGCCGTTCCCTTCTGTTCCAGAAGACACACGAATCAAAGTCTTTGACAAACTGCGCACTTGTTCCTCTGTCACAGTGGCCTGGCTTGGTACGCAGGAAAGAAGTAAGTTTTGTGTCTATAAAAAGGAAGTAGATGATAATTATAATGAGGAGCATAAGAAAAGAGAGCAGAACCAGTGTCTGGGGCCAGATACAAGGAAGAAATCTAACAAGGTCCTCTGTAAATACTTTCACAGCCAGAACCTGCAAAAAGCAGTCACAACAGAGACAATCAAGAGTCTGCAACCTGGTAGATCCTACCTGCTGGATGTTTACGTCATAGGGCATGGCGGTCATTCGGTCAAGTATCAAAGCAAACTGGTGAAAACAAGAAAGTTCTGTTAATGACTTGATATATAGGAATTTATGAAACTCTGTTCTGGACAATGGCTTACTTCAGGTACACAGGTTGATTAATTTCACAATTAAGAAGCTGAGACCTGTACTTAAAGTATGTGGAAAGATCCCTACCTGTGTATTTATGTTTACACCTGTTTGTGCTTCTTTGGAAGGACTGAGCCTGGTGCTCACTGAAGGCCCCTCACCGTCACATATTACACAACTTTGTTTCCAATCTTTTCTGCTCAGTAGACGGCCAACTCAACAAGGGATTCTGGAAGGGACCGCTCATTCTTTGGCTTCGCACACTGCATGAAATGCCACAAAATTATTTTATTACTTAAGATACTGGGATCAGTTCCATGGCTGTCCCACAGACACACGCTATCTAGAGATGATAGACCTACTGTATTTATTTTATGAAGTCTCACTATAAATGTCTATGTTTGTATGACTGTAAACTATTATGAAGAAATCATACTCGAAAAAAAAGACAGATCTAACCTTAAGTATTAACTGGACTACAAGCCTCTTTGTTCCATTGTTCTTGTAAATTCTTATTTTTGGTTAATTTTAATGTTTAAAATATGTATTTCATGTACAAAGTTGTTCTGCCATATATTCCTGTACATAGAATTAAAACTATTAGACTCTGCCTGCTACCTGTTTTCTTAATGTCTGAAACAGAAATGGAGATATGTCGGTGATAATGCTAGGTGCCTTTGTGCCTTTGTAAAATAGCTTCCCAGAACGAGCCCCAATAGAATGTGAATGCCGATGCACAATTTCCACCAGCTCTGAAAACAGTGTCAATGTGTGGACATACTCCACACATGTGCACAAGTATTTTATAAAATGCACACATACATTGCAACTCTGTCTTCCGTCCACACATACTACACCCCTCAAACTCCTATAAACAAATCACATAAAAGTAGGGGCGCTCTGTCTGTGTGCCTACGTTTTACATAGAAACATAGCAAAACGACAGCAGACAAAGACTATACGGCCTATCCAGTCTGCCCATCCATAATAACTATTAAGCTCTACAGTCCCTTCCTCACCCTCAGAAATCTTCTGTACTTGTCCCAGACTTTCTTGAATTCAGATACAGTTCTCATCTCCACCACCATCATTGGAAGGCCGTTCCATGCATCCACCATTCTTTCCTTAAAGAAATATTTCATTAGATTACTCCTGAGTTTGTCCCCGTTCACCTTTATCATGACCCCTCTTTCCAAAGCTTCCTTTCAACTAGAAGAAAGCCACCTCCTGTGCATTTATATGGGGCAGTTTCTCCAAATGGGTTAGTTTTGCGCATAATACCAACAACACTTCCTTTCACCACCCTCACTTAACGCAATATAATCAAAATGTAAACACTACAATACAAAAGTATTACTTAGGGTAAATACATATATAGGCCTCAGTCAATGCTCACACCATTCATTTGGCGAACAGTGTCACCATAGGGTAGAGCTTCAATGTTCTTCCATCATCGGCCTCCCCCTTCCAATTTAATAGAATACCATTACTTAGAAAACTATCACCAAAAAAGTACTTTTTTAGGATTCGAAATATAAATTAAAAGGATCCTATACCTAACTCTGATATTACAAGGTTATATCTCAATAAGGTTAAATTTTTCGGAAACAATTCATTTCAATTTTTTAATTTTCTTTAAAATCCAAAAAAATTCTACTTTCTATAAAGAATAAAATTTTCCAAGGCAAGACAACTTGCACCGAAGACAGTTAGTTGAACATCTAGAAAAAATAATAAAGAAACTCTTAATAGTGCACAGTCAATCACTCAGTGAAGAAAGTAGTAATCCGTTACTTATCTTATCTAACGCTATAGCTATCCACTTCAATGGGCATCTGCTTCAAAAACCCTGCGCCATTTCATCTGGTTCAAAGGGCTTAGAGAAAAACGCTGGATTTTTACTGCATATAGTTTTGCGCATACCATGACAGTCGTGAACCTCACTTCTAAGCCAGGGCATGTGGAGTATGATCTCAGTCTCTCAAATTTACTGCTAGAGCTCGGCGTAGTACTTGCATCTTGCCAAAGAGAGCCTCCTGCTGGAATATGTAAGATATAACATGTATGGATAGTTTGTCAAGATGTGCTTGGAAATTCTTCTTTATCAAGCCTGTGGCACTATATCCGGCTTCCTCACATCTAGCTTTTTATCGGTCAGAATGGGAGTGTCCCAGGTGATCATAACCTCCTCATTCTCTTAGGGTCATGATCCCAGTGCCTTTTAGGCACAGTGATGTAGTGCTTACAGCGTTTCCAGTGGAGGAGGCGTGCTACTTTATTGTGCCTTTCTGTAAAGAAATTTTCCACCATCAGAACTTCACGCTTGCTATAAGGTGAGTCACTGTTTCTAGTTCTTTCTTACAGAATCAAGATATATCTTTTTTTGCCAGTTTTTTCAATATTCGCCATGAACCATCTCGTCCATAATCCGCTGTCCTGGGTTGCAACTGTCAATATCTCATCCTTCGGTTTCAGTTCACCTCTCCTTAACCATTCATGTGTTCATTCTTGATCAACAAAAGGTTCTTGGAGTAGCACTCAGTATTTTCCACTGTATTTATGCATTTTCCACTTGTTTTTCCTCGCTTGCTGATCTAATTCTTTGAAAAGATTTTCTCTTCTTTTGCAAATTCTGTTACTTCCTTTCCGGTGCATGCCTGTGGATTCTCACTCATTCCTTCTAATCGTCAGAACACTTATCTAAGTTTGATAATGGAGACAGATTCTGGCTGTTTACTTTCATATTTCAGCACTTTTTGTGTATTTGGATCTGATTATGCTGTCAGGTAGGCTTGGAGGCCTACGACAGTAGCTCTGTAGGTGTAATCAATCTCTATAAGTCCTAGCCCTCCTTCAGCTCTAGGAATGTACAGTTTTGGCATACACTGATTCTTGTAAATTACTTCTTGAGCATGGAGGAGTTTTCTTGTTCATACATCCAGTTTTTCAAGATCTTTAAGAGGCCAGTCCACAATCTCAAAGCTGTATGAGAGTACAGGAATTGCCAGCTGATTGATGGCTTGTATCTTATTCCATGATGTTAAAGCACTTTTCAATAACAGTTTGAATCTCCTGTAGTATTCTTTACTGATCTTCTCTCTCAATAGTTTCTGCTTGAGTGTCATTCCTTCCCCTTTTCCGAGATACTTATATATGCCTTTCTGTTCAAGGTTCTTGATGCCATAGCCCTCAGCAAGGGAGATGTTTTCGGTTTTTCTTGATTTTTCTCTGAAAAAGGTTGCCATAGCACACTTGTCAAGGCCAAATGTCATTCTGATGTCATCAGAAAAACTTTTCATCCCACAAAGTTGCTCTGCTAATTGTTGGTTGCTGGAACTGTAGAGCTTCAGATCATCTATAAATAGTAAATGGGAAGTTGCTTCTGGATTGTTACCTTCTTTAGGATTCAGGCTAAATCCATATCCCAAAGAGTTGATGAGAGCACTCATTGGATTGAGCGCCACACAAAACAGAAGTGGCGACAGGGAATCTCCTGGAAATATTCCTCACTGGATCTTAATGTTAAGAATTAAGTACTGACCATCTTCATACCTTGAAAAAAGTGTGGTTTGCCAAATTGTCATAGTGAACTTAATGTACTCTATCAACCCAGGATTTATTTTATAAATTTATGGCAATGTATTATCCAAGAGTGTGGGATGCTGTCAAAACTTTCTTATAATCAATCCATGTTATACTGAGATTTCTGCCTTTCTTATCTGGCCATGATGGCCTTATTCAACATTAATTGGTCTTTGGTCCATATGTTCCTCTCTTATTATCCTTTTGCTCAATTGCCATGATGTTATTGAGCTCGATGAGATCTTATATTCTGTCGGCATCTTTCGCAGTGAACAGCTTATAGGTTGTAGGTAAACGTGTCATTGGTCTATAATTTTTAGGAATATTACTCGTGTCTCCCTTCAGAAGGAGAAGCGTTCTTTCTATAGTAAGCCATTGTGGTGTTAAGTCCGGCTGCTCGAACAATTGATTTTTGCAGTTCGCCAGGTCATGGTGGGGTGATGTTAACTGTTTGAGCCAAAAGTTGGTTACTCCATCTGGGCAAGGGTTCTTCCTGTTTGGGGCTCGTTTTCATCTGCTTTCCAGCTCTTTCTTTGTTACTACAGGCCATTCCATAGGTTTGATGTTTGTTTTTTTCTAAATGCTTCTATTTATTTATTTATTTATTTAACATTTCTTTTATACCGCGCTCTTTTCCATCAGTGCAGTTTACAGATAACAAAGTGACTCAATGACAGCGAAGGCAATCAAAGTTTACATAAAACAGGGGGAAACAACATGGGATGAACTGGGGAAACTATGTACAATTTGCATGTTACCACGTAAATCCTTCATTGTTCTTATAGTTATTCAATTAATCAGAGCGAGTGTAGGACAGCAGGGTGTAATCTAGCAAAGGCTGTATTACATGACCTGTCAGTTGCCTCTTGTGGATTATGTAGTTCAAGTTGAGATATTGGGTAGAGGGGAGGAAGGTGTAGTGGGGTAGTTGAGTTGTGAATAGTGCATGAGGAACAGGTGGTGTTTGATGGCTTTTCTAAACTGCATGAGATCTCTGATTGCTCTAATATGGGGAGGAAGATTGTTCCAGGCCCTGGGGGCATAGGATACAAATGCACGTTTGTTGGTTGATTGTGCCCATTTTGTGGTTATTTTTGGGATGATTAGCGTATTGGCAGCCAGTACTCTCTTAGGTCTGTTGCTGGGAGTGTGGGTAAGAAACGCTGAGATTGATGAGGGTGATATGTTTATTTAAGGCTTTAAACATCATTAGGAAGGCTTTGTAAGCTATCCTACAGCTTACTGGAAGCCAGTGTAGCTCTCTGTGTGCTGGGTAACCATTCCGCTTCTTGATTGTGCTATTTAAGGTCCTCATATAGCTTTCTCCAGAAGGTTTTGGTTTTGGCTTTGGTTGGTGGTGCTTTTACCATATTAATGCTATTTCCCAATTCCCTGTAGAATTGTTTTGGGTTCTCTCTAAATAGTTTATTTTGATATCCTTCTTTCCTGATTTCTTCATATCTTCAAAATTTTTGCATTTCTGCTGCTATTTTCAATTTATTCTTGAAGCATACACATTTTTTCTGTCAATGTAGTATGCTTCAGCTTGATGCCATGAATCTTATTTAGTATCTTTGATGATCTTAATCCTTGTAGATACCTATCAGGGATACCTCAGCACACAATGATTGTATTTTTTCTTCGATGCGCTTTTTCCAAGGAGAAACTGTTATTGTTCTGGCCCTGCACTTTAGTTGGTAGTATTCTTGCAGTAATAATTTTAGCTGCACAATATTGTATTTGATTAATTAATTCCCTTTATACTGGATATGGTCTTGTTCATCTTAATTATCATACTTCTAACCTTAGGGGTCAAATTTAGCTTGGGTAATCTTTCCCTTGCTTGGAACCCGGCATATTCATCTCTTTCCATATGGTCTAGAAGTTCTATCTTGAATTCCTCCACCTCTAAGTCTTTCTCCTCCCTTTCTTCTTCCTCCTCTTCAGTTAACTTGTTGACCCTTCCTTTATTCAGCTCACTCTCCTGCAGTTCCAGATATCTCAACTCCATCTCCCCCTCAACCTCTCTTTCCTTTTCTGTGTCTTCCTTTCTTCTGGTACTTTCACCTAGGTCCCCTCCACCCTGTGTTTCTCTTTCCACGGACGCCCTTGGTTGCTTCATTCACATACTTCTTTGCTTTGATCTGTGAAATTAACGATCTTAAATTTGCATCTGTTGCTTTTGCAGTTTTTCTAGTGGCAGTTTTCCTCTTTCTTCCAGCTTCTGGTGGATTCTCTTTGTAGACCCTCTTGATTTAAATATAAGGGTCCCGATTTTGAAAGACCTTTACCCAGGTAACTTCCCTAGTTACCCGTGTAAAGGCGTTATCCGGGATTGTCGAAGGGCACCTACTGTACCCAGATGCTATCCGCTTAGCATTGGAGTGTGTTGGGGGCGTTCCGGGGCGGCGTGGAGGCGGGCCATGGCGCTACCCATGTAGCATTGATTTTTCAGTGCTAAACGGTTAGCGCTCTGCGTCTTAAAGACAGGTATGGGAAAACCTCTCCTATCTTTAAGGCGCTGGGGCCAACTGTGGAGCATCGAAAATCGGTGCTACTTAGTACATGCCTGAAATTGTATTTAAAAGTGATAGCAGAAGAATTGAAAGAAATATTGCTAAACCGGGAAGATGTATCACAAGTATTTGATAAATTGAAGAATAGGAAATCACCTGGACCAGATAGTATAATCAAAGAGTGTTGGAAGAACTGAAATATGAGATTGCAGACCTACTATTAGTAATCTGTGAACTATCATTAAAATCATCTGTGGTACCCAAAGATTGGAGAGTGGCCAATGTAACTCCAATTTTTAAAAAGGGCTCCAGGGGTAATCCTGAACACTACAGACTTGTGAACCTGACGTCAGTACCGGGCAAAAAGCATAGTTACTCACCTGTAAGAGGCAATCTCCTGGAACAGCAGGAATTTAGTTTTCACATATGGGTGACGTTGGTACCAATGGAGCCTGTGCAGGAATTCTCCCCAGAGTCAATTGGAAAGATTTTGGGAGCACTCCACTGCACCTGCGTACTGCCTTCCCATCTTCCCAACTCCTTCTCTTCAGTTGAGGTTGTAGCTGAGAAAAAAAAGTAAATGAGACCTTACAACTCTTAGGGATGGAGGGTGGGTTATGAAGACTAAATTCCTGCTGTGCCCAGAGATCACCTGTTACAGGTGAGTAACTATGCTATCTACAGGAACAAGCAGGAAAGTAATCTTCACATATGGGACTCCCTAGCTCCAGATGCCAGATGAAGTGACCTCAGTGGCATTTCTCCTTGCAGTAGGCTTGAAGAGGTCATGGATTTGTGGTATCGTCAAAGTCTGGGATGGAGGGTAGGAGTTGCATCTAAGTCTGAAAGAGGTGCTGGAGTACAATCTGACCAAACATGGCATCCTGATGGGAGTCCTTGTCCAGACAATAATGGGCAGCAAAGGTATGGACGGAAGACTAAGTTGCTGCCTTGCATATTTCGTCAATGGCTACCGAGCGTAGGTTTGCCATCGAGGTTGCCATGGCGCAAACATTGTGAGCAGTGACATGCCCTTCCAGGGAGAGTTCTGCCTTGTCATAGGCAGATGAAATGCAGTCTGCTATCCATCTAGAAAGCGTATGTTTAGAAACAGGTGAACCCAAGTGACTAAGGTCAAATGAGAGAAACCACTGTGAGGCTTTATGATGACCTTGTGTCCTTTGGAGATAAAAAGCCAATGCACATTTGCAGCCAAGAATATGTAGGGTTGCTTCTGCTCGAGATGCATGTGGTTCAGGAAAGAAAACTGGTAGGTTAATAGACTGGTTTAAATAAAAAGGAGACATCACCTTTGGTATAAAGTGTGGGTGAGTCCGAAGGACAACTTTCTCATGGTGGATCTGGGTATGGGGGGGGGGGGGGTCAGCCACAAGAGCCTGAAGTTCACTAATGCATCTGTTAGAAGTGAGGGCAATTAGGAAGATTACCTTCGAAGACAGGAACTTTAAGGAGGTCATGGCCAATGGTTCAAAGGGTGATTTGAGAAGCTGCTCTAGAATGCCATTAAGGTCCCAAGCCACTACTAGCAGATGCAAGGAGATGGGCTGTCTATCCAGTGGTTGGTGATAGACTGCAATGGCACTGAGGTGAACTCTCACTGAGTTGTCTCTAGACCTGTGGAGGAGATGCTGGAGTAGGGTCTCCACTGGGGCTGAAAAGTGATTGAAATTCTTCTGGGAACAATAGACAGAGTATCTATGCCACTTGAAAGCATATGAAAGTCTGGTGGAGAGCTTTCTAGAAGCCAATAGGATATCCTTAACCTCTTGTGGAAGACAAATGACCTGCAACGCTATGCTCTCAGCAGCTAAGCTGTGAGGCGGAGAGACCATCGGTCTAGTGTGCAGCGGCAGCCAAGAGAGCAAATAAAATGCTAGGTATCATAAGGAAAGGAATGGAAAATAAAACAAAAGATATTATAATGCCTCTATATTTTTCCATGGTGAGACCGCACCTTGAATATTGTGTGCAATTCTGGATGCCGTATCTTAAAAAGGATACAGCAATATTAGAAAAGGTTCAGAGAAGATCCACCAAAATGGTAAAGGGGATGGAAGGACACCCCTATGAAGAAAGGCTAAAAAGGTTAGGGCTCTTTAACCTGGAAAAGAGACGGCTGAGGGGAGATATGATAGAAGTCTATAAATTAATGAACAGAATGGAATGGGTAAACGTAGATTGATTGTTTACATTATCAGAATATAGAAAGACTAGGGGACATGCAATGAAGCTACAGGGTAAACTATTTAAGACTAATAAAAGAAAATATTTTTTCACTCAACGTGTAATCAAACTCTGGAATTTGTTACCAGTAGATGTAGTAAAGGCTGTTAGTGTAGCTGGGTTTAAAAAAGGTTTGGACAAGTTCCCGGAGGAAAGTTCCATAAACCATTATTAAGAAGGGACCCAGGATATCAATGCTTGACCCAGTACAAGCATTGTGGAACCTGTGTCTTTTGGGGAAACTGCTAGGTACGTATGAACTAGATTGACCACTGTTGGAAACAGGATACTGGGCTTGATGGACCTTGGTCTGACCCAGTATGGCATATCTTATGTTCTTATGAGACTGTGGATTGGGATAGAGTAGTGAGTTGTCATCCTGGGAAAGGAGATCGGGCGCAGATCCCAATCAGAGAGGCTGAGTCTGAGTTAGACGTAGTAGCAGTGGAAACCATGGTTGCCTCAGCCAGTGAGGGGCTATTCTAATCATGGAGCCCTTGAAGCTTGAAACGTGGCTTGGGAATGAGGAGTATAGGAGGGAAAGCATAAAGCAGACCCTGACCCCAGTGTAGGTGGAAGGTATCCACCTACTGGTTGCTGTATGTCGGAGTGCTTGTGCAGAAGCTTCTAAGCTTGGCATTCTTCGATGTTGCAAACAGATCTATGTCTGGAGTTCCCCAGGTCTGGAAGATATAGGACATTGTGTCCGGAAGAAGAGACCATTCATGGGGAAGAAGGATCCTACTCAGCTTGTCTGTCAAGACATTGAGCTCCCCGAGGAGGTATACCGCTTGGAGGTGTATTTGATGAGAAATGGCAAAGGACCACAGGTGGTGAGCCTCCTCACAGAGGGCCCATGATCCTGTTTCTCCCTGCTTCTTCACATAGAACATGGCAACCTGATTGTCCATCTTGACTAGGACCTGTTGTGCCCTGAGGTGGTGTTGAAATACCCGGAGGACATTCTAGATAGCACAAAGTTCCAGTGATTGATCTGTAGTTGTGACTCTTGCACTGTCCACAGCCCCTGTGTAGACAGATTGCCCAGGTGTGCTCTCCAACCCAGTTTGGAGGCATCTTTTTTCAGGGTGTATTGAAGTGGAGCATCTGAAAAGGTGACCCTACGAGCAGATGTTCTGGAGAGGACCACCACTGAAGGGATGTGGTTAGAAGGACAGTGACCTGGATCCTGTCCTGGAGACGACCCGAGGCTTGCATCCATTGGGAGGCTAGAGTCCATTGGGCTGTCTGCATATGTAGGCAAGCATATGGAATGAATGTACTGTAGAGACCATGTACCCAAGGAGTTGCAGCATCTCACGGACAGTCAGATGGTCCCATTGGAGCATCTGGGACGCTAGCTGGATTAGACATGTACAGCGAAGCTGGGGCAAAAACGCCCTGGACTGATGGGTGTCCAGCAGGGCTCTGGTGAACTCTAGCTTTTGAGTTGGAGTGAGCTGGGTTTTTGGGACGTTTATGAGACATCCTAAGTGTTGCAGTACCGTGATGGTATGATGTACGGAAAGCTGTACCTCCTGGGAGGTGTCTGCTTTTATGAGTCAGTTGTCTAAGTAAGGGAAGACAAATATCTCCAGAGACCTTAGGTATGTGGCCACGACCGCCATGCACTTTGTGAATACTCTTGGGGCAGAGGCAAGTCCGAAGGGAAGGACTCTGTATTGATAATGCTTTCCTTGAAAGGTGAAGCACAGATATTTCCTGTGACTTGGATGGATGAGGATATGTGTGTATGCTTCTTTTGGATCTAGAGAACAGAGCCAGTCCTGTCTCTGAAGATAAGGTAGAAAGGTCCCGAGAGAGATCATCTTGAACTTTTCGTGGACCAGAAACTTGTTGAGATTTCTGAGGTCCAGAATGGGCCTGTGTTCTCCGTTTTTCTTTTGGAATGAGAAAGTAGGGAGAGTAGAAACCCCTTCCCTGATGGGGTGCTGGGACATTCTCTATGGCACCCTGAGACAAAAGAGAAGACGCCTCTTCCTCCAGGAGAGCATAGAGTGGGGGTTGAGTTTGAAATTCCCCTAGGAACGTTGAAGGGGGCAGAGTTTGAGATGAAGTCTGTACCCCTCTTGGACTTAGTGTCCACTGCTCTGAGGTCATGAGGTGCCATCTGTGGGAGTAGTGGCAGTCTTCCTGCTATCTGGAGGGGGTGAGGGCCCTCCAGAGGCAGGGTGGCAAAGTTCTCTAGAAAAGAGTCAAAAACCAGGTGCAGATTGTGGCTGTGGAGCTGGTTGAGGCTTAGCCACCTGTGGTTTCTTTTGCTGCTTAGGAGACTGTTGCCTTTTCTGTGGCCCCTGGCCCTGGTACTGAGAAGCAACAGGGCAAGAAGGGTAGAATGTCTTATTATTATTGTAGAAAGACTTCCTCACAGTTGCCTTTCTTCTAACAGGGTCAGCTGTTGTGCTAGATAGTCTCTTCAGAGTAGTATTTTCTGATTCTGAGAGGACCTATCCTGCCAGTCCTTGCCAAAGACGTTTTCACCTGTGCAAGAGATGTTGCCCAGCTTATCATGAACCCACTGTTCAAGATCTGAGGCTTGAAGCCATGTAGTTTTGCAGGCACCAATGCAGATTGCTGAGGCCCTGCTTGTGAATTCAACGGCACCAAAAGTGACCCTATTAACAAATTTTGATACATTTTGGCTATTCTTGACCAAGGTGAAATAGTTTGCCCTCTTCTCATCTGGAAGGAGTAGGGCAAAAGCCTTGAGATCCCTTGATACTTCCTTGAAGAACAGTCCCATGTAGACGATATAGGAATTAATCCTAACCAAGAGAATGGATGCCTGGAAGCACCAATGCCCAAAGGAATCCTGGGGTCTCGATCCTCTACCTGGAGGGTTAGAGGAGTGGGTTTTCGAGCTTTTGATTTGGCACATCACCGATTCAACCACCATGGAATGATAGGGAAGCTGTGGCTTCTGGAAGCCAGGACACTCCAGTACCCGGTATATGCTATCGAGACGTCGGCTCTACTACTACTACTATTTAGCACTTATAAAGTGTCACGCACACAGCGCTGCATAGCTAACCTACAAGAGTTAGCCAACATACAAGAGACAGTCCCTGCTCTTCAGAGTCCTGCTCATCGGAGCTTACAATCTAGTTAGAAAAGTACAAAGCATTACAGAGCATTAGTCAATCTGGACTGTAGTTTGGTCATAAACGCTGACAGGGTTTAGGGTAAGATGAGGATGAAAGTCAGGATCTGAATGCAATGGTGAAGAGGTGGGTCTTCATCCTGGATTTGAAGAGGGCCAGAGAGGGGGCCTGGCGCACAGATGCAGGTAGGCTGTTCCAGGCATATAGTGCAGCCAGGTGAAAGGAGCGCAGTCGGGAGTTCGCGGTGCGGGTAAAAGGCATTGATAGTAGTAGTTTGTTAGCGGAGCGTAAATTCCGAGAAGGGATGTAAGGAAAGATGAGAGATAAGAGGTACTGCGGGGCCATGGAATGTATGCATTTATAGGTCAGTAGGAGAAGTTTGAACTGGATGCGGAATCGGACAGGGAGCCAGTAAAGCGACCTGAGAAGAGGAGCAACGTGGACATGGTGAGGTTGACAGAATATTAGTCGAGCAGCGTGATTTTGTATAGACTGAAGGGGAAGGAGGTGGTTCACGGTGTGATGAGGTAACTAGTACAGAGCCTATGTTAGATGAGGAAATGGCTAGCTCAGAGCCTATGGTAATAGGAAAAGAGGAAGAGCTTACCTCACAAACACATAGGCAGCAAACATATTCAGCTTTTAAAAAGCCCAAGTATAGTGGAGAAAACTTTCCATTCACCAAAGGTGACGCAGTAGAAAGCCAAAAGGCTAATCAAGCTCACCTGAGTGGAAGGGCACGTACAACGTGCAGAGAACAGGAGCATAAAAACTACAGGGAAAGCCCAGTAGAGGAGCAAAGGGAGGGGCTGGAGCCAAGGCAGCAAAGGCAGGAGCAGAAGCCAAAGGGTGGAGCAGGCTGTAGCTGCAGAGGAGTCTCCCAAGCCAGAGGGGGCCTCGGTCACTGGAGAGTAAATAACCAAGAGGAAGGAAGTCCTCTCAACCAGCAGACCTTGCTAGAACCAGGAAGTAAAGGAAGTGTCCCGGTAGCAAGAGGCAGCAGACACAGACTCTCTTCAGAAAGTGATTTCAGCTTGGACCCGGCTACAGAGACGTGGAAGTCTTGGAGAGGAGCCAGCCAAAGCCCAGAGAGAGAAGCTCATTACCCAGGGACAAAAGCTAAGTACCCTGTTGTAGCTAGAGGGAAAAGCCAGGCATTGCCAGCAGAGCAAAGCCCAGTAATTGGGAGGAAAATCCCTATTGGAGAAGGAACCTGAGAGATACAGTTCCTAGCACAGGACTCTTGAACCCTGTTGAACCCAGTGTCATTCAAGGGAAGAGCTGTGAGGATTTCAGTTATAAAGATTGTTATGTGCCTCCGAATACAGACTATGAGCAGATGCAATGGGAAAACCAGGAGTGTGATATAGAACTGGATTCCATGGATTGCACGCTTTGTCTGTCTGATGAAATTACATCCCTATGTTAGCCAGGCAAGCAAGAGTTCTGTGATACCTTGTGCTGGCGAAGAGTTTATTTTCTATACTGTGAAGAAACAGTTTTCTTTTGTGTTCCTTTGTGCTGTTCATAAAGAATCCTATGTGGGACTGGGAATAAAACCCGAATTATTTCTTTTGCCTTAATTACACGGCTACTGACTATTTCTTTAATAAGGCAACCCACACCTCACGGCCCTAGGCGGGCGCCTAACAGGGCCAAAAAGGGGTGCTGGTGACAACGGGGAGACCAGCAAGAAGCAGATTACAGTAATCTATGCGAGAGGAGATTAAGGAGTGGATAAGCGTTTTGGTAGTGTGTTCAGAGAGGAAGGGGTGGATTTTGCTGATGTTGTAGAGAAAGAAGCAGCAGGTCTTCGCTACATGCTGGATATGAGCGGAGAAGGAGAGAGAAGTGTCAAAGATAACTCCCAAATTGCGGGCTGAGGGAACCGGGATAGTGGATCCATCCACATGGACTAAGAGAGGGGGAAGTGGGGGGAGGAGTTGGGTGGAAAGACAAGGAGTTCAGTCTTGGCCATGTTCACTTTTAATTGGCGATGAGACATCCAGGCAGCGATGTCCGCAAGACAGGCAGAGATCTTGGACTGGGTTGCCGGAGAAATATCAGGTGTGGAGAGGTAGATCTGGGAGTCATCGGCATAGAGATGGTACTGAAAGCCATGGGAGGAGATAAGTGCGCCAAAGCCTTTGGTATAGAGAGAGAAAAGGAGGGGGCCCAGGACAGATCCCTAGGGTACACCTACCTGGAGTGGGATAGGGGAGGAGGAGAAGCCGCCAGAGCATACACTGAATGAGTGATGGGAGAGGTAGGAGGAGAACCAGGACAGTACGGAGTCTCTGAAGCCAAGCGAGGAGAGGGTGGTGAGGAGAAGGTTGTGGTCAACGGTGTCAAAGGCAGCAGAAAGGTCAAGAAGGATGAGGATAGAGTAGAGGCCCTTAGATTTAGCCAGGAATAGGTCGTTGGAGACCTTTGTGAGTGCCGTTTCAGTGGAGTGTAGGGGACGGAAGCTGGATTGTAGTGGGTCCAAAAGGGCCTGGGAGGTGAGGAAGTCGAGGCAGCGACGGTGGACTGCTCGTTCTAATAGTTTGGATATGAAGGGAAGGAGGGAGATGGGTCGATAGTTAGAAGGGCATGTGGGGTCAAGTGAGGGTTTCTTGAGGAGGGGTGTGACAACAGCATGTTTGAAGTCAACGGGGACAGTTGCAGTGGAGAGTGAAAGGTTGAGGATATGAGTGATGGCGGGGACAATGGTGAGGGAGATGGGATGAAGGAGATGGGTGGGGATAGGGTCTGATGAACAGGTGGTGGGTTTGGAGGAGGAAAGAAGGAGTGCGGTTTCTTCTTCAGAAATCGGAGGGAAGGAGGAGAGGGTGGCAGGGGGAGTATGGATGGGGGAGGAGACTAGGGGAGGAGGGGAGGTAGATGAGGGGATGGGGAATTAGAGGGTAATTTTGTGGATTTTGTCGTGGAAGTAGTCGGCTAGGGTATGGGCAGAAAGGGAGGGCGGGATCGGGGGCGGGGGCCTTGAGGAGAGAATTGAGGGTATTAAAGAGATGACGAGGATCAGAGGCAAGAGAGTTGGTCAGATTTACGTAGTAATCTTGTTTGGAAAGAGCTAGAGCTGATTGGAAGGAGTCAAGCATGAATTTGAAGTGAAGAAGGTCTTCTGGGGAGCAGGATTTGGACCAAGCACGCTCGGCAGAACATGCGCAGGTATGTAGGTAACGGATCATGGGTGAAAGCCAAGGTTGGGGAGTAGATCACTTGAGAGAACATGGGGTGGGAGGGGCAAGAGTGTCAAGGGCTGAGGATAGTGTAGCATTGTATGAGGATAATGCCTCGTCAACAGACTTGGAGGATAAAATGGAGGAAAGAGATGGAGAAATGGTGGAGGAGAAGGTCAGGGGATCAATGTTGTGAAGGTTTCTAAATAGGTCGAAGGAGAGAGGACGAGGTTGGGACGGCGGAAGCTGAAGGGTAAATGTTAGAAGGTGATGGTCAAATGAGGGAAGGACTGAGTTGCAGAAGTTTGAGGGAGAGGAATTGGAGAAGAGTACTAGGTCAAGGCAGTGGCCGTGTAGGTGTGTGGGGACAGTGGAGCAAAGTTGGAGGTCGAACGAGGAAGTAAGAGTGAGGAACTTAGAGGCATGGGGGTCAGAGGGGTTGTCGATATGAATGTTGAAATCACCAAGGATAAGAGTAGGGGAGGAGGGATCCATAAAGGCAGAAAGCCAGGAGTCGAAGTCGGTGAGGAAGGTTGATTTGGATTTATCGGGTGGGCGATAAATAACGGCTACTCAGAGGGAAAGTGGTGTAAGGAGGCAAATGGAGTGGACTTTGAAAGAGAGGGGGGAGTGTGATTGGGGTGGCAGGAGGGGTTGGAATTGGCAAGAGGGAGAGAGTAGAAGGCCAATGCCACCACCGCGACCAGTAGATCGAGGAGTATGGGAGAACTGGTAGCCCCTATAGCAGAGAGAGGCAATGGATGCGGTGTCATCTGGGGGGAGCCAGGTTTTGGTCAAGGCAAGAAGGTGTAGGGCATTAGAGAGAAAAGATCGTGAATAAAAGGGGTTTTTCGAATGACTGAGCATGCGTTCCATAGGGCGCATGAAAATGGGAGAGCAGAGGGGGGGAGGAGAGGGATATGGATAAGGTTGGATAAGGTACATGCGGATTTCTTATCAGAGTAGCATGGGGGTCTATTTCTGGTGTAATACCGAGGTTTAGAGGGAGCAGGGTGTGGGTGGGTATGTCTGAGTGTGTGTGCTCTCCAAGAGGGACTGGAAATGAGGGGTAAATTGGTGGTATCGGGTAGGTTGTGTGAGGGGTTATTTTTGGGGGTAGGGTTGGAATTGATATCTTTGAATGAGAGATTGTGGGATGAATGAGGGAGGGCGGAAGGAGGGAGGAGTGGGATGTGGATGAGATTAGATAGGGTATGTGAGGAACTTTTTTTAGTGTGAGAAAGAAATCGGGGGGGGGGGGGCAGGGTTAGGGTTGATATTACCTGATGAGAGAAGGAGAATGAGAATTAGAGAGCGAGGTAAGGTGGAGATAATATGGAGCTGATAGCTCTGCGGTGAGACTGTAAGAGGAGTCTCCTACATATGGAGCATGAGATCATGAAGGATGAGATGCACTGGCAGAATACAATGGTGTGCAAAAGTCTGTAATCACTTGTGAATTTTGTGTTTTTTGTACTTTCTAATGTTTTCTTTTTTAATTTTGCGTTAGCCCAGCATATTCATCTGTCTACCATGTTAAAAGGGATACATTTGGCTATTAGAGTTGACTTTTTTGCATTCCTTGCTTCCAATTTAAATACTTTACAGACACTGGGAGATAGCTACTTCGAGTTTTGTGGATCCTGTGTCAAAACTGGATCGAGATTATCCAATATGCACACGTTATTTCTGACCAATCAGGAGGCTGGTTTCACTAACCAATCACAATGCAGATATCTAGCCAACAGTGCAGCTATAAAAATGCGTGGAATTTTTGAATTTCATACGCTTTCTGGATTGACCATGAAGATGACTTGGACCCTGACGTTGGAGGAGCGTGTTCGTGTGTCCTTTATGAGTGAGGAAGAATTTTCAAGCTGTCAGATAGCCAGGAAAACTGGCTGCAGTCAGAGCGCTGTTGTTAAGATTGTATAGAAGAAGAAAGAAATGGGTTCAGTGGTGGACAAGCCTCGTTCAGGTCATCCACGTTCATCAACATCATGCTAGGACCGCGCACTACGACGCATTTCACTGACTAATCGCAAGTTGACCTCTCCTCAGCTACTTCGAGAGTGGTCAGACAAGAGTGAGGTCAGTGTCAGCTCATCAACAGTTCATCGCCGGTGCCTGCAGTTTGGTCTCCGGGGCTGCAAAGCACAGAATAAGCCACTGATGACTGACATACAAAGGCGCAACCGAATCGTGTGGGTGAGAAAGCACTCAACCTGGTCGACTGAAATGTGGAAAAAGGTGCTATTCAGTGATGAAAGCACCTTCTGCCTGTTTGTTAACCAGGCCCACACCTATGTGAGGAGATTTCCTGGAGAGGAATTCAAGCCTGAGTGTCTCAACCTCACTGTGAAGCATCCTTTGAAGGTCATGGTCTGGGGCTGCATGGCTGCCAGTGGCCTTGGACGTCTTCGATGGGAATGGTCAACAGGGCCAAGTACATCACCATACTGCAAAGGTGCATGGTGCCATCAGCACACCAGCTGTTTCCTGGCCAGTTCCTGTTCTAAGATGACAATGCAACCTGCCATCGTTCCAAACAGGTGATCAGCTAGAAGCAGCGGAACAACATCAAGTCAATGGACTGGCCTGCCCAGTCTCCAGATCTGAATCCAATCGAGAACTTGTGGCACAAGGTGGCCTTGGAAATATTCAAGAGGCATCCGACATCAAAGCGTGAGCTGATTGAGTCACTCATTGCAGCTTGGAACCGCGATGTCACCAACGACCACCTTGTCAGACTGGTTCATTCAATGCCGACAAGGTGCAGTCAGGTGATCAAAAACAAAGGGTGGCCCTTCAAATACTGAGCCATCACTGACACATAAAAATGCCCTTTTTCAAGGCCACATACATTAATTTGAAGGAAACCTGGCGTGCGTCCATAATATTTTAAAGCATACTTACAATAATATATCGTTGGCCAACGATGTACATTACGTGATTTTCACAGAAAATCTATCAACAGGACAACTATCGGGAACAAACTCAGAAAATAAGGGCCAAACCAATACTAAAGGTTGGCCCTAATAGTCAAATCTATCACTTATCATGAGCTACACAGAAAAAGCCACTGGGAGGAAAAAGAAATTAAGATATAAGGTCACGAAGTTGAAAAAACTTCAAATTTACAAGTGATTCCAGACTTTTGCACACCACTGTAGCTGCTTATTTGGGTGCTGTTGGGTAATGGAAGATCTCCAACTCCTCTGCCATTGGTTCCTTCTGCAATGTGACCGTGATGGAGAGACCCTTAGCTAGGTTTCAAATTAATTCCTGGAAGGACATGTCTTCCGGAGACGACATGCGTCACTGTTATGGAAGGGAAGGTTCCAAAGGTATGTCTTGGGGCTCCCAAGAACAGTCTGATTCCACCTCTGAGGTACTGGAATCGGAATCAGAGGACTTAAAGTATCAACGAGGGTGGTGCTTGCCCGAATCGAGCTGATGATACAAACACTACAAGGTACCGGTATCGGTGAGCCGTTTGGGTTGGGTACCGATATCGGTGACAGTTTCAAGCAAGGTCATGGGTGGCAACGATGTCGACGTGATTTGCAACAACCCCGATGCCAACTCTGCAATCAGGGTTGATGTCGGTACCGGTATTGGTACTGGTATCAATGGGGCAGTGCCCAGAACCAGGGACTTTACTGGAACCGAGGCTACCAGCAGGGCTGCTAAGCTCTGCTTGATGACCAGTATGTGCTGGTCCATCAAGGTTGCCTATGTCTGGGTATCGGTTATGGATGGTTGTGCTACTGTTCCAGAACATGGCCTCAGAAGCTCCCCGGAGGTCGAGACCTTGGGAGCATCCTGGAACCCCTCTGTGACTTTGGAGGACAAGGCCTCCCACCAGACATGTTTGATAGGCTGATCTACCTCCAATGCCATGCCCAGAGGATCTCGATGCTTCGAGCAAGATCTACCCCTGGAGGTTTTGTCCAGCTTTGATGCAGCCTTGTGCTTGGACTTTGAAGATATCTGAGATACATGGGAGGAGGATGAGGCCCTTGACGAAGTAGATGCCAGCGATATTGTGTCCGAGGTGAAGCGTGCCCAAAATTTAGAAGACCGGTTCTGTAGGCCTTTTCTGATAGAGGGGTCAGTCTTTTGGCTAGTGATCTGGGCCAAGGCATTTTAAACACCAGTCATGTGTGTCAGTCGCCGAGATGGTGCTGGCACAATTAGAACATTTCTTGAAATCACTACTTGGTTTCTCCATGCCTTTGATGGATGTGAAGGCTATGATAGGCTTAAGGCCTAAAAAGGGCTTCTTTTCCCAAGGTTTTGTTTTTTTGTTTTTGTTTTTTTAATTAAAAGAAAAGAATAAGGGAAGCAGCGATTGTCTTCAACGATGCCGGTGTCGATGGGAAGGCAGAGGCGTTATCCACAAAAAGAGTTTTTCTGCGGTGACAGGACTTGCTTCCTGCTGGCTCTGCAGAAAATGAAGAACTGAGGAGAGGGAGTTCGAAAAGCAGGAAGGCAGTTGCGCAGGCACAGTGGAGTGCTCCCAAAAGCTTTCCAATTGGACACTGGGGAGCATTCCCGCACGGGCTCTATCGGTACCAACGTCACCCATATGTGAAGACTGCATTCCTGCTTGTTCCTGGAGATTGTTAGAAACCATTATAAGAATAAAATTACTGAACATGTAGGAGATGAGGGGGGAGAGAGGGGAGAGGAGGCTTCCTCAAAACTCCAGTCAGGGACTGAACCAAATCAAAAAGCCAATTAGATAATGTGAAGGAAAAAAAAAGATGTCCGCACACCAAGGAACTAAATGTCCCTGTTTAATGTACATTACCAAGTTTGAGTTTCAATGTAAACCGCTTTGATTGAAATGATAAAGCGGTATATAAAACCTGTTAAATAAAAAAAAAAGAAAGAGCAAGAACCACAGCACAGTTTATAACACCAAATTTTAAATCATTTTTATTTTGTTGTTATAAACTGTGTTATGGTTCTTGCTTTTTCTTTTTGAACATATATTTTGCATTCACAGAACCCCCCTCCCTCAACAACGGGTGCAGAGCAGAACTAGGACATTCATCCACAGAACTCAATATCTCCAAAAAAAAAGAAATCTGATTTTGGCCATTCCACTAACAAACATTCTCCTGTACCAGACATAATAGCAATGAAGGAGTAGCCTAATAGGGGTACTGGCTGGGATCCCAGAGACCATGGTTCAATTCCCACTAGCATTCCTTGTGGCCTTGGGAAAGTCATTTAATCCTCCATTGCCACAGAAGAAAAGGCCTGGCAAGCTGTTAAAAAAATAAAATACAATACCCTACAAAAGCCACTGAGGATCCATAGATCAAATCCACCATGCCAGCACCAACTTCCAGAACTCACATAAGAAGCTTACCCCAAAAAAGCATCACTGTAAATACTGCAGCAGGCCCTGGAACATCCAATACCTATTTAAAAAGCTGAACAATTCAGATTGCTACAGTACAAACTCCAAAGCTGGAAAAGTCCAGAACTCAGAAGTCAGTTGGACCATTAGATGATAGAGGAGTTAAAGGGGCACTAAGAAGCGACAAGGCGATAGCAGAGAGACTGAATGAATTCTTTGCTTCGGTCTTTACTGAGGAAGATGTAGGGATGTTACCCATGACTGAAGTGGTATTTAAAGGTGCGGAAGAATTGAAGGAAATATCGATACATCGGGAAGATGTATTACAACTATTAGATAAACTGAAGTGTAGCAAATCACCTGGGCCGGATGGTATACATCCAAGGGTGTTGAAAGAACTGAAATATGAGATTGCAGATCTGCTATTAGTAATCTGTGAACTATCATTAAAATCATCTCTAATACCTGAAGATTGGCGGATCGCCAATGTAACACCAATTTTTAAAAAGGGTTCGAGGGTGATCCAGGAAACTACAGACCGGTGAGCCTCACGTCAGTACCGGGAAAAATGGTAGAAACCATCATAAAGAATAAAATTACTCAGCATGTAGATAGTCATGGCCTAATGGGAGACAGCCAACATGGCTTTAGACAAGGAAGATCTTGTCTTACTAATCTGTTATGTTTTTTTTTAAAGTGTGAATAAACAGGTGGACAAAGGTGAGTCGGTTGATATAGTGTATCTGGACTTTCAGAAAGCCTTTGACAAGGTCCCTCATCAGAGACTTTTGGCAAAACTAAAGAGTCATGGGATAGGAGGCAGTGTACTACTGTGGATCAGGAACTGGTTAAAAGATAGAAAGCAGAGGGTTGGGCTAAATGGCCAATTTTCCCAATGGAGAAAGGTGAATAGTGGTGTGCCCCAGGGATCTGTGCTGGGTCTGCTGCTTTTTGACATATTCATAAATGACCTGGAAAGTGGAATAACGAGTGAGGTTATAAAATTTGCAGATGACACAAAACTATTTAAAGTTGTTAAAACCCAAGAGGATTGTGGAAAATTGCAAGAGGATCTTGATAAATTGGAAGACTGGGTATCAAAATGGCAGATGAAATTTAATGTGGACAAGTGCAAAGTTATGCACCTAGGGAAGAACAACCCAAACTATGGTTACACGATGCAAGGTTGCACATTAGGAACCACCACCCAGGAAAAAGATTTAGGCGTCATTGTGGATAACATGTTAAAACCCTCGGCCCAGTGTGCAGCGGCAGCCAAGAGAGCAAATAGAATGCTAGGTATCTTAAGGAAAGGAATGGAAAATAAAACAAAAGATATTATAATGCCTCTATACCGTTCCATGGTGAGACCGCACCTTGAATATTGTGTGCAATTCTGGTCGCCCTATCTTAAAAAGGATATAATGTTATTAGAAAAGGTTCAGAGAAGAGCCACCAAAATGGTAAAGGGGATGGAAGGATACTCCTATGAAGAAAGGCTAAAAAGGTTAGGGCTCTTTAACCTGGAAAAGAGACGGTTGAGGAGAGATATGATAGAAGTCTATAAATTAATGAACGGAGTGGAACGGGTAAACGTAGATCGACTGTTTACGTTATCAGAATATAGGGAGACTAGGGGACATGCAATGAAGCTACAGGGTAAACTATTTAAGACTAATAAAAGAAAATATTTTTTCACTCAACGTGTAATCAAACGCTGGAATTTGTTACCGGAGGATGTAGTAAAGGCTGTTAGTTTAGCTGGGTTTAAAAAAGGTTTGGACAAGTTCCTGGAGGAAAGGTCCATAAACCATTATTAAGAAGGGACCCAGGATATCAATGCTTGACCTAGTACAAGCATTGCAGAACCTGTGTCTTTTGGGGAAACTGCTAGGTACGTATGACCTAGATTGGCCACTGTTGGAAACAGGATACTGGGCTTGATGGACCTTGGTCTGACCCAGTATGGCATATCTTATGTTCTTATGTTCTCTGCAGCAGTGACACTATCAGGCATATAAATAAATTTAAACCAAGATGTTCCTTTGAAGCTTTCTTGAATCCGAACTTACAAAATATTTTAAATTTCAGTCTGGCAGCATAAAGAATGCAAAACTGCAAATCTCCGAGACAATCCATATTCCAGTATCCCCCCAACCAGCATCCTACAGTTGATTACACCAAGAACCCAGAGTACAGGATCCCCAGAGCAAATCTATTCCAACAGCACTAACTTCCAAAACTCACACGACATGGAGCATACCCAGAAAAGGGCAGAACCATAAATATTGAAGTGGGTCCTAGAACATCCATATGCCTAGTCAGAAAACTGAACAAGCCCGATTACTACAGCTCCCTACATAGAAACTCCATGCTAAAAGAACACACAGCCTCAGTCACACATGCAGAACAGAGATAGATCTTCACCAAGTAGGGAATATTTTAATACAAACTAAAAACAGACATATGTAGACAAAAAATGCCTTTACCCATTACTCTTAGGTTAACAGGATTCTTCCCCAAAATTATACTTTATTCCATAGTGAGGCGAAAGAAAGAACTCACACATACAGGCATCTATATTGTTGGCAGAAATGGCTCATCACAAGTAGCGTGAGTGCAAGTAATGTCATCTCAGAGTGTGGTCTTAGTTGCACTGGCAGCCATTTTGCTATGTTGAAATGCGGTAACTGCAGGGGAAATAACTGCCTCCCTGCGGTTAGCCTATGGCCCTACGTAATTAAACTCTGGAATTAGTTACTGGAGGATCATAGTTAAAGCTGTTAGCGTAGCTGGGTTTAAAAAGGTTTGGACAAGTTCCTGGAGGAGAGGTGCATAAACTATTATTAAAGAGAAGCCAGGAAATTATATGTATACTTTAGAGGAAAGGCGGGATAGAGGTGATATGATTGAGATGTTTAAATACTTCCATGGCATAAATGCACAGGAGGAGAGCCTCTTTCAGTTGAAAGAAAGCTCTACTACGAGAGGACATAGGATGAGGGTGAAAGGGGATAGGCTCAGGAGTGATATGCGGAAATATTTTTTTATGGAAAGAGTGGTAGATGCATGGAATAGTCTCCCAGTAGAGGTGGTAGAGATGAGGACAGTATCTGAATTCAAAAAAGCATGGGACAAACACAGAGGATCTCTAAAGTAAAAAAGGGGACTGTTGTAGTTGATACATCTGGAAGGGCAGACTAGATAGGCCATGTGGTCTTTTTCTGCTGTCACGTTTCTATGTTTCTATGAAATCCACTGCTTGCCTCAAGACAGGCATTGTGGAACCTGTGTACCTTGTTGGCAACCTGTTAGGTACTTGTGACCTGGATTGGCCACTGTTGGAAACAGGATACTGGGCACGATGGACTTGGTCTGACCCAGTATGGCATTTCTTATGTTCTTATGTTACTAGTGCAAAGCTTAGGAAACATACTGCTAAATATGCCAAACAAGAGGGGCTCAACAGCACTTCCCATTTCCATATAACAAGAGCGACTTGGCACCCCAAAACAGCACTTCCCACTCTCTGAAAAAACAGGAAATGCAAGATGCTCATATGCCAAGGATCTAAAAGAAAAAGTGAGAATCACAGCACAGTTTATAATACCAAATTATAAAATTATAACTCATTTTATTTTGTTATAAACTGCATTATTGTTCTTTTTCTTTTTGAGTATATATTCTGCATCCATAGAAACCTCTCCCTCGACAATGGGTGCAGAGCAGAGGTAGGACATTCACTCACAGAATTCAATATATTAAAAAATATTCTGATTATTTCACAAACAAACATTCTCCAGTACCAGGCATTTTGCGAACTAATACAGAACCCTACAAAAGTCACCGATGATCTACAAGGCCAAATCAACCATACCATACCAGCATAAACTTCCAAAACTCATACAAGGGGCTTACCCAGAAAAAAGTAGCACTGCAATGGGCCCTAGAACATCCATACATCTATTGAAAAGCTAAACAAGCAAATTACTATAGTACAGATCCGTTTATACAAATTCCGTGTTAACAGAACATCTGGCCTCAGTCACACACTCAGGACACAGACCCTCACCAAATACAGAATAGGTGATGATAACCTAAAGTAAAAATAAAAATATGTAGACAAAAATTAAACTGAAAGCCCAAGAAGCCAGACTCCGCATGTGGTACAACACCAGAGAAATAAAAGATGCATTTCCCTGCACTGGGTAAAATATAAAAATAGTGCAAAGTCCAATCACTCATTTGAAAATAAAATTATTATTTTTTCTACCTTTGCTGTCTGACCATTTTGTTCTCTGATCATGCTGGTCCCGATCTAAGGTTCCTGCTTTCCTGTCTTTTCTTAACTCTCTTTCTACGGTCTCTAATCCATCTGCCATTTCTTGTTGCTTTTTTTTTTTTTTCTTCACTTCCTTCCATCTTGGATGTTGATTTTTTTTCTTTCCACCTTTCTTCCATTTATTTCTCTCTCTCTCTGGCCACCCAGATTTCACTACTCCTTACTATCCATTTCTCAATCTCCCTCTTTTTTATGCCATCTATCTACCGCCTTTCAGTCTTCACCCCAGTCCTTCCATTCCCAGCTCTTCTTCCCTGGTCCATTATTCCCCAGTCTTTTGCTCACTCTCCATGTCTAACCTCTCTCATCACCATTCCAGTGCTCTCTCTCTCTCTTTGGCTTTCTCTTTCCCTCCATCCAGTACCTCCGCCTCTCTTTCTTTCCATGTCTGCCATCTCCTTTCCTATCCCCCCTGCAACCAGCATCTACCCCCATCTCCATACCATTCCATCACCTCACTATTACTGCCATGTCCAGTATCTCTCTGTCTTTCTCAATCTACTTACCCCATATCAGTCTTCTCTCCTCTCTCTCCCTATTACCCCATGTCCGGCATTTCCTGCTTACCCAGTGTACAGCATCTCCCCTCTGTCTCCCGCTCCACAAGTTCAGGATTTTCCCATTGTCTCCCTATAACCCCCTGGCCAACATCACCACTACATCACCCCTCCTTGCTTCTCCCTATGCCCATTTCCATGTCCAGTATCTACCTAGCCGGCCACCTCAATCTTATCCTCGTTGCTTCCCTATTCCCCCACTCCTGCCCCCAGAATCTCCATTCTGACTCCCTGTTCCCATTCATGTCCACCTCCCAATGCTCCCTTATGTCCACTTCCCCCTTCCCAAGGCCCCCCCATTTATATACAAAAGGCAGAGCCTGCCCACAGAGCAGCATGTCCCACGAGCAGGGGCTGTGCAGGCCATGATCCAAACCCAGAGCGGCAAGGCATAATTAGCCTTGCACAGCTCTTGCCTGGAGGACTTGCTGATCCCGTGGGCAGGCTCCGCTTCTCTAGGCCACAATCGCTGCCTCCCACACCCTTCTGCTTGCAGGAGCATTATGTCTTGCAGGCGGGGGCTGTGCAGGCCATGGCTGTGGCCAGAGAAATAGAGCCTGCCCGCAGAAGCTGACATCAGGAGGGCACCGTAGCTGGCTGCCCACCCCCACTCCCCATTCAGGATGACCTGTGGAGAACCGGCAGCCTAGCGGAGAGCCTGCCCACAGAATATGCTGCTCCCGTGGGCAGAAGGTTGTGAGAGGCTACAGTCGCTAGTCACAGCCTTCTGCCTGCAGGAGCAGTGTGTCCTACGAACAGGCTCTTCACTAGGCCATTGGTGCTCCACAAGCCATTTTGAAGGGGGAGTGGGGAGTGGACAGCAAGTGACAGCACCCTCTTGATGTTGGTACCCCTGCCACACTTACCGGGTAGTGCTGGCCCTGGTCCAGCGTCTCTCTGCTTCCCCACCCCATCCAGCATTGGTCTCCCTACTTCCCCCACCCACCCCATTGTCCAGCATTTGTCCTCCTATCCTCCCCCTCCTGTTGTCCTTCTATCCCCACTCCCTCCACCTGCACCTCTCTTCCTGCCGCTGATATTGAGAGGCAGCAGCAGCAGGAAAACAGAAACGAATGCTTTTGAGACTTGGCAAGCTCATAAGCGAAGAGCATCTTCAGAGGGGGCGGGAGCCATCAGGATCTTGCAAGCATGCCGGAATCTCAAGAGTGGTTCGTCACTGCTGCTTGCCCGCTGCCCGTTGGATGGCGCCTTCTCCGACCCTTTTCCAATCCAGACTGAAAACTCACCTTTTCCCCTGCCATCATCAGATCTTGACTCACCCGATCTCCTTTATGTTTCCTGACCATCCCCCTAGATGTATCCCATGTCTACAGCTACTGTGCTGTCTGTCTTGACAAGACTGTAAGCTCTGATGAGCAGGGAATGTCTTTTACATGTGTCTGTGCAGCGCTGCGTAGGCCTTGTAGCACTATACAAATGTTCAGTAGTAGTAGTAGAGGATTTAATGCAGATGGGTAAAAAAAGGGTTTGGACAAGTTCCTGGAGGAAAGGTCCATAAGCCATTATTAAAGAGGATTTGGGAAACCTGCTGTTTATCCTGGGACAAGCATTGTGGAACCTGTGTGCCTTTTTGGGAACCTGCCAGGTACTGGAAACAGGATACTGGGCATGACGGACCTTGGTCTGACCCAGTATGGCATTTCTTATGTTCTTAGCCACCCTCTGAATCAACCCTATCCCATCTATGGGGTATGTTTACTAAACTGCGGTAACGTTACATACCGCGCGTTATGTAACGTTACTTAACGATCGTTAACGTCCCCGGCCGCGGTAAACACCGCAGAAGGTGGAGAGAGGGCAGAGAGAAGGGGTCAATGGGTGGAGAGTGGGCGGGGAGAGGCCCCTTTCACACTAACGTGCTGAACTGAAGGGCTGAATCCTACCGCGAATGAAAACCTGCCGTTAGATGCACATTTGCAGGAGAGAGAAACCATTTAAGTGTCAGCAATGTGCAGCCTAGGCAGGGAGACCAAGAAATGTGATAGTAGTGCTCCATTTTCAGCAACACCATAGTGCCGAAGTATGAATGGCCACTATGGTGATGGTGCAAATGGGGCATAGGGGGCCACAGACGGGACATGTAGCATGGGCAGCTGGGGCAAGGGTGGACCAGGCGGGCGCCTAGGTGGCACATAGGAACATAGCAACTGGAAATCAGTAAGACAGCAGCTGACCAAGGCCAACATAATCCACATATATCTACCTGGTTCACCCTAGCCAATAGTTGCTAGGGCCCTGACCTGACATCCCCCCAGCCATCCCGCCCCCATGTGGAAGGGACATAATATTGGTAGGCAGTGATGGGGGGGATGTGAGGATGTCCATGTATGTCCCCCCACCCCGGGATCCGCTCCCTAGGCGGGCGCGTACCTACACAGTGGATGGCCTGGAACTGCGCACTACCAGCACTGACAGCACATGGCCATCTCAGCTTGGCAGGGGGGGGGGGTGCCACCTCCCTGCAGTGGACCTAGGCCATGCCCTGCATCAGTACGTGGTGTGTAGTGCAACATACAAAGTCTGGCTGAGGAAAAGTACAGGTAGCCCCAGGGACTATTGTGCATCTGTGGCAACAGTGTGGTGCAGGACACCCAGCCAGTGTGTCCAGAAGCAGAGGGCCACAGGTTCAAGCCCCAGCTGTGGTTCCTGCAGAGCATGTCCCTATGTTTTACCCTACAATGCAGATACAACAGCAACATGTGCAAAGCCCAAAGCAGCGGCGAACAGGGGTACAAACACCCACCTACACAGGCTCCACAATCCAAAGATGCATGGAGAGTCAGGCTGTTGGCCCCAGCATTGAGCTGACTTTATCACCAGAGCACTACTTCTACCCCCTGCACAGTTTAGCAATGTCGGCACTGTGATCAGAACCAGTGTGGCGGGCAGGGTTGCCAACCACCCCTATCTTTGTACAATGCTGCAATAGGAGTGAGCGTGTGTGTATGTCTATCCATTGTTCTGTGGCTGCCCACCCTTCACTGGGCCCAAAATGTCCCACTGTTACCAGTGTTAGCCTGAATAGGTGCATAATGGGGAGCAAGGTATTTTGGGTATGGCCCAGACAGGGCAGATTGGCCAGGATGCATCTTCACAGGGTATGGGGCAATGGCTGGGGCACTGTAGTGCCTGACCACCACCTGCATGGACAGGGTGGCCACAGCATGGCATCCTGGGAGGGCACTCACTCTGACCGAGCAGTAACCATGACAGGTCTAGGTTCCCACATAGCGCTCTACACTATCTGCCTCCAGTGATATATTTGTGTTCTTCTGTCCTGGGGTCCCAATCACTGAGTTGCCGGCTTACTGCACATAGTTTCTCTGTGAGCAGGCTGGTGGACTATCTGCAGTTAGACTGTGCATGGTCAGAACACCTTTAAGGTACAGTCTGACTGTGCTGTCTGCTGGTGACTGGCAGACAGTGGTGGGAGGCAGTTGGGGTTTTCCAGATCTAACCCCAGCATTGCTGCTGGTCTGCCACTGCTCCAGTCATAGGTATGGCTCTGGCCCACCAACCCTGGAGGGCTGTCTCATACAAACAGGATGAAGGTTGCTCCCCTGGTGCAGGGGCACCTGTTCTTTACCTACAAAAAGGGTGATGTGGGCCCTTTGGGGTATGTAGTATATACCACTGCAACCTATAAAGGCACTGCTACACACACCTCATGCAATTCTAGGAACCCCTCTGCCCTGATAATAGCTGCCCATGTCAGCCAGACCCTAACACGGGGTACACACCAATCTGGTTGATATCTGGTCCCACAGGGCCACATGTGACTGCAGGATACAGATGGACACCAAATTACCTTCAGCTGCATTGCAAGGAACACCTGCCACACACTGGTAGTGATGAGGATGTACAGCAGGACCTATCTCTAGCACCACATGTACTGCAGACCTAGTGCTGGGCACCCATCCTATCCTTCAGGGTGAACACAGAACCTGCACAATGGCATGGTCTGTAGCTACTCTGTGCCAGTATCATGCACTGTCAGTTCGTCTTTCCAAGCTGAGGTACCGGAGAGGTGCAGACCCCATTTGGTGATCAGCTGTAGACTGCTATTCAGCATGTGCATTGCATCATGGGTATGGTGGGGTTACCCTATCCTGGCACTCAGAGCAGACAATTTGTGCAGTGACCTGCAGTCCTTCTGTACCCAGACATTGCTGTGACATACACCATGGAGGTATTGCATACTGGTTAATACAATGCCATTCTTGGCAGTGTTCATGGGCTCAATTCCTCATTGTTCCCTCCTCTCATGCCTGTCCTACTCAAATAGTGTGCATGCCTGTAGAGGTCATATTTTTGCAGATCTGTGCTTCCAGCCCATAATTCCCTCGCCACAATTGCCAACATACCCTCGGTCCGTCTATCTGCATCTGTCAGCTGTGTAGAGTCCTGTCTGCCAGTGCAGGCTGCCACCCCATGTCATACCCTTTCCTGCATTGCGCCTCTTCATGTTTGCCTCGCCTGTGCCTGATCTGCATGGCACCACCACTCCTCTGTCCACCCATCATTGTAACTATCCTGCCACCTCTGCCTCCACTGGGGGACACGTATTCCCATCGTCTGCCACCAACTGTTTTTCTTGTACTTTACATTGCCAACACCCTGTGCTGTGGTACAGCTGCCCCACCATGTTTGTCATCAGTACTAGCAGGCACATGGGATGCCCGCAGATATGGCAGGTCCAGCGGCTCCCACCTCTCCCTCCTTCACTCACCTGTTCATTGCCTTTCCTGAGTGCTCTATCTAGTGTTAGGGCTACATCTGTCTCTGTTCCGCACAGGTCATGCATGTCATCCTGAGGCACCTTGCAGTCCCTAGGCCTCACTAAGGTAGGACACCATAACCTTGTTAGGCCACCTTAACCTATGGTTCCATAGCCCAGGGTGCCTTCTGCGGTGCCTTGTCCAAGGGTGCCTAATATGGCGCTTCGCCTAGGAGGCCCTATAGGGCGCCTTATGAGGCACCTTACAGGACACCTTACTAGGCACCTTTTAAGGCACCTTTACATGGCACTTTATAAGGCACCTTACAAGGCACCTTAAAAGGCGCTTTACAAGTGCCTTGCAAGGCGCCTTTCAAAGTGCCTTGCAAGGTGCCTTACAAGTGATTATTCAATGTACTCAACATGCCTCACACATATGGGCTTCAAAGCTATAACACAGCTTCTTGAATATTTGCAGTGTGGGCAGGGGACCCAGGCAGAAAGCCCACCTGAAAGCTATGGAGGTCATTCTGAAACACGAATAAGCCCTATATACACGCGGGATAGATGTTTATCATTCAAAAACATCTAGACTCGTATGCTGAAACCAGTTGGCCCTGCACGTACACGGCACTAAAATGGGGAGGGAGGGGGCAGAATGTGGGTATGGTCAGGCGTGGAGATGTATAGATCATATTCAGGAAAGGCCCATATATGTCCCCAACATTTCACCCATACGTCCACGTTATACCTGCTGAAATGAGGAATAAGGGCTGCACTTAGAAAAATTCTGCTCCTAACCCCAATGCGTCCCATAGAGATGAACGGCTGGGCCAAGTCTCTATTGATCTGGTGTGTCTGTTGTCTGGGAGAGCAGAAGATGCAGAAGTAATGAATGCAATGCACAGCGGAGGGACATTTGTATGGTAAAATAACGGACAGAACTATAAAGCACTGCAATGGTCATTATTCTGGCACGTGCTGTATATGCCAAAAGGGCTATGCAAGGCCCCCCGATGGGAAAATGGGAACACAGCTGTAGGGATGGGATGCATTTGGCAGAGAAATGCAGATCAAATGTGTAGTGCTGAGACAACATGCAATTCTGCAGTTACAGTAGTCATGAATAGGTGCAGGGCAGAGGTATATTATCTGTGACTGCAAACAAGAGTGTGTGTGCATGCTTGTGTGTGTGTATATTGGATGTATGAGGGCTGCAGGGGAGGCCCTGGTGTGCAGATCTGCTTATCTGGGGGAACATGCATGCCTGGACAGTACTTGGACTGTAGGACTGACCGCAGCATCAGTGTGAATGGGCAGTATACTCTGACAACCTGCTCTTCAGCAACATAGTAGGCCATGTCTCTGTCAATGGTAGGGGACCCTCGGAGTGGGGCATGCTGCAGGGCACACAGCACGAATACATATTCAAACTCATCATTAGAGGTCTCTAACATTGTGCACATCTGGAAGGAACATTGATGTTGCATATGGGCCTGTATTGCTCATGTTTTCACTGTTGCATGTTCTTGTCCTGATGGGTCCCTGTTATTGACAGGGATATGTATTGACAGGTAGCTATAGGGAACTATTTAGTTTTTTTCTGGCCCATACCTGGCATTGTGAATACTGTTTGCAGAGATATCCACTGCAGGAATACCTAAGGTGTTCTGCAAATGCCGTGTATGTTTTGCAGTTGGGACAAACATCTCACATTCCACTTGCTGTTACAGTAGCCTTGGTGCACTTGGATAGCCTTGTGCTGTTCTGAGCATGCAACAGACAAGTGCAAATAGTTTCCTTTGCATGCACATACCTCTTTCAACAGTATTCATTTCTTGTTTGCATGAATACAACGCTGTCTGTGTTAGCATCAGCTTAAGGGAATGTATGTTTCACCAGCGGAGGTGTGGCCACAGGGAGATGGGCAGCATCGTACATATATAACATTTCAGAATGCGGCAGGTGCGGGGACGTCCAAGCCATTTATCCAAGTACAAGGTAAGGGGTCGACTGGATGGCACTTGCATGTGCCTGCTGAACAAGTCCTATCTCCCTGATTCTGGCCTCGCGGGCACCTCTAGATCTGTGGATGCGGAATTAGGTTCTAAGGGGCCTGGTTTTTTAGTTAGACGTGTCTGCAGGCAAGACGGGCATATTATGGAATTGGGCTCTTAGCCTCCTGCAGCCTGAGGCAGACTTGGTTCCCCTTTAGCATGGGGTCCCAGGGCAACTGCCCTGTTTGCCACCCCCTAACGCCAGCCCTGAGTCTGGGGACTGAACATCTGGGGGAAAGTGGGTGGGTGTTTATGTGCAGGGTGTAACTGTGTGTGTGTGTACAGATGTGAGGGATAAGTGACCAGAGACAGTGTGTGTGTGTGTATGTACAGATGTGAGGGATAAGTGACCAGAGACAGTGTGTGTGTGTGTGTGTGCATGTACAGATGTGAGGGATAAGTGACCAGAGACAGTGTGTGTGTGTGTGTGTGTATGTACAGATGTGAGGGATAAGTGACCAGAGACAGTGTGTGCGTGTGTGTATGTACAGATGTGAGGGATAAGTGACCAGAGACAGTGTGTGTGTGTGTGTGTGTGTGTGTGTGTGTGTGTGTGTGTGTGTGTGTACAGATGTGAGGGATAAGTGACCAGAGACAGTGTGTGTGTGTACAGATGTGAGGGATAAGTGACCAGAGACAGTGTGTGTGTGTGTGTGTGCGTGTACAGATGTGAGGGATAAGTGACCAGAGACAGTGTGTGTGTGTGTGTGTGCGTGTACAGATGTGAGGGATAAGTGACCAGAGACAGTGTGTGTGTGTGCGTGTACAGATGTGAGGGATAAGTGACCAGAGACAGTGTGTGTGTGTGTGTGTACAGATGTGAGGGATAAGTGACCAGAGACAGTGTGTGTGTGTGTATGTACAGATGTGAGGGATAAGTGACCAGACAGTGTGTGTGTGTGTGTGTGTGTGTACAGATGTGGGATAAGTGACCAGAGACAGTGTGTGTGTGTGTGTGTGTGTACAGATGTGAGGGATAAGTGACCAGAGACAGTGTGTGTGTGTGTGTGCGTGTACAGATGTGAGGGATAAGTGACCAGAGACAGTGTGTGTGTGTGTGTATGTACAGATGTGAGGGATAAGTGACCAGAGACAGTGTGTGTGTGTGTGCGTGTACAGATGTGAGGCATAAGTGACCAGAGACAGTGTGTGTGTGTGTATGTACAGATGTGAGGGATAAGTGACCAGAGACAGTGTGTGTGTGTGTGTATGTACAGATGTGAGGGATAAGTGACCAGAGACAGTGTGTGTGTGTGTGTGCGTGTACAGATGTGAGGGATAAGTGACCAGAGACAGTGTGTGTGTGTGTGTGCGTGTACAGATGTGAGGGATAAGTGACCAGAGACAGTGTGTGTGTGTGTATGTACAGATGTGAGGGATAAGTGACCAGAGACAGTGTGTGTGTGTGTGTGTGTGTACAGATGTGAGGGATAAGTGACCAGAGACAGTGTGTGTGTGTGTGTACAGATGTGAGGGATAAGTGACCAGAGACAGTGTGTGTGTGTGTGTGTGTGTATGTACAGATGTGAGGGATAAGTGATCAGAGACAGTGTGTGTGTGTGTGCGTGTACAGATGTGAGGGATAAGTGACCAGAGACAGTGTGTGTATGTCTGAAGCTGAAGAAAGCACAACTTCCTAGTGGGTTTTGAGGTCCCATCTCAAGGCTTTACTCTGAATTGTTCCCCGGCCATATCTATCAACAGTCCTGGCAGATGTACATTACAAAAGCTCATATATTTCAGTCACTAAATAGAAAATTAAATCCTTTTTTTCTACCTTGTTTTCTGGTCATTTTATTTTTATAATCGTTTGGCACTGGTTTCTGCTTTTTTCTGTCTTCTCTTAGCTCTTTTTTCCAGGGTCACCTGTCCACTTGCCATTTCTTTTTTCTCCTGTCTTCACCATCATCATCTACATCAATCTGTAACACCAGTCTTTGTTTTCAGTTTTCTTCCTTCTCCTTTTACCATTTAATTGTCAGTTGTCAGTCTCCTGCTGTTTACTGCATTTACTCACAGCTTTCCATCACTTTCCCTCACCCATCCCTCCCATTCCCAAGCCTCTTATTGCCCAGTCTTTTACTAACTCTCCCCCTATATCCAGCATCTTCCCTCTTTCCTCTCTCACCTTCCCCATCCGGGGTCTCTCTCTCTCTCTCGCATGTTCATTAGCTCCTTTCTGCCTCCCTAGTCCCCCAACATATCTTTTGTTTTTATGTTTGAGGTCATACCTCCGAAGAAGGCACTAGTCGAAATACAGCCATGTCAGGTAGAATTGATAAACATATCAATTTTTGGAGTGGAGTGGAGTGGAGTGGAGGAGTGGTCTGGTGGTTGGGGCAAGGTACTTCAGACCAGAAGATCAGGGTTCAAATCCCACTAGAGGACAGCAACCTTGGGCAGGAAGGACTGGGGTTTCTAGTCCCACAGGTGCTCCTTGTGGTCTTGGGCAAGCCACTTAACCCTCCATAACCCATGTTCCCTGTAAAATAGTTATCTCCAAGTTATAATGCCCTGTTCAATGTAATTTCAGTTTGTTCAATGTAAACCACCTTGATATCATGAAAGGTGGTATATAAGAAATGCTAAATAAATAAATATCTTCTTTTCCGCCTCGTTTCTGGTGTGTTTCTTCGGAGGGATAGAGACATCCATTCTCAGCTACTGATTTCAAAAATCTTGGGACACCTTATTAGCAAACTGAGAGCAAATCCTATTTTTCCACATCAAAAGGATGTAGTAGCATAATTGCAGGCAGGCAAAAAAGTCCTGCTGACATAGCTGAATGTCATCTTTTAATCCTTGAAAAAATTTTAATTCCCAACTTCCCACAAGATCTGGTTTATGACGTGAAGACCTTTGTGTTCCCAGTTCCTAAACACCAAAGAGGTATTCCCTGGGGAACATTCTTGTTACCTCTAAAAGGCAGAAAACTCAAAGCCTTTTAGGGCTGGGCTAGCTGCCCATCACAATAGTTACTCTGTAGCATCCTAGGGACCCTATCCCTCTCCACCTGAAGTACGTACAATTTATTCAGAGGACTCATCAAACCTCGTTCCAGCACTAGAGGTGTACAAGTATCAGTTGCATAAAGCCAATCCCTTAGATGCTGCAAAAGACACCTAAAATTATATCGTTGCAGGTTTGGGTCACCCATGCCCCCCTCTCCCATCCCCCCTGCATATTAGAAAAGGAAATTCTGAGTCCCTCCACAAAAAGCACTCCATTGTCGCATCCAAATTCACAGATCATGCTTCAGCAAATATAACAGCAATACTTGGAAGAGTAGACTAATAGTTAGAGCACTGGCCTAAGAAACAAGAGACCAGGGCTTGATTCTCACTAGCACTTCTTATGGCCTTTGGCAAGTCACTTAACTCTCCATTGCCTCAGAAGAATCCAAGTAATCAATGTATACTACTGAATGTTTGTACAGTACTACAAGATGAATGCAACGCTGCACAGACACATGTAAAAGACAGTCCCTTCTCATCAGAGCTTACAATCTAGTCAAGATAGACAACATAGTAGCTGAGACATAGGGTATATCTAGGGGGAATGCTAAGGAAACACAAGGGAGATCAGGTGAGTCAACATCTGAAAGCAGCAGCGAAGAGGTGAGATTTTAGCATAGATTTGAAAAGGGTCAGAGAAGGCACCTGACATACAGACTCAGGTAGTTTGTTCCAGGCATAAGGACCAGTAAGGTGAAAGGAGCAAAGTCTGGAGTTAGCAATAGAAGAGTAGGGCACAGATAGAAATGATTTGCCACAAGGGCAGAGTGCCCAAGGAGGGATGTAGGGAGAGATAAGAGAGGAATGGTAGTGAGGAGCTGCAGAATGAATGTACATATAGGTCAGCAGGAGAAGTTTGATCTGGATGTGGAAACGGATAGGGAGCCAATGAAGAGGCTTGAGAAGAGGGGTAATATGGGCATGACGAGGCTGGTGGAAGATTAGCCGCACAGTAGTGTTGAACAGATTGAAGGGGAGAGAGATGATTCAGAGGGAGACCAGCAAGGAGTAGGTTACAATAGCCTAGATGGGAGGTGACTAAGGAGTGGATAAGTATCTTAGTAGTGTGTTCAGAAAGGAATGGGCGAATTTTGTTGATGTTGTAGAGAAAGAAACGGCAGGTTTAGCTAACAGTTAAACATGTGTGGAGAAGGAGAGAGAGGAGTCAAAGATGACCTCAAAGTTGCGAGCTGAGGAGAAAGGGAGAAGTAGAGAGCTATCCACAGAGACTGAGAAAGGAGAAAGGGGAGAGGAGAGTTTAAGGAGAAAATTAAGAAGCTTAGTTTTGGCCATGTTCAATTTCAAGCAGTGGTGAGGCATCCAAGCAACAATATCATAAAGACAGGCAGAGATCTGGGCCTGGATTGCCAGAGAGATTTCAGGTGCAGAGAGGCAGATCTGGGAGTCATCAAGGTAAAGGAGGTACTGAAAGCCGTGGGAAGCCCTTAAAATCAAGCGAGGACAAGGTATCAAGGAGAAGGTTGTGGTCAACAGTGTCAAAAGCAGCTGAAAGTCAAGAAGGATGAGGATTGAGTAAAGGCCCTTGGATTTTGCCAGGAACAGTCACTGGAGATTTTGCAAGAGCCGTTTCAGTAGAATAGCTGAATTGTAGAGGATTCAGAAGGGCTTGAGAGGAGAGAAAGTCAAGGCAGCAGCAGTGAACCGCACCTTCAAGTAGTTTAGAAATGAAGGGGAAGAGAGAGATGGGTCGATAGTGAGAAGGACAGTTAGGGTCTAGTGAGGGTTTCTTGAGAAGAGAAGTGACCACAGCATGCTTGAAAGCTGTAGGGAAAGTTGCAGTGGAGACCGATAGGTTGAGAAAATGAGCGATGGAGGGAACTACAGTGGAGGAGATGGAGTTAATGAGATGGGTGGGAAAAGGATCAGAGGAGCAGGTAGTGAGTTTGGATGAGGAAAGAAGGTGAGTGGTTTCCTCCTCAGAGATCATAGAAAAGGAGGAAAGGATAGCAGAGGTAGGAGGGGAAGGATGGAAGAGGGGGAGGAGGGGGAGGAGGGGAAGTAGCTGAATTCAGTGTGATCTTGTGGATTTTGTCATGGAAGTAGTCAGCCAGAGTTTGGGCAGAAAGGGAGGGAGGGAGGTGTCAGAGATGGAGGTACCTTGAGGAGAGAGTTGAGAGTTGTAAAGAGGCAGTGAGGATCAGAGGCAAGAGAATTAGTCAGATGGAGATAATAATCTTGTTTGGCAAGTGCTATGGTTGACTGGAAAGAGAAAAGCGTGAATTTGAAGTGTAGAAAGTCTGCAAGGGTGCTTGATTTGAGCCAAGCACGCTCAGCTGAGCAGGCGCAGGAATGAAGATAGCGGGTGGTGGACGATAGCCAGGGTTGAGGTACAGTACGCCACACAGGACATGGCATGGGCGAAGCAAGATCATCCAAAGCAGAGGACAGTGCAGCGTTATAGAAAGCTACTGCCTCATCAATAGACTCAGAGGACATAGTGTACGAAAGAGGTGATGAGATAGTGGAGGAGAGAGCCAATAGGTCAATAGCATGAAGATTTCTAAAGAGGTTGGAGGAGATAGGGCATGGTTGAGACGGTGAGTGATGAAGAGTGAAGCTTAGCAGGTGATGATCTGATAAGGGAAGAAGTGAGGTACAGAAGTTTGAGGGTAAGCAATTAGAGAAAAATACATGGTCAAGGCAGTGGTCTTGCTGGTGAGTAGGGGCAGTAGAACAAAGTTTGAGGTTGAGTGATGAGGTAAGGGAGAGGAGCTTTAAAGCATAAGGGTCAGAGGGGTTATCAACATGAATGTTAAAATCCCTGAGAATAAGAGAGGAGGAAGATGAATCCAGAAAAAAGGAAAGCCATGAGTCAAAGTCAGAAAGAAAGGTAATGGTGGACTTCTTAGGGGGTCGATAAATAACATCTAATCGGAGAGGTAGTGGAGCAAAAAGCCGGATAGAATGGACCTCAAAGGAGGGAAAGGAGTGAGACTTAGGCAGAAGGAGGTGTTGAAATTGACAGGAAGGAGAGAGTAGTAGCCCAATACCTCCACCAGTGAGACGAGGCGTGTGAGAGAATTGATAGCTGCCATGACAGAGAGCAGCGACTGAAGCCGAGTCATCAGGGGGGAGCCGGGTCTCAGTTAGAGCAAGAAGATGGAGGCATTAGAGATAAAGAGATCATGAGTAAAGATAAGTTTATTCGAGATGGAGTGTGTGTTCCACCAGGAACATGAGAAAGGGAGAGAGGAGGGAGAAAGGAGAGGGGTATGAATAAGATTTGAGCTGTTGTGTGAGGATCTGTTCTGAGAGTGTGACAAAAATCTAGGGGGGCAGGGTTGGGGTTGATATCTCTGGTTGTGAGGAGAAGTGGTAGAGAGGAGACAGCACTGTTTAATGTACATTACCAAGTTTAGGTTACAAAGTAAACCGCTTTGATTAAAATGATAAAGCGGTATAAAAAAAACTATTGATTAAATACAACCAACGTGGTAAAAATGTCATTTTATAAAGATCTATTCACCCCAGAGAGAGAAAGGTAGACATTCCCAGCTCTTCTCACTCTTTCTTCAGCAGTGGTAAAACATTTAACCTATAAAATGAGTCAAGTCTGAAGGAAGCTGTACACACAGATACTTACAGAACCCCATGGTCCCTCTCAGAGGAAAGGTCCCCTCCCAGCCAGATTGAACCATGGGATCAACCACCGGTGCCTCTGACTTGTCTTTGTTCAGAGTAAGTTCTGATCTAACCCTAAACTGTCCTTAACTATTCATTTTCTGGATCTTACCAATTGTGATAACTATTCCTCCATATCATCCACATTTTCCAGTAAACACCATCTGTAGTGGATTTCTCTAAAGGCTTCAACCTTCTACACTTTTTTGAACACTTCAACCTACCACAGCAATACTCCCCACTGACAGGTTTCAGATCCAAAGTTAACATGCAGAAAACCCTGAGCTCCTGCTTGTCCAAGGAGAAAGCAAAGTTGCTTACCTGTAGCAGTTGTTCTCCTTGGACAGCAGGATAATTGATCCATACAATCCCCTCCCCCCACCTCCCCTTCCGGTTAAAACTCATTAAGCTATGGAATTAACTGCGGGGGAGGAGCTAAGGTTGGGTGGGAAGGAGCACTGGAGCGTGCCCAGAAAGCTTTAAAACTCTTCTGGGCTGTAGGAGAATAGATACTAAAGTGCATTGTGCAGTTAGCACGCAATTCAGCATGTATGCACTGCATACTTGGGCCCATGGTAACATTCACCACAGCGACATAACAGTCAAATTATGTTGATCGTCCCACTAACTGCCAATTGCACATTAGGGGACCAAATGGGCAGGCTAGGGGTGGCTGTTGGGCACGATACACACATTGCCGATAGCGTGGGTACATAGCAGGCACTGACTGTCAGTGTTGGCATTAGCACAGTGGAGGTAGATGAACCGGTGGAAATAGCGCCATGCGTTAGGCTACTCATCTACGTGTTAGCTGTTGGGAACATGCTGGTCACGCCCCCGACAATGCAGAGGCTTCACACCTTACACACACATACATTTCTGTGCTAAACAAGTGTTAGGTTTTTGCACTTAACACACTTTAGTGAAACATCCCCTTAGATTGTGACTGACCCACTGCACCTCAATGGCTTAATCTTTGTAAGATCTACCCTCCTCCCTCACTAAATGCTAATGGCCAAAATGTTGCCCTTATTGCCCTGGTATCTTCCTGCCAATATTGGTTCTGCTTTGCCCCCTTGGTGGTTTAAGGTTCTGATACCAAAGTTAATTTATTGATTTCACTTGGTACAATCTTATTGGTCTAAAAGCTGTATTTGCAACTGATCAATAGCAGCACCTCTGTTTCAGCCTGGGAACCATACAGATGAATATTTAGGCTGAAGTCCAATCTTCCTTTCAAAGGAAAGGCTTTAATTGCTTTTATGTGATCTTTTTGGCAGTGTGACAGAAAGTAGACTATTACCGCCAGATTCTCCCAGGCAATAGTCGGCTTTGCACACCCCTCAAATGGGCTTCTCACAAAACTCCATCCCTCACTTAATTGTCTTAGAGCTTCTTTGCCCCATACCCAGAAGATCTGGGGTCTTCCTACCAATACTGGTGCTGGTTTACCCCTCTCCCTTTGCCCTGGGGTCTTCATTCCACTGTGCTGCTTTGCCCAGAGTCCACACGCCCCTGTCAATGACCTTTGCTGTTCTCTTGCTCCAGGGGGACTTGTATGCCATTCTTGGCATCTTATGCCCTCTGTGGCAGATGCCCACCAGCAAGTTTTAAGAAAATGTAATTAAAAATTCCACTGTTAGAGCGCTTGCCCCATTGACTTTAAGGAATCTGAGTGATCTGAATAACTGAGAATTGGAACAGAAAGCAAACTGAAGCAGTAAGCTGTGCAGTGCACGTCTGTATGTGAAACATTACTCCACTGCATTCTGACCCTTGACTGTGGGAGAGACTCTGGCGTTGGCTGTTCCCACTTTAGACTGCAGATGTGCTAACTCCCAGCCAACATGTCCTGTAGCGAATGCAGCAGACCTCATAAGGTTTCTGTTTGTGTCGCTTTCTATTTCAGTAACAAAGTGTGCTATTGATTCTCTGCTGAGAAGTGTGATAGGAAAACATGAAGCGGAATTTAGTGCATGCACAGGGCTCTAGTGCAGGGCTGACCACCCTTATCACAGGTTTCCTGCTAGCTCCACTTAGTTTTCATGAAATAATTTACCACGGGGATCCCAATACCCCACCCTCCCAAGACCCCTCTTCACAATATCACAACAGTACACAAGTCCCAAATTCAAAAGACGAGTCCTGCTACTGATCCTAGTAGAACAAATTGTAGATAGAGAAATGGATAGATGCAGACACATCTACTGTAGATGGGGCATTTCCAGTGGTGGCAGGTACCACTATTAAAGCAACTGGCAGTCACTACTTTAAATTGTTGTTGTTGTTAAGTGCCGTTGAGTCGGTGTCGACTCATGGTGACTTTCTGGATAGTCATCCTAAACTGTGTATAGTCTTCAATCCGGTGGATCATGGTTAATAGAGTGGTACCCTAATACTACTACTACTAATTAGCACTTGTAAAGCGCCACACACGCAGCGCTGCACAGCTAACATACAAGAGGTGGCTAAGATACAAGAGACAATCCCTGCCCGTCAGAGTCATGCTCATCGGAGCTTACAATCTAATCAGAACAGTACAGAGCATTAGTCAGTTCTGCGGAAGGTACGGTGTGGTACAGATTGGTACAGCCTGGTCTATAGTATGGTCATAAACGTTGACGGGGGTTAGGGTAGGATGAGGATGGAAGTCAGGATCTGAATGCAACAGTGAAGAGGTGGGTCTTCAACCTGGATTTGAAGAGGGCCAGGGAGGAAGCCTGGCGCACAGACACAGGTAGGCAGTTCCAGGCGTGAGGCGCAGCAAGGTGAAAGGAGTGCAGTTGGGAGTTCGCGGTGCGGGTGAAAGGCATTGAAAGAAGCGATTTGTTAGCGGGGCGCAAATTTCGAGAGGGGACGTAGGGAGAGATAAGAGATATGAGGTATTGAGGGGCCATAGAGTGAATGCATTTATAGGTCAGCAGGAGAAGCTTGAACTGCTTGCATAACTGGACAGGGAGCCAGTGAAGTGACTTGAGGAGAGGAGTACTGTGGGCATGGCGAGGCTGGCAGAAGATTAGTCGAGCAGCGTGATTTTGTATGGATTGAAGGGGAAGGAGGTGGCTCACAGGGAGACCAGCGAGGAGTAGGTTGCAATAATCGAGGCGAGAGGAGATTAAGGAGTGGATAAGCGTTTTGGTAGTGTGTTCAGAGAGGAAGGGGTGGATTTTGCTGATGTTGTAGAGGAAGAAATGGCAGGTCTTAGCTACAAGCTGGATATGGGCGGAGAAGGAGAGAGAGGTGTCAAAAATAACCCCTAGATTGCGGGCCGAGGGAACAGGAAGGATAGTAGATCCATCCACATGGACTGAGAGAGGAGGAAGTGAGGGGGAGGAGTTGGGTGGAAAGACAAGGAGTTCAGTCTTGGCCATGTTCAGTTTCAATCAATGATGAGACATCCAGGCAGCGATGTCCAAAAGACAAGCAGAGATCTTGGACTGGGTTGCCAGAGAAATATTAGATGTAGAGAGATAGATTTGGGAGTCATCGGCATAGAGATGGTACTGAAAGCCATAGGAAAAGATAAGCGCGCCAAGGTCTTGGGTATAGAGAGAGAAAAGGAGGGGGCCCAGGACAGATCCCTGGGGTACGCCTACATGGAGAGGGGTAGGGGAGGAGGAGAAGCCGCTATAGCATACACTGAATGAGCGATGGGAGAGGTAGGAGGAGAACCAGGATAGTACGGAGTCCTTGAAGCCAAGCGAGGAGAGGGTGGTGAGGAGAAGGTCATGGTCAACGGTGCCAAAGGCAGCAGAAAGGTCAAGAAGGATGAGGATAGAATAGAGGCCCTTAGATTTAGCCAGGAACAGGTCGTTGGTGACTTTTGTGAGTGCCGTTTCAGTGGAGTGTAGGGGATGGAAGCCTGATTGTAGAGGGTCCAGGAGGGCCTGGGAGGTGAGGAAGTCGAGGCAGCGACGGTGGACTGCTCATTCTAATAGTTTGGATATGAAGGGAAGGAGGGAGATGGGTCGATAGTTAGAAGGGCATGTGGGATCAAGTGAGGGTTTCTTGAGAAGGGGTGTGACAACAGCATGTTTGAAGTCAACGGGGATAGTTGCAGTGGAAAGTGAAAGGTTGAGGATATGAGTGACGGAGGGGCCAATGGTGAGGGAGATGGAACGTAGGAGATGGGTGGGGATAGGGTCTGATGAACAGGTGGTGGGTTTGGAGGAGGAAAGAAGAGGTGTGGTTTCTTCTTCAGAAATCGGGGGGAAGGAGGAGAGGATGGCAGGGGGAGAATGGATGGGGGAGGAGGAATGGGGGGAGGGGAGGTAGATGAGGGGGTAGGGAATTGGAGGGTAATTTTGAGGATTTTGTCATGGAAGTAGTCGTCTAGGGTTTGGGCAGAGAGGGAGGGCGGGATCGGGGGGACCTTGAGGAGAGAATTGAGGGTGTAAAGAGTAAACTGTATGGTCTTCAATACGGTGGATCATGGTTAATAGAGTGGTACCCATGAGTTGTTGTAGTTCAGTGCCATCAAGTCAGTGTCGACTCATGGCGACCCTCTGGATAGTTGTCCTAAACTGTGTTCATTCTTCAGTCAGGCGGCTCATTGTTGACAGACTGGCACCCGTAGCTGTATTGATCCATCTCATTGTTGGCCTTCTTCTTTTGCGTTGACCTTCTACCTTGCCAAGCATGATGTCTTTCTCTAATGATTTCTCTCTTCGTATGATGTATCCAAAGTATGAAAGTCGAAGTCTCGTCATCTGAGCTTCTAAAGAAAGCTTATGTTTGATCTCCTCTAGTACTGACTGGTTTGATCTTTGGGCAGTCCATGGTATACACAGTATTCATCACCAGCACCATAATTCAAAGGCATCAATTTTCTTCCTATCTATCTTTTTCACTGTCCAACTTTCACATCCATATGATGTTATTGAAAATGGCATGGCTTGAACAAGTCGAATCTTTGTATGGAGAGAGACATCTCTGCTCTTCAGAATCTTGTATAGGTCCTTCATGGCCATTCTGCCAAGAGCAATGTGTCGTCGGATTACTTGACTGCTTGTTGCTTCTTTATTGATAGTTGATACAAGTAGGTTAAAGTTGTCAACTATTTCAATTTCTTCTCCATCAAAGATGAACTTATTCATTTTGCCAGTTGTCAAGATCTTTGTCTTCTTAACGTTAAGGAGCAGACCTATTTTAAGACTATATTCCTTTATCTTGAGAAGCAAATGTTTCAAATCGTCTTCACTTTCAGCCAGTAATGTGGTATCATCAGCACAATGAAGGTTGTTGATGAGTCTTCCACCAATCTTCACACCTCTGTTGTCTTCATACAGTACTGCTTCTCTGCTAATTTGTTCTGCATATAAACAGGTAGGGGGAAAGTATGCAGCCTTGTCATACACCTTTGCTGATTCTAAACCATTCTATTTCTCCTAGTTCTGTTCGAACTGTTGCTTCTTGATCAATGTAAAGGTTGTGCAAGAGAACGATCAGGTATTCTGGTATATCCATGCTTCTTAATGTGGCCCAGAGTTTCTCATGGCTTACACAGTCAAAAGGCTTGCGGTAGTCAATAAACACATATAGATATCCTTTTGGTAATCTTTTGTCTTTTCAAGGATCCATCTCACATCCATGATAATGTCGCTTGTTCCTCTCCCTTTCCTGAACCCTGCTTGCACTTCAGGTAGTTCTCATTCCAGGTATGGTTGTAGTCTCTGCTGAATGATCTTGACTAAAATCTTGCTAGCATGTGGGATCAGAGTGATCATGCGATAATTTCCATAGTGTTATGGTGTAGATCTATCAGAACCTATGGAGATAGGTAAAACTGCAGAGAATGAATCTGACACTGACAGCTCAGAGAAGCACATGGCCCAGAGTTACTGTAGGCAACGTATACAAATAATGTCACAAGGTGGGAGAACATGCCCAAGCAGCAAGCAGGCTCAGGATTCATTAGAGAATGAAAGGCAGCTGAGAGGGGGCGGAGTTCAGGCAGGCACTACGACACACGCACATAAAACTAACTCACCTGAAGTTAGGAAGGGCAGAGCTAATGGAACCAGATGTGGTGGAGCCGAGAGGACGAGTGGTGGAACAAGGTGTGGATCCAGGAGAGCTGAGAGAGCTGAGAGATCCTGTTCCAGAGCAACAAGGGACAACCACAGAGACTGCTCCAGAGAGCAGCATACAGACAAGCACAAGCTCAGTGATGTTTACCACAAAAGTAGCAGAGAACACGGTCTTGGAGCCAGGCTTAGGAAAGCCGAGGAAGCTAGCCACCCCAGCTGCAGGCACAGAAGGGAAAAGGAGTTCTGGCCTGAAGACGTTTTCATGTCAGAGGAAAAGCTGAAAGGAAAAGGCAGTAGGAACCTTCCATCCTGGCCAAGCCCTGTTAACTCAGCTGTACCGAAAAACTCAGGTCTAAGGGAGCTAGAAGGTAGGCTGTTTAATTCTAATATAAGGAAAGCTGAATGCAGAAGTTTTCCCTGCAGTTGTCAGAGTTTGTGGGGCTCTCAGGGAAGAAACTATAGAGAATGTGGTAATCTTCCATTCCACTCTGTTACTGAGGAGGAGGGGAAGTCTCAGTGCCATGAGGAGAGACCGTTTGGCAATAGCACTTTTTACAATACGAAAGAAGGACAGTCTGAAGGGGAATGTGAGGAAATGCAACTTGATATTCATGGGGAACAACCCTCAGATGATTGCATGGATTATACACTCATTATTGCCGACCATGTTACCTCTTTATGCTGAAGAGGCTGTTAAGACTTTCTAATAACAGGAGTGAAAGAGAGAAACTTACCTGTTTGCAAAAAGGACTGTTTTGAGCTACCTATTGTTCTGTTCATAGAAGCTGAAGATAGAAGCAATATTTTGGTTCCTGTTTGTTTCCTTTCTTTTGTACCAGAAGTATGGTCTTTTTGTCTTTGTTTCCATTGATATAAAATCCACCCGGAAAGGGAATAAAAGTCCTGTCTAAAGCCTTACCACCTGACTGCAACTCACTTCTTTACTAGCTTGTGGGACTACAACACCCAGAGGGCAGTGCAGGGCCCTCTACACCACTCCCCTTGCTGGTTTAAGATAAGCCCCAGTGAAATACCCATGCCTTTGCCTCTGGGGACCTTCACTGGGTGACAGGCTGGCGTAGTTGGCAGGATTTTTGCCCTGGAAAACAAAGGACATTATTAAGGAAATACTACTGCAAGTGGAGAAAACTGCTGCCATACCCGGAGAACTGTCTGTGAAAATTTCGCTGGCAAATCGGCCAGGTGGAGCTGGACACAGAGACCTTTCTCACATGCTTGAGTCTACACGAAGCCTAAGGTAAAATTAGCTTGGGCATAAGTGTAGAAGGACACTGGGTGAGAAAGGGGAGCTTCTGTCCACAGGGAAATAGCCAGGGTTGTAAAAAGAGAACCATAGTGCCGCACTTGGTGGGCCTTTTTCTTTTTCTCTCCACAGGTGATGCAGACTCCAAAGATGGATCCACAAAACGTGATGCACTGGATGCAAGTCCAATGGGACAAGCAAGTGGAACTGGCTCGACTTATCCAAGAACAGAACGCTGCAGCGATGAGAGAGCAGCAGAAACCGCTCATAGAGGCAATGGAAGCACTCCTGAAGAAACAGCAGGAGGCCGGTGCAGCTAATCCCTCTATGGTTCAGGGGGTAGGGCTGAACAGTTATAACGCTTTTTCTCTGGGACAGTTAACCACCCATGATAATCTGGACGATTTTATTGACGCATTCGAGAGGATAGCTGAAGCACTTAAATGGCCTTTAGAGCAGTGGGCTGTTCGCTTCGCGATGTCCCTCACTGGTGAAGCTCTATCAGCATAGAAGCAATATTTTGGTTCCTATTTGTTTCCTTTCTTTTGTACCAGAAGTATGGTCTTTTTGTCTTTGTTTCCACTGATATAAAATCCACCCGGAAGGGGAATAAAAGTCCTGTCTAAAGCCTTACCACCCGACTGCAACTCACTTCTTTACTAGCTTGTGGGACTACAACACCCAGAGGGCAGTGCAGGGCCCTCTACACCACTCCCCTTGCTGGTTTAAGATAAGCCCCAGTGAAATACCCATGCCTTTGCCTCTGGGGACCTTCGCTGGGTGACAATAGTCAGTCAGGCCACCTTTCTGCAGTATTGGTATAAACACAGATCTTTTCCAGTCAGTTGGCCATGAATTTGTCTTCTAAATTTCCTGGCAGAGTCTTGTAAGTACGGCAACAGCTTCATCTGATTGCTGTAATAACTCAATGGGAATGCCATCAATGCCCAATGCTCTGTTCTTTGATAAGGATTTCAATGCTGCTTCGACTTCTTCTTTCATCACCAATGGTTCCTGATCATAAGGTAAGGTTGAAACGGCTGTTGGTCCACTTGATCTTTATGGTATAATGACTCTGTATATTCTTTCCACATTTTCTTGATCTTCCCAATATCATTTAACATGGATCCTTTAGCATCTTATAGCATTCCAATTCGGGGATGGAATTTTTTCTTTAACTCTCGTAGCTTTAGAAAAGCCAATCTTGTTCTTCCTCTAATTGCTTCTGATTCTATTTCCTTGCATGTGTCATTGTAGTACTTTTCCTTGTCCTGTCTTGCTGCACGTTGAAAATCTCTGTTGAGTTCTGAGATTGCCTCTCTTTCTCCTCTGGCTTTAGCTTCTCTGCGCTTCTGGATAATTTTCAGAGTTTCTTCAGTCATACATTTTGGCCGTTTTTGCTTTTTCACCTTATGTAGAGACTCATCACTTTCTTCCAACACAACCTTCTTGATGTCATCCCATAACTCTTCTGGGGCTCTGTCATTTGCATTTAAAGCAGCAAATCGATTTTGCAGAAAGTCTTTAAATTATGGTGTTATATTCTCAAGGTCATATTTTGCTATATTGGACTTTTGCTTGAGTCATATTTGCTTTTTTTCAACTTTTGCTTGAGTTTGCATACTAGCAGTTGGTGATCTGCTCCAGGTCTTGTCTTTCTTGATGTTATAGAGCTTTTCCATAGTTGACTTTCACAGAAATAGTCAATTTGATTTTTGTACAATCTGTTGGGTGAAGTCCATGTGCACAGTTGCTGCTTGTGTTGCTGGAAGAAGGTGTTTGAGATGAGCAGATTGTTGGTCTTGCAGAATTCTATCAGTCTTTCTCCATCTTCATTTCTGTTTCCAAGTCCATATTTTCCAACCACTTTGACTTCTTTGTTGCCAAATTTTGCGTTCCTTCAGGCTGTCCCTAATAAATATGCATGAGATGCATTTGCATTTGCATGCACTGTCCCCATTGTATTCAAATGTGTCTCATGCATATTCATTAGGGACAGCCTGAAAACTTGAATGGTGTTTGTCCCTCCAGGACTGGAGTTGGGAACCTCTGACCTATAGCTATCAGGATACCCTGTTTGCATATTCTGTCAATTTCAGCTTGTTCATAGAACTCAACTTCATCCTCTTCTGCAGCTGTTGTTGGGGCATATACCTGAATTATAGTTGTGCTGATAGACATTCCTCATAGACGAATAGAAATTAAGTGTTCAATGATTGCACTGTATTTCATTACAGTTCTCAGCAGTTTCTTCTTGATTATAAACGCAACACCATTTCATCTTTGTCTTTCATTTCCAGCATAGTAGACCATGTAATCATCAGATGCAAAGTGCCCGATGCCAGTCCATTTCAGTTCACTGACACCCAACAGATCGAGTTGTACATGTTCCATTTCATTCTTGACCACTTCCAACTTCCCTTGGTTCATGCTTCGTACATTCCAAGCCCCAATATGTAAGACATCTTTGCAGCTTCTGACTCTCATTTCATGCGCAGCTACATCAGCAGTCAGACGTTCCGAGGGCTTTGATCTAACCACATCATAAATGCTGGCTTTACTCTGAAAAGTCTTCAGCTCCTCCCCAGTAGCCAGTTGAGTGCCTTCCAACCTGGGGGTCTCATCTTCCAGCACTATAGTGGAATTTGTTTTTATGTGACTATCCATTGGGTTTTTGTGGCAAGATACGGAAGTAAATTGCCAGGCCTTTCTTCCACGCAGTTTAATTCTAGTGTTGCCATTGTCACAGAAATGTGATATTCCACCACCAACACCATCCCATTCTGCTGCTGCCATAATGGGTGGTTTGTCTTGGTCTGGCACCTCAGCTGAGACCTGTCCATCTTGGGAGATCCTGCCAGTGGTTAAGCTACTGATAGCTTAGCCCTCAGCATCACTGATGCACACAAGCCCTCACAGCACGACAAACTGCAAACCAAGTGAGGGAAATAACATTGGTAATAGTCATCATATTAATCCACACATCACTGACAAGAGGGAAGAGGTGTCTGAAACAAAATCCATCCAAAATACAAGCAGACCTTTCCGTGCAGAGCAGGAAGAAGATGGAACCCTCCTGCTGCAGAAGAAAGCCCAGCAATCCACCTGATGGGTGGAAAATAGCCCAGTAAGGAAAAGGTGCTGGGCCAGGGGGCATAAGAGGATGCTCTAAAGAGTGAGCATGTCAGTTATCCAGGAACTGCAAATTTTAGAGGCAGCAGGTGTCCGACTTTCAAACTGCATAAATCCCACTGACTGGAATATTTAGTGGCACTAACCCAGTTAATGCTGCTGAATATCCCCTAATACTCCTTTGGTTTAGCTCATGCCTTTCCAGTGGTAGTTCAAGGCAAGTTGTAAAACTAAAACCCACCCACTTTACAAGATTACCTCTAATGCATTGCAACCAATTTTATATGTTTATGTTTAATCATTTGATATACCGCTCAGGCCAAAGCATCAGAGCGGTTTACAATACAATATAATTACAGAAGATACGAAAAGAACACCATATATGAGATAGGACAGAGTAAGAGATACAGTAATAGATAAAAGGATAGAAGAGACAAGAAGAAAGGAGAAAAATAGATTACAGCCATGATATAGCAGCATAACAGTTACGTACACAGATTATAAAATAGGTTTTACTTACACGCCACAGACCCACGCCTAAGGGCCTCGCCAAAGGGCCCTCTGGCGAGGCCCTCAGGCGCAGGCCCGCAAGGTGCGGGCGCGCCTCAGAAGCGGCGGTTTTTGAGCCATTGAAGAGGGCTGCTGATTGGGAGTTAATGGAGGTGAGGAGGAGCTCCTGCTCACTCCCTCCGATGATGGCTGCTGCTCCCCGAACTTACTGCACGCCTCAGAAGCGGCGGTTTTTTAGCCGTTGAAAAGGGCTGCTGATTGGGAGTTAATGGAGGTGAGGAGGAGCTCCTGCTCACTCCCTCCGATGATGGCTGCTGCTCCCCGAACTTACTGCATGCCTCAGAAGCGGTGGTTTTTGAGCCATTGAAGAGGGCTGCTGATTGGGAGTTAATGGAGGTGAGGAGGAGCTCCTGCTCACTCCCTCCGATGATGGCTGCTGCTCCCCGAACGTACTGCACGCCTCAGAAGCGACGGTTTTTGAGCCGTTGAAGAGGGCTTCTGATTGGGAGTTAATGGAGGTGAGGAGGAGCTCCTGCTCACTCCCTCCGATGATGGCTGCTGCTCCCCGAACTTACTGCACGCCTCAGAAGCGGCGATTTTTGAGCCGTTGAAGAGGGATGCTGATTGGGAGTTAATGGAGGTGAGGAGGAGCTCCTGCTCACTCCCTCCGATGATGGCTGCTGCTCCCCGAACGTACTGCATGCCTCAGAAACGGCGGTTTTTGAGCCGTTGAAGAGGGCTGCTGATTGGGAGTTAATGGAGGTGAGGAGGAGCTCCTGCTCACTCCCTCCGATGATGGCTGCTGCTCCCTGAACTTACTGCATATACTTACTTACTGCAACAAACCTCCTACCTGGGCCCAAGGGCTTACAGGCAGGAGTGGCCTTTGGAATGTCCTTTTTGGGAATAAAGCTTGGTTAGTTGTCCCCAGTAATTCTGGGACCTGTAGTTTGCTTGTCTCCCTTAAGGACTGAGCTGTAGTTATGACTCGAGTAGGTAAGGCTGCAAGAATATTTGTGGGGATTTTCTCCAGCGCAACAAAGTTCAGTACAACAAACGCAAAAAGGATGCATCTCCAACATAAAGGTTGAAACATAAACACAGGAAATGCAACAGAAATTAATTCAGCAGTATTTGGCTGTTTCACAGTTCCTTTGCCTTTCACTAGGCACTGCGTCTTGTGATCACTCAAAGAAAATACAGGAACTGAAACAGTTGTTTTTCTGTACAGCACGGCTTCTTACTTTCAACAGGTGATTAAGCTTATTAAACAACTTGCAAAGCTTTTCAAGGTGGCAGCAGGTATGGCAAATTACTCTGTATTCCTTCATACAGTTTTCAATGCTCTTAACACTGCTCTTTACTATAAGACAAGTTGAACAGTCCATAGCAGAAGGTTCAAATTCTATTGCTGGCAAACACTCATCCACCCGCATACATTCTTCAGAGCTGGAATTAAAGGTGTCTTTGTCAGGTTTATTATCTTTCCCTGACTTCCCTTCCAGAAACTCCCGAAATTGGCTTAAAAGCAATTCAGCTTGTTTATGCACATTTTCCTTAGGATAAACATCTTATTTTTCTGATAAAAGCCTGCTTAAGCTTCCTGCCCCAGAGGGTTCAGCTGTCCTGCTTTTATCAGGGGGATAGCTTCCAGCAAGGGTAAATCCCTTCCCCCACTTGCTATCAGCTAACTGTGCTCGTTTAGTCTTTTGAACGTTAGCATAGGTAAAAGGCTTCTCAAGCAAAGAGTTAAAATTGGAAATATCAGCTTTACCTTTGCCAGGGACTTTTAGATAAGCGTTGGTACCTTTTCTCCTGCTATCTCCCAGGGTTTGGAACTCAGCTTTCTTGTAGCTATTTCCACTGGCCTTCTGATAATTGCTCGGCTGATAGTTTTCCTCTTGGCTTTCTCTGTTGCAGTTATAGCCTTGGCTGCTATAGGTACAACTACCGTTTCTCCACGTATTTGCTCTGCTAACTTTCTTGTTCCCAGGCTCTACCTTGCAGTAATGTTTCTTCCAGGGATGTTCCTGTCTCCAATGTTCACTGCTCCCAGGTTCTGCCCTGCTCCAAGGTTCTAGCTTGCTTATCCTTCTGACAGTTCCTCCTGAACTCCTTCCTGGACTGCTTCCCGTCTCTCTTCTTTCTCATTCCTCTCTCTCCTCTCTTCCTTCTCTCCTCCCTCTCTACATTGCTTGAGGATTTAAAAAGGGTTCACTTCCCTGCACTCCCTGACCTTCCCCTGGGCGTGACCAATCAGTGAACCCACCTGTCTCCTCCTCTGAGCTGAGGTGAGGCAAAGAGCTGTGTTTTCTTCATCTCTGGCTTGAAAATCCTGTGTGTCAGTGCAGTGTTATTTACTCCAACAGGATTTTCCCCTATTTCCATCTCTTCTTGAGGGCATTCCTCACTACATTACATAATAGCTTATTCCTCTGTACATAGTTAGCACTTAAATTAGCGTTCTGATTTAAGTAAATTCTTTCCATATCCCCCTTGTCACTCCCGTTAAAAGTTTACTTGAAATGTTGTTTCACTGTTTAACAGCCAAAATCCTTCAGCCACGAATGCAGCTGTTGTAAACTAATTTAAGGCTGCTGAACACAGAAATCATAAAGAAAATGGCTGATTAGGTCTAGTTGCTAGGATATATGCTATTAATTAGTCATTAGGAGCCATTAACTGTGTATTATGCAACATTTGCATGAGATTGCATAATTTATTTATTTATTTTATTTAACATTTCTTATATACCACCTTTCATGATATCAAGGTGGTTTACATTGAACAGGGCATTATAACTTCGAGATAACTATTTTACAGGGAACATGGGCAATGGAGGGTTAAGTGGCTTGCCCAAGACCACAAGGAGCACCTGTGGGACTAGAAACCCCAGCCCTTCTGGCCCAAGGTTGCTGTCCTCTAGTGGGATTTGAATCCCTGACCTTCTGGCTTGAGGTAACTTGCCCCAACCACTAGGCCACTCCTCCCTCTCTGCAAATCTCTAATTGCAACCAATAGAAATATCTGTCCAAAACCAGATGATGCAATCAGTATTTAAATTTGCATCACTTGGCAGTATAAATCTTAAGGTGTATTAGTCAGAGAAAAATTAAAAATTAATTATTTTGCATTATTTTATGCCGATAGGTCAATCACAGCGTATTCGGCGATGCATCATACATGTGTTAATAATGCAGATAATTTCTGCTATATTTGTGGTGAAGTGACTTTTACATCACAAAAACGGAATATGACTGTGAACATAAGATATGCCATACTGGGTCAGACCAAGGTCATACGTACCTAACAGTTTCCCCAAAAGACACAGGTTCCACAATGCTTGTACTGGGTCAAGCATTGATATCCTGGGTCCCTTCTTAATAATGGTTTATGGACCTTTCCTCCAGGAACTTGTCCAAACTTTTTTTAAACCCAGCTGCACTAACAGCCTTTACTACATCCTCCGGTAACAAATTCCAGAGTTTGATTACACGATGAGTGAAAATATTTTCTTTTATTAATCTTAGTTTACCCTGTAGCTTCATTGCATGTCCCCTAGTCTTTCTATATTCTGATAATGTAAACAATTGATCTACGTTTACCCGTTCCACTCCGTTCATTAATTTATAGACTTTTATCATATCTCCCCTCAGCCGTCTCTTTTCCAGGTTAAAGAGCCCTAACCTTTTTAGCCTTTCTTCATAGGGGTATCCTTCCATCCCCTTTACCATTTTGGTGGCTCTTCTCGGAACCTTTTCTAATAACGCTATATCCTTTTTAAGATACGGTGACCAGAATTGCACACAATATTCAAGGTGCGGTCTCACCATGGTACGATATAGAGGCATTATAATATGCTTTGTTTTATTTTTCATTCCTTTCCTTATTTATTTATTTATTTATTTATTGCTTTTCTATACCGCGCTCTTTTTCATCAGCGCGGTTTACAATGAACAAGAATACTCACAGCAAGCAACAGGTTTACATGAAACAGGAAAATTCAACTGGGATTCAACTTAGGGAAACTATGTACATATATGTTATGAAATTATATACAATGAATAGAGATTTTATTAACATCTTGTATAAATAATATATTTACAATTTTTCTTCATGATACCTAGCATTCTATTTGCTCTCTTGGCCGCCGCTGCACACTGGGCCGAGGGTTTTAACATGTTATCCATAATGACACCTAAATCTTTTTCCTGGGTGGTGGTTCCTAATGTGGAACCTTGCATCATGTAACCATAGTTTGGGTTGTTCTTCCCTAGGTGCATAACTTTGCACTTGTCCACATTAGCTTTCATCTGCCATTTTGATATGGCGGTTAAGAAAGCCTACAACTTATATTTTGGCTGCAGAATAGGAGATCAGGATAAGAGCTGGGCGCCACACATATGCTGCAATACATGTGCAACAAATCTCAGGCAATGGATGAATGGAAAAAGGCAATCATTGCCTTTTGCAGTTCCAATGATCTGGAGAGAGCCCACAGATCACGTCAGCAATTGCTGCTTCTGCATGGTTCCTCCAATTCAGAAAGGCATATCCAGAAAGAGTAAGTGGACTGTGCAATATCCAAACATTCCATCTGCAATACGCCCAGTGCCTCATGGAGAAGGGTTGCCGATTCCCAAAATGTCAGAATCATTATCATTAGAATCAAGTGAGGAAGAGGAAGAAGTTTGTAGTCATGAACCGTCTACCTCACATGACCCAGAGTTTCTTCTGGCCACTGCTAATGAGCCACGCCTCATAATGCAAGGTGAATTGAACGACCTTGTCAGGGATTTGGATCTCCCGAAGAATAAAGCTGAGCTTTTGGGTTCCAGACTACAGCGGTGGAATCTTCTGGCTGGTGATGTTCAAATTTCTTTTTTCCGGGACCGTCAGAAAGACTTGGTGGTATGTTTACTAAACCATCTTAACGTAGCAGCGGCAACGTTATCACGCGATACGTGACATTATCGCATGATAATGGCACTTTACTGTGCGAAAACGTCACGTATCGCGCAATAATGTCTGTGGCGGCATTAAGGTGCGCAGAGGGTGGAGTAAGGCTCCCCAGAGGGTGGAGTAAGGCTCCCCAGGGGTGGAGATGAGGGGTCAATGGGCAGAGAGTGGGTGGGGAGAGGCCCCATGCACACTAATGCCGTGAAATGAAGGTCTGAAAATTAGCGCCAGTGAAAACCTCGCACTAGAGGCACATTTGAAGGAGAGAGAAACCATTTCAGTCAGCAATGTACAGCAAAGCCAGGGAAACCCAGAAAAGTGATAGTAGTGATACATGTGCAGGAACCAAAAAGGCAAATAAACATATTAAATGACCAGAACCACATTTGAAATCCCCATAACCAAGCTGGCCAATAGTGCTACTAATGATAAACATAAAGCAACACTACTGACAAAGCGTAAAAAGGAAGATATCATGTTTGGAAGGAGCTATGCTCTGTCCCCCTTCAAAGTGAATGATCCCACAGTGAAATAGTGGTGATCAGGGTTTTGTCATTTATATTGGGCAGGTTTGTTATGCTGTGGTCCAGCTAGGGCACAGTGCGGACTAGGCAGATGCCTAGGTGGCACATAAGAATGCCGAAACTGTAAAGCAGCAAGACAGCAACTGACAAGGGTCCAACATGGGCACGAGTGTGTGTCCCACAGTGTCACAGGAGATATTACCCAGCAGGTACCCCCAAGGGCACATAACATTGGCAGGCGGTGCCAGGGGAAGCGCACATGTCCATGTAGGCACCCCTACCCGAGAACCCACACCATAGGCAGCTGCCTACCGGCACACTGGATGGCCTGGGACTGCACACCACCAGAACCACTGGCATAAGGGCATGTCAGCATGGTGGCAGAGGATTGCTGGTGATGGAAGGGGTAGTGGCATCATTTATGCAATTCATTGTTCCTGTGATCTCTTGTATGTGGGAAAGACCACCCGCTCTCTACAGGTGAGAATTAATGAACACAAAAGCAAATTAAAATGTCAGAGGTGAGAAGCTCCGATAGTTGATCACTGCTTACGTCTACAGCATTCTTTTTCTGAACTACGTTGTTTCGCTATTGAACAGGTTAATTTCCCAGTTTGAGGGAAATCAATAGATCAGACTTTGCTGTACCGGGAACAACGATGGATCCACACCTTGGCCTCTATTATACCCCAGGGACTAAATTCCTGAATCGAATGGGAAATGTGCCTATGAGAGACATGATTGATGAAATTAACATACTTTGGTTCTTGTATATGAGTACTAATCATGTTTTAAGTGGAATAAATTAAGTCTCACTATTTTACTTCCCCGCATGCGCGGCGTTTTTGTTGCAACGTGCACAATTGACAGAGCCCAACCGAGCCATGCCGGTGTTACATCAGGTAGGAGGGTCGAGATACACGGTAAAAAAGGTTTACTAAAAATAAGCATAATAAGAGAAGCAAGTATCTAAAGTACTCATTTCATTTTTCTAGTGTTGATATGCAAAATTCCCCTGAGGAAACCTGTTGGAGAAACGCACCTCATAGCACATGAATAAGCGTCGGGAATTCATCACACAGCTAAGCACTGGTTCATCATTTTAAACCAAGTAACATGTTTAAAAGGCTTGTCAAAAATAGTATTGAAGAATAACTGATAAAAAATATTTTTGGAGAATACTTATATGGCTCATAGTTCAAGTAAGAGGTCATTGATGTATATTTAGGCATCAGTCCACTGGAGAATTTTACAACAGTGGCAGCCTATGGTATCTGAGACCTCGGTAGCCATGAGTCTAAGATGATATATTAATTGCTTCCCCGAAGGTATCACAGATAAATATTCCTATTTACATTATAGGCTCTGTGACAAATAACCATACCAACATTTGTCAAGTACACAGCAGACCAAGGCCAAGCCCTGTTTAGGTGGGTGCTGTGCGGTGAAACAGACACGGTCTGTCTAACAAATACTAATGGTAGCCCCAGGGAATAATCTACCTCTGTGGCAACAGTTTGGTGCAGTACACGCAGCCAGTGTGTTCAGGAGCAGAAGGTCACAGATTCAAGCCCCAGCTGTGGCTCCTGCAAACCATGTCCCTATATTTTACCCAGTACTAAACCGTGGTAAAAAAAGACGGAACTGTTATTGCAGATTAAATAAACAAGCCATAAACGCCTATATTTTACCCTACAGGGCACAGACACTATAAACATGTGCAGAGCAGAGTTTCCCAAATGCAGTCCTGGAGGGCCAAATACCATTCAGGTGTCATGCTGTCCCTAATAAATATGCCTGTGCTGCAATTGTATGCAATGCCCCCATTGTATGCAAATGTATCTCATGCATATTCATTAGGGACAGCATGAAAACCTGAACCGTGTTTGGCCCACCAGGACTGGAGTTGGGAAACTCAGCCCTAGAGCAGCGGCCAACAGGGGCATAAACACCCACACCCACAGGCTCCACTATCCAAATCCTCATGGAGAGTCAGACTGTTGGGCCCTGAGCAGAGCAGCATCTCCCAATACTAGCACTTGCATACCTTAGCAATGCCGCCCTAAACTTGGGAACACGTTACACATATATCAAAAGGTTGCTATGATTAATGGCAGCTAACAAATCCTAAGTTAAACACAATTTGTTTACAGAGCTGTATCATAGCAACCTTTCTGATATCTGTGGAATATGTCTCAGTTTTGGTTTCTGACAGTGTTTACCACACCGGGGAGTGACCCCAACAGTATTGACTACCATAGCCATGCCTGCACTGTGCCCAGGACTGGTGTGGTGGCCAGGGTTGCCAAAAACCTCTATATTTACACAATGCTGGCATAGTTGTGGGAGTGTGTGTATGTCTATCCAGTGTGTTATGGCTGCCTACACCTTACTGAGCCCACACCGCTTGCACTGTTTCCAGTGTTAAAATGCCAATGTGCATAATGAGGAGCAAGGTACTGTGGGTATGGCCCGGACAGGGCGGCCTGGGCAGGATGCATCTGCACAGGGCATAGGGCAATGGCTGGGACATTGTAGTGCCCGACCACCACCTGCATAGACAGGGTGGCCACAGCATGTCATGCTGGGAGGTCAATCTCACCCTGACTGAGCAGTGACCACGGCATGGCTAGGTTCCCCCATAGTGCTGTACAGTATTTCTCTCAAGTGATATTTATGGGTTCCCTTTTCTGGGGCTCAATCACTGACATACCTGCTTGATGTGCGTGTGCGTGTTCACATCCCATTTGTGGGTGCACACAGTTCCTCCAGGAGCAGGTACTAGCTAGCAGACTGTCTGCAGTTAGTATGTGTATAGCTGGGACACCTTGCAGGGTGCAGTGGGTGGAGACTGACTGTGCCCTCTGCTGCTGAATGTCAGATAGTGGTGGGGGCAGCTGAGCTGAGCTTTTCCAACATTCTGCCTGTCTGCCATTGCCTTATTGATGCATACAGATCTGCATTGACTGCTCTGTAGGGTGTTTTTCTCCAGCAGGACTGGGGTTGACGGTCCCCTCTACTGCCACCATTGCAGAGAGGTAGAATGTGGATCTGTTGGTGGGAGATCCTGCCCCCCATCCTGAGCCACAGAGAGTGGGTTGGGTGGCGCTACATAAGCTGCTTTTGGGTCCAAACACCCCCCCCCCCTTTGCTTTGTCCCCCGCAGCCCCCTCTGGTGGCGGCGTAGTGTTTCCACCGGAGGCTGGGGAGCGCATAAGATTTGGGGTATCAGGGTTGGCCAGTTGCGAGGGTCATAAGGTAGCGGTCCTTCGTGCCAACATAGTTGCCAACTTCACAATAAAGTGACTTCACAGCCAAGTGTAGGGAAAAAGGAAAAAGGCTTTTATTTCTCCTTTGCGCAATATGGTTCAAAATATACGGTTCAGAAAGTAACAGGGCTGTAACAATCCTTACATCAGGTTCCACATATATAAAACGGTCAAAGTAACAACTGTTAATCTCCACAGTAACTCAAAACATAAGGTATCCTGTATTCACTTCATACATTCTTTAACTCCAAATAGATTATAGTTTTCCTACTGTACAATAAACGCATTCCATGGGTTCTTCCGCCTCCTCACCCCCAGATTCCACTGGCAGCCATTCCATGTCCGAGAGCTCTGAATCGGAAGCTTCAATGGGGCTGAGTTCTGGCTTTTTGAAAGCGTGCCAAACCGTGTTCCAATGCTTGTTTGTCAGCTTGGGGCGTCGGTTCTTGGCTATAGGATAGAACCCTGGCTGTTCATCTGCTATGGTTTTAAAAGCTCTCTTGTCCCAACCTTTAGCATTAACAGTTTTCTTCCTGGGGAAATCATTTGTTATTTTCTGCTTAAAAGTGTCATTATTATACTGATAAAATCCTCTCTTCTGCTTTTCTCCTATGCTGGGTTTAGGCACACAATCACAGGCAATAACTGTTTTACCTTTGAGCTTTCTGTAGTCTCTTCCAGGAAAGGCTTGAGGCCTAGCCTGATTATCTTCTAATTCTTGCTGGCTCAAGTAATCCCCCCGGGTCTCTCTTTCTCTAGAGTGTGGATAAACTTCTTTGGGGCAGGGCTGCAGCTGATGCCCTCGGCCTTTGCTTCCACTCCCGTGGCAGTTAGCTAGTGGCCGCGCCCTCTCAGCTTTTCCCTGTTCACCAGGCCTCTGAGTTTTCCACCCTTCTCTCTGGTTACTTTTATAGAAATCTTTAAGAGTACCTTTCTCTTCTTGAGTATCCTTTTCAGCTGGACATCTTTCTCTCAGATCGTGGCTTAGCCCCTCTCCCTGGATAGGGCTTTCTCTCCAGCTGGATGGGAGAGCACCTTCTTCCTTGACTGCTCTCTGCAGTGCTGCTCCTTGGAGTTGTCTCTGGCCTGCTCTCCGGCCTACTCCTCGCCTACTACTTGGTCTGCTCTCCAAGTTGCTTCTGGCCTTCTCCTTGGCCTGCTCTTCGGCCTGCTCTTTGATCTCTCCTTTGAACTGCTCTGTCCCTGCTTAAATCGGGACTGACTGATTCTAAGTCCTGCCCATAGAGGCGTGGTTCCTCTGCATCCAAGCTGGCTCTCCTGCTCCCTCTATGTGGGCCTTCAGGATATTGCAACTGAAACTTGTTTTTTTTTTAATTTAAAACTTTTTTTCTTTCTGCCAGAGGGTCCGCTGCATCACAGCTTATAGCATGTGACCATGGCACCCATACAGGATATGCACTATTCTGGGTGCATTATAATCCACAAGGGCTAGTCGTGACTGGGAAATACAGATAATCACAGGTGTGTCTGCAAGGCCTACCTATCACACACTGGCATTGATGGCGACCTGCAGCATAGCCTATCTCAGCCAAGCCAGGTGCTGCGGACCTGGTGCTGTGCACCCCACCTCACCCTCAGGGTGAGCACTGGACCCGCACAATGTCACGGTCTGTAGCTACTCTGTGCCAGTAACACACATGGTCAGTTCCCCCTACCAGGCCGAGGTGCTGTTGGGGTGCATACCCCATCTTGTGATCAGCTGTAGACTGCTGATCTGCATGTGCAGTGCATCATGGGTACGGGTGGGTTTACCCTATCCTGGTAACCACTGCAGACAGTTTGTGTGGTGACCTGCAGTCTCTCTGTAGCCAGCCAGGGGTGTGTTAGTAGCTATAGAGATGTAGCCTACTGGCTACTTCAATGACTGTGGAGGCAGAGGTCATGGGTTTGATCCTACACTGGTGTTATTTAATACAGCTGTCTGAGGCTTTTCCTTTTCCTTTAAATCAGTGCTGCCAGCAAAATGCACCCTCAGTGCTGTAACCATAAGGTGCCTCATAAGGTGCCCTATAAATCGCCCTATAGGGCACATTATAAGGTGCCTTGGTGGATAGTGCTCTTTATAATGTGCCCTATGGAGTGCCTTGTAGGATGCCTTATGCGGCACCTTAGGTTACGGCACTGTGAGGGTGTTTTTGCTGGCAGCACTAATTTAAATTAAAAAAGGAAATGCCTCAGACGGAACTGATTTAAATTTATGGGTAATGCCTCAGACAACCTTCTTACTTATTTATTTATTTATTTTTATTTACATTCTCTTATATACCGCGCTATTCTGCATCAGTGCGGTTTACATTGAACAAACTGAAATTACATTGAACAGGGCATTATAACTTGGAGATAACTATTTTACAGGGAACATGGGCTATGGAGGGTTAAGTGGCTTGCCCAAGACCACAAGGAGCACCTGTGAGACTAGAAACCCCAGTCCTTCCGGCCCAAGGTTGCTGTCCTCTAGTGGGATTTGAACCACCGACCTTCTTAACACCACTGTGGGATCAAACCCATGACCTCTGCCTCCACAGTCATTTCCCTATGGTAACGTGGCCTGGAAACTGCCTTAGCTGTGGGTCTCCCCTATCCCAGTAAGCACAGCAGAATGTATGTGTGTTGACGTGCAGTTGTTGTGTAGTCAGTCCTAGCTATGCCAATGGCCATAGAGGCATAGCACACTGGTTAGTACAGTGACTATACAGCCAGCTCTCCTAGGTTCAAATCCCCAGTGCAACAACATCAGGAAGAGTGTCTGAAGTGGCACCTTTTTGCATGGCTGTAACAGTTAGACACATCTCTGTAGTGTGCGGGTAACGCCAACATAGCCACTCATCCTAGTCCTGTAGACTACGGTGGCGCTGAGCATGGGCCGTAGAAGGCGTATTACAGGGCGCCGCAAGCTTAGGTGCCCTATAATGTGCCCACCGGCCAATGTCAGGGAGCTTCATCGCCATAACGTAAACACCAATTAAATTAATAAATGGTGGCGTGGCGGCGAGATCAGGTGTATGGGGACTGGAGAAACAGTCCATACCGTTAGCGGCGCGTGTCACTGTTCTGATAAGAATACTATGACGTCATCTGGCCGTCAAAATCCCATGTGTGCTGTGCGCCATAATTGCGCCAGGTAGCGTGTAGTACCGCGAGATAGCACGACACGGCACATGCGCCATGTGCGTCATCGAGCTGTCGCGCACGTACACGCGCTATCTCAAGAGTGAAAAAATGGACAGGTGTTCACAGAAGCCCGCATTTACCCAGAGGGAGCTCAGGATCCTTAGCAAACTGATCTGCACCAGACAGAGCCGTTTGTTCCCAGGCGCAGCAAAGAGGCAGGACCTTACATGGGTGAGGAGGGCATGGGTGCGCCTCACCAGGTGGTACAACCAATCTGCCGACTACCCCCATGAAGTAAGTGTATGGGGATAGGTCACACAATGACAGTTGTGCAACACAAATATAGCAAGCATCACATATCATACATGCAGAACATGGTGGAAATACCAGTCTGTGGGCCAAGCTGTTGCCACTGTAGATGTGTATGTTGTGGATTGCAATCCTGCCCTATCCCCAGAATGCCCACAGACCTGATCACATGGGTCTATTACACATCCTGGTGTTATGTTACCCGTGTGTGATGTGGTCCCAAATGTCTGCTCCATCCCCAGGAGGCATCACACATGGTTACAGAGGTCTAGCATAGATCCTGGTGTTAGGTTAACTGCATCTGTGTCAGTCTCAGAGCTCTGCCCTAACCCCAGGAGGCCCTGGACCTGATTACAGAGGTTTATTATTTATTTACATTCTCTTATATACCACACTATTCTGCATTACTGCAGTTTACATCAAACAAACTGAAGTTACATTGAACAGGGCATTATAACTTGGAGATAACTATTTTACAGGGAACATGGGCTATGGAGGGTTAAGTGGCTTGCCCAAGACCACAAAGAGCACCTGTGGGACTAGAAACCCCAGTCCTTCCGGCCCAAGGTTGCTGTCCTCTAGTGGGATTTGAACCCCCGACCTTCCAGCCTTAAGTACCTTGCCCCAACCACTAGGCCACTCCTCCAGATTACAGAGGTTTATTATAGATCCTGGTGTCAGGGTAACTGCATCAGTTGAAGTTTCACAGGTCTGTCCTAATCCCAGGAGGCCCTGGACCTCATTACAGAGATGTATTATAGTTCCTGGTGTCAGGGTAACTGCATCAGTTGGCGTTTCACAGCACTGCCCTAACTCCAGGAGTCCCTGGACCTCATTACAGTGGTCCATTAGAGATCCTGGTGTCAGGGTAACTGCATCAGTTGGGGTTTCACACCTCTGCCCTAACTCCAGGAGGCCCTGGACATGATCACACAGGTCAATTAGAGATCCTGGTGTCAGGGTACCTGCATCTGTTTCATTCTCACAGCTCTGCCCTAATCCCAGGAGGCCCTAGATCTGATTACAGAGGTCTATTATAAATCCTGGTGTCAGGGTAACTGCATCAGTTGGGGTTTCACAGCTCTGTCCTAACCCCAGGAGGCCCTGGACCTGATTACAGAGGTTTATTATAAATCCTGGTGTCAGGGTAACTGCATCAGTTGGGGTTTCACAGCACTACCCTAATCCCAGGAGGCTCTGGACCTCATTACAGAGGTTTATAGCCCTGCTAGGTGTGTTGGTGCATGCTCCTGTTGCAGTCGGCCACAAATGCCCTATTCACAGGAGGCCCTAGTTGTGTCCACACAGGTAGAGTACACATCCTGGTGTTCTGGTAGTGGTTCCTGGTGATTTATTTATTTATTTACATTCTCTTATATATCGCGCTATTCTGCATCAGTGCGGTTTACATTGAATAAACTGAAATTACATTGAACAGGGCATTATAACTTGGAGATAACTATTTTACAGGGAACATGGGCTATGTGATGTGTTCACGGCCACCAAATCCCCGTGCGATGCCAGAACACATCACACATGTTCCAATACAGATATCATGGTGGCATGGCGTGTGTGTCTGCGGATGTGTGTAGGTTATACAAACACACAGGCCCCTGTAGACCAGCATACCTACCCCACACATGGCATGGTGCTGCCATGTAATGCAAGGAGAGCGTAGGATCTGGGTAAGGCTGGTCTGTGGGGTTGGCCAAACGACACGTAGGTGGCACCCCACACATGCCCAGACCCACAGTCACACATGCATGCGGCGCTGGCAACAGGTAGTATAGGACCCACTGGCATGAGCAGCAGCAGTACCCTGCTGTACACAGTGCTGTGTGATATGCATCAAATCCCTCTCAAAGGAACCTTCTCCCGAACAACACAGTGAGATTCATCCACAGAAATTCGCTGACTACATGCAATCCAAGATAGTGCAAACTAACAAGATGTCAACAGTCCCGTTCCAAGAACCAACGAATGCAACCCCACTAAATAACTTCTCTACACCATCCACTAAATGCATCGAGGACACCATAGCATCTCTCAATACCTCCACTGCACAAACGGACCCATGCCCAGCTTTTTGGATTAAGGAGCTACGTTGTGCGTTCAGCCCCTTCATTGCAAATCTAATGACCCTCTCATTCACACAGGGTACTTCCCTGCAGCACTCAAGCAGACTTCCATCAGGCCACTTTTGAAAACCCCTAAGCTAGACCCGCAAAAGGTCGAATCTTATAGGCCTATAGCTAGCATTCCCCTCTTAGCCAAGATAATTGAGAAGGAGGCACAACGGCAAAATCCAAGATCATATAGACACCACAGCGCCCCTAGATCACTGCCAACATGGTTCAGAGAATATCATGGGGTCGAGACCCTTCTCACGAACCTATTCAACGACATTTATCACAGGCATTAACAACATCCGACAAGGATTTGTACTCGTCTTCTTAGACATCGCTGCGGCGTTCGACTCAGTAAGCCACGAAAATTCTCCTCAGACGACTGAAAGAGAAAGGTATCTGCAACAGTGCATTAGAATGGTGCAACTCTTACCTGGATGGTAGATGGCAATATGTGAAGTCCGTTACAGAAAGAGTCAAAACGCTTCCATCAAAAGCAAGGTGTGCCTCAAGGTTCCTCATTGTCTTCCCTACTATTTAACATATACATGCAGCCCATCTGCGACATCATAAGATCTTTCAAAGTCAAACTGCTTGATATATACGCAGATGTACATTCTCTTATATATATGCCTTTCTCCACAACTCAATTAGACCTGGCACCGTTGGTAGACTGCCTCAATTCGGTCTCAGAATGGCTCCAATCACAAAACCTTCGCATTCACATAAAAAAACAGAGGTGCTCTTCATCTCCAAAGACCACCAACTTCACCCCTCCAGCCCACGTCAGTGTCAAGGAAGCTGACCTACAAGCTAAAGAAACAATAAGATACCTTGGAGTTACATTGGACCAACGTCTGGATATGAAACATCACATAAATAACATAGTCAAAGCTGTATACTTCAAAATACGCTCTCGCTTAGGCATATGCGCTCCATGTTGGACCCTGATGACTTCCGAACCATATACCAAAGCACTAATCCTGCCACACTTCGACTTTGCAAATGCCATATTACAAGGTCTCCCTCAATCCACTCTTAGCCCATTACAGATGGCCATTAATGCCGCAGCAAGAGTCATCTACGGAGCCTCCAGAAGAGACCAAGTAACTACAATTCTTAAACATCTTCACTGTCTCCCCATCCATGGGAGGATCATATTTAAAACCCTAGTCCTATCAATCAAGGCAATCAAGGGGATCTCATCCTCCTCACACACAGATCTGAATCACACAGAACCACCCAACAGATCCAGAATAACATCAGCACAAAACCAACAGACAACCTCGAACGCGATGACAAAGAGCAACAAGACAACAACAAACAGAGCCTTCAGTTTCTATGTACCCAAATGCTGGAACGCTCTACCCTCCGACATAAGGGCCATTACTGACCTACTCCAGTTCAGGAAGGCACTCAAATACCACCTCTTCCTTCAATACTACCCTACCAGCAATTGAACCAGAGGACGTGACCCACTCATGAACACACCATGCCGTGCTTGATATTATTAAGTCTCTAGTCTGTTCTATGTAATTATCTCTTGTATATAGTTTACCCCGGTTCTCCAAGTTTGTACTCCTGTTCGATGTAAACCAAACAGCTTGTTGTTATGGTCTTTATGTTATAATGTAAACCGCGCTGATGCCGAATAGTGCGGTATATAAGAACTTGTAATAAATAAATAAATAAATTGGGCACCCACCAGAGATATCTGGCCCTAAATGTTCCCACCCATTGCATTCCCACCCAAGTGGAGGACCTACGGAAAAAGGGACGTGAGTTGCGGCTGCACTGCCCAGGTGTCCTCGAGCGGCTACAAAGGAGGGTGCTGCAGCAACGTGGCAGTGAGTGTTGCAGCCCCTGCAGCGCAGCATAGCATGTCACAGTGGGCCAACGGCCTTGTGTGGAGACCACACTATGTTGGATGTTGGTGTTGTGGGATAGGAATTGCATGATGGTGTGCTAATGACTGTCCTTCCCCCACAGAAGCTGCTGCTGCTGCTGGGTGGGGAAGGGGACATCAACCTCAGGGCCACCCACAACAACACACCCACAAGCTGCAGTCCAGCCAGTGGATGAGGAGGAGGAGGAGGCAGCAGATGAGGAGGAGGGTGGAGGAAGAGGACGGCGGCAGAGCCAGGAGGGAGGTGGCAGATGCGGAAGAGATGACGGGGACATGGAGGGTTGGAGGTGGGGTGCGATTGTGGGGCAGGCGGGAGGGAGGGGAGGTGTGAGTGTGTGGGTGACCATTTTGGGGGGGTCCGCGAGTTTTTCTGTGTTTTTTTTGTTCGTTGTTTTTTGTTGGCTTCTATCCTCAGCCCCCCTACACTTTATTCGGAGGAGGAGGAGGAGAGCGTTGGATGAGGGGGTGGGGCGAGGGTGGGTTTTTGGGAGGTGCCAAGGGGGAGAGTGAGGGGGAGATGGTGTGGAGTGGTGGGGGGAGGGCTGGGAGTTGGTCTTTACACAGGGACATGCCACCAGGGCAACAATGTGGGTCCCCGGTGCGGCAGCATGCCACATGTGTGTGGCGATGGGTACCGCTGTCTGGGTGTAGCATACGTCCACCCATTTGCCACAGACAGGGCCCACGCACATGCCACCAACACAGACACCTGGCTGCCATTGTGTAGTTATATTGTTGGCAGGTACATCCGGGACCTGGTATGTGCAATGGATGGTGGATGCTGCACGGCACAGCGCATGTGGTAAACCATGGTGTCAGCCCGCTTACACACATTCCGTGTTTCTTTCTTCTTCTCTGTTTCTTCTCTGCGGTGTCATGTGCAAACGCACGCAAGTTGATGCGCTTGTGTCCCGACGTGTGCGGATAGGGGCGCAACGCGTGCAAACGTTACAAAAAAAACCTATAAATATACATGCACAACCTGGGTTACACGGGTTAGGTGGGTTTGTGGTAGCGGGGGGCGAGGGAGCAGAAGGCTTGCGCTGTGTTGTTGTTTGGTGGAAGCATATGGAGAGATGTCAGAGGGCGTTGTGTCAATAGGGAGTGGCTGGGTTTGTGAGTGGTTAGTGGGGTTGTGTGGCTGGTGTTGGGATGGTGTGGTGAGGGGAGGTGTTGGGTCCGGCTAGGTTGAGTGACGGTGAGTGGTCTTGATAAAGTTTGGATTTAGTGATAGAGGAGGTTTGAGGTGGGGTTGTATGTTTTTATGGCGGGCTTTGTGGTTGCTGCATGTGCAGTGGGAGGTGAGCAAGTGCGGCAAGCGGTTTTGCCTAACGGGAGAGATGGTGTCCCATGGGGCTGAGGCACAGGGCATGGGTGTAGTCCCGCTACAAACACAGACCGGTGCAGCTGGTGGGCGGCAGGCCCGGTTCAGGGGCTGGTATGCCGGCACGGCGCAGGATGGACATTCGGAGTTGCAGGCATCTCCAGGTCGCACCTCGCTCTACAATAGGCCGGACAAGTATGGGCGCACCAACTCCAGGGCATGCGTGAGGACTCACTACGGTCATCTCCCTCCTAACAACACCATGCGGCATGGGGGCTAGTTAGGGAGCTCTATGAGGACCTCATAAGACCTGACCAATCTCGAGCCCAACTGATCCTGCATCGGAAAAGGTTGCACATGCCAATAACCGGGTTTGGTCCTAAGGCTTCCTTTGGTGCGCCATACATTTCTTTGCCTCTGGGCTGTTTTCCAGATCATCGGGGAAAATGTTGCCGGGCAGGTGAGGTGGCATAAGCCACTCCCAACCTTCTCGGGAACAGCTGTCTTCCCGATCACAGGTAAGCTAGAAGTGCGTGCCCATGATCAGCCTGGTGGAGTAAGAGAGTTTAACATAGGCATGTCGAACGAAACAACACTAGGCAACAGTGGGGAGACCCTTGATACAACCCTGGGCCTTTGAGGCTCGTTTGCGCGGGACTACCAACACGTGATGGGAATCCTATGTAGAAGTGTGCACCACATGTAATGCCACCCTGGTCCGAACACCACAGAGACAGGGAGGGTACGTGTTTTCCGCAACAACTGCGTCAAAACTACACCATTCCCTGAATATAATTCAGGTTGTATGGTGATACAAATATTGCATATTGGCTGAATGTGGTCCTTAGGTATGCAGCAGGGTCCACTCCCAAGACCTCCTATAATCCTGCATCACTCAGCACTAT
>CM066032.1:1820612379-1820647602 GCA_033557465.1 Ichthyophis bannanicus | reverse complement strand
TCTGCTGGGTTTTTAAATTTAACCAGATAGCTCTGTGCTGTGTTTTAAATTTAAACTGAATGATCTTTGCTGTTACTATGCCTTGACTAAGTATTAGATTTAAACTAGAAGCTCTCTGCTGGATTTTAAATTTAACTGAAAGCTCTCTGTTGGGTTCTAAATTTAAAATGAAAGGTCTCTGCTGGGTTCTGAATTTAAACTGAGTTGCTCCAAAGTGTTTAAGCCCTAGGTGAACCTCTAGCTTTACACTACCTCTGGCTGTGCAACTCTATTATATAGCTATGATTGGCCTGCGTTAGCTGCACTCCAGAGGTTGCTTCCCTAAGCCCTAGTGGATGGGCCAGCCCTGAGCACTGTATACTGTAATCTGGGGTGGCTGTGGTACTAGACCTGCAGCATTCCAATAGTCCAGTTGTCCATTTTAGCCACTACCTGTGTAGCAAGCGTGATATGCATTTGCATGATAACAAATGCTACCCGAGGAATCCGCACTATATTCCAGTTACCCAGTTAGAAAAGCTAATGCGCCCCCGACTGATTTTCCATTTCACCCGGTTAGCAGGCAAGTCTAGCAACTATGGCCACATATTCCACTTATCTGTGTATTGTTTATAACCATTGAGGGTCCTCCGGAATATCACTGGTTATCATCCTACATGGCTAGTGGTAGCTTCTGGAGACGTGTCCTGGATGCTGATATTCGAACTTCCTGTGGGTGGACCCTTACACGGATTTCTCGGAGAAGGGAGTTATAGAGTTGGGGTGTGGGCGCGGCCATGGGTATGGCATCATAACTGCGTATTTTAATATCCGCTTTAAAATGGTTAGCTTCCATCTCCATTTCCTTCACATGTAAGATGTCTCAAGCACTGACGAGAACATGAAAGGCCAATTTTCACGCCTATCTTAGAAAAGTTATTTATTTATTTATTTAACAGCCTCTTATTATACCGCGCTATTTGCACATCAGTGCGATGTTACATTAAACAAAACTGTACACTCAGGATTTATAGAACTTGTCCAAGTTACAGGTAACAGGGGAATAAAACAAGGATTAAGTGGGGAATATCCATATGAAATAATTAAATAAAAGCAATTACATCAGGACTAGAGATCTTGAGTGGGGTTATATGATGGGTTTTAGAGACATGGTCGATAAATAACATATTAACAAGAGCAGGTATATACAGTGAAATATCATAAGGTGGAACGCGTCTAACATCATCATTTACCTATTAGCTTGCTGGGGAGTTGAGATAATGGGGTGAGAGGAGGAGGAAATATTGATAGTAAGAGAAGTGTTGGTCCCCAAAAAAAGGTGGGTTTTTAAAGCTTTTCTACAACTTGCGATATATCTTTTTATCAATCTGATGTTTAAAGGGAAGCTTAATTTCCAGCCACCCTTGGAGGCAAAAGGGATGGAAACAAATGATCGGTAAAAAATTGGTAGTTTGAAGTTACATTTTGTACTCAACATAATTGGAAATCCAGGGAGTATTTTCAGTTGTAGATCTTCTTGATCTGTTTCGGGCGCCCCCACGAGCAAGAGGGTAGCAATAGTAAGTTAAGGGGGCCTGGGGTTGATTAATCCGGGGCCCAATGGGCACACACCACCTGTGGGGCATCCAAGGGAATGTTGAGGCAACAAGGGGGGAACCACCACGGTGGGCAGGGGGACATTTGCAAAAGACATGGTTAATGGCTGAACACCGAACCGTTTGCCGTTTCATTTAAATAGGGAGGTGGGGAAGATCTGAAGAAGTTGTGGGGGTGGTTCGGGGCCAAGCTGCCTGAAGGAAAAAAAACCGTGCCCCCTGTTGCCACCAAGAGGCGGGCACCTGCATGCCAGTCCAAGCTTGCCCCCCATGGGCGCGGGGGTCCTCCCGGTTTATGGGGATTTGGATTATAGGTTACTTTTCTGGAGTTGGGTGGGGGGGGCCGGCCGGTTTACTCTCCCCCCACAGGCCGGGCGTCTTGGGCTCTGGTGCTGTGGGGCCGGTGGCGTGGGGAGCATTTCTTCTTTCCGTCTTGTGGTTCCCGATCATCACGACAAAACGAGGATACAGTCCTAGTCCCCCCCAAGCAGAACTAAGACTTAATGGCCAATCACCCCCCCCTCATTCAACCTTGACCTCAGGCTAATTCACACTATTGATTTATGTAGTTTACCCCTTGCCTATACCACCTTCAGCTATAAGAGAACTGGTCCATCCCCTACGTTACTTAACCGGGGGTCTTTTACATGGCTCCGCTCAACCTGTTTTAAAACTATTAAGACGTAAGGGATTGGATACATGGAAATAAACAAAGAGAGACGGGGTGCAGGGAGTATCATCTTAAGAAAAAGGATGGTGTTAGGGGAAGAGGGAGTGAAATGTAGAAGAAGGAGTACTTCAGCGGGGATTAGGAGGGGGGAAGTGGAGTGTTTGTAGGGAAAGGGGGATATTCTTTGTGGGGTCAGTGGAGGGGGGGGGGGGAGGGCTTGTTATGTATAAAGTGATGGCCCCAGGTACAAAATGGATTCCTGGGAAGGAGGAAAGGTTTTTCAGCTCTTTCCTGGAACTCTTTTGGCAATCCCGGGGAGGGGAGTTTTAGGTTCCAGAAGGAGCAAAAGGTTGCTGCAAGGGACAGGGGGCCCTCGGAGGAATGTAGGGGGGGGACTGAGTGGTGGTGGTGTGTGTTGATAGGGAGAAGGGGAGGGATTGAGTATCCATTCTGTTATGTTCTTCTGGGTCTAGTGGGCTTGTGTGGGTTTTCATTTAGGCCTCGTAAGTATGTCCGGGGTTAAAAAAATTGTGCTGGATCTTGAATACATGAAAGAAAAACTGTTTTTAATCTCATGGCACCCGGGGGCAATTGCGGGGAGCCAGGTGCGGTTGACCTCGAAGGGTAGGGAGGGATGGTGTTCGTTTTTTTGGCTGAAACAAACCGTGGATTATGGCGAAGCAGCAGAAGCTGTTTTGGTGTCCATTCTGTAGGGGTCGAAATTGTTTTGTTTGTGTTAAGGCCATGGTACGCTGAAGAATGGTCCGGCCCGGTTGGCACAGGTAAGATAATTTATTTTTTTTTTTTTATTTTTAAAAATATTTATATACAACCCAGGCGTGCCCAAAAAAGTGATTATCAAAGGGGCGGATTGGTGCTGACTTACTGCTGTTAAAACTGTCTTATCTCCTCCTTCCATCAATGCCTTCCCTCTCCCTTCCAGCCAGGCTCCAGTATGCTGTCTTGTGTGGCCATCCCCATGTCCTTTCCCCTCCCTCATGTTGCTGCTTACAGGTGGAACTGATCCCACCCTCACCCCTCGTTTTCCCAATTGGGACAGGGGATGATTTGTGCGTGGGGCGGCTGTACCCATTGTGGGTTGATTGGGGTTGCTTATGACTGTAAGGCATGGCCATTGTGGGACACTGGTTTATAGGCGGGCCAGACACCAAAAAACTTTTGCTGCCCATTGTCCAATGCATGGCTTTTCCTCTGGGCACGGTTTCGTGGGGGGGGGGAAACATTCTGGTTTGTCTGGTTACCCCCAGGAAACCTGTCAGGGCATTCACATCATAGGGCAATGTGGAAACGATAAACCTTGCAATAAGTCGTAGAAGCTGTAAGGAGGATGATAGGAGGGTTTTACACCAATCCCACGTTAGGGGGATATCATGGCATGGTTCCTTTATTGCACAAAAGGTGTACAGGGGGACCAGTGCGGACTATTCTAACAAGGGGTGGTAAATCCATCGTGGCCCGGCTTGCCTGCCACGAAAACAAGAGGATTGGAGGGCATTCAGTGTAGGGTATCTCTTATTACCATATGTCCTGGTGGAGGGAAATATGGCTGCACACCATTTGGGGCCGATTGCCAGGGGAAAGGAAATGTGGGGGGCCACAGGGACAATGGGCGTGAATCAGTTGTTGCACATCCACCCTTGTTAGGTTTCTTACAGGCTTGCCATTTTCCAAACCTGCAGAAACATGGCAATGTGTGGCAGCGAGACCCTTCATTGACAAAAACTGGGGTGAGGTGTGTCCAACATTTTTCTTGACTCTGTCGTTGGAGTACAATGGAGGGGGGAACTGTACCCATGGACACCTATGTTTGGGTGGTTGGGAGGGTGGCGCAAGTGAAGAGTTGGACAAGGGAAGTTTCCTCATTAGGGCCACCCTTGCCCCTCTTTCTATCAGGGGTGGTTTTGGGGGGGGACAAACTCAAATGGCAAAGGACATTCTCCACTTCCTGTGGGGGAACTACTTGCTTGAGGCCCTGGACCTAGGTCACTAGCTTTGGATCTCACGACAAAGGGGGACACAGCCAGGAGGGGCCAGGGAAAACGTCCATGGCCTGAGGCTGATGAGGGGAAGTGGGGGATTTGGCTCATTGCCCACTGCTTCAGATTGGTTATTCTAGGATGCCCATCAGCACGGGAAAACAAAAGCGGGGGCATGAAATGGATTTGCTGGGGGAAAAGGAGACGTTTAGGCACCAGTTTGAGCCAAGCTGTTAGCTGACCTAGACTTCTCGATCGCCGTGATGATCCTGGCAACAGTGGGCCCAGATGAGGTCAAGCAAGAACTGTTGCGGGGAGGGGGCACAGATCAGGCAAAGGTCAGCCATGAAAGGACATCCATGAGGAGCTCTGGATCATCAGGCAGGAGATTGCAAGCTGCCACAAAGATCCTGCAGGAGGAAGCAACCATGTGATGGAGCAGTGGCACTGGTAAGGTCCCAACTGTGCATGATGAACGGGGAATGGATGGTAGCCTACATGGCAAAGATTGCCTAGCACCATGCCGGCAGTTGATGGCATCCCAAGGCAGTTTAGGGTGCTGATGTTGGGGGGGAGGCAGGGGCAACATCAGACGTACCTCCAGGTATTGACATTAGACCTAGCAAGGACTCAGGCTACCTCACTGGGGAGGATTGTCAGAAGAGCACTACATCGGGACACAGATACCTTACGATCTGCGGTGCCTGCACTGCAATGGGTAATGGTACAGGAACTCGGAGCATGAGCTGGGGGTGTTGTGGGGGGGAAAGAGGGGCACCCTAGTGTTGTTGCAGCACTTGAGGTCTAAACAAAAGTTACTAATGTGTACTAGGAAGGTTTTAACGGATGAGGTCTGTTCATTTGTGGGGGAATGCCAATGCCATCTACTGTTGACTCCCCCTCTGAAAACCCCTTCCTCATCTGTTAGTGCCGCTGCCAGCATCTGTATCCTTTGCCACTTTGGCCTCTGGAATGGGGCTGCAAATGCTGCATGGCAAGATTGTGCTCAGGGTTATACAGCAAGCTCACAAAAACTGTGGTCTAGGCGGCATCTGAAAGCAACTTTTGCGTATCCTTAATGCTCCGTTTCACCACTGCCCTAGTCGTCTCATGAGTTTGATTGTATTGCTCCTCCTGTAGGGTCTTGGCTAGATGATGCACGAGTTTGGTGTTTGTCGGTAGCACATGTTCGGGTAGGAAGTATCATCTGTGGGAGCAGAGGGAGAGGCCACACATCAGTATGGCATATGTGCACAGAGTGTGTCAGGGCTGGGGGCGTGAGTTGGTGGACACATTTATTGTGCCCTTCACAGGATGTTGACATGTGGTTGAACATTTGGTAAAAGTTCCTGGAGAGCCATATGCAGCATGTAGATGCTTGTCTGATGCTCAGGGTACTGGTGTGTCTCCAAGAGGCCCTGATCATGCACATTCATGGATTCCGACAGCTATGCGATGGTTTCATACATACCTATCCCCTATAACTGTGTCAGTGGTGTTCCCCCTGTGACTGCATCCATTATGAGAATCCTCGCATCCTAGCCATTCAGATCTCCCATCAGGACTATGCATACCCTGTGTTGGGGTCTCTCAGATTCAATATTCACCACTTGCATGGATTCCAGTGCTGGGGCGCCTCAAAAGCAGGGTTAGCATGCGTACATTCCACCACACTTTTGTCTACTCACCGAGCAACACAGGCATCTCCGAGAGGTGCCAAATGGCTGCTGATTGTACCAGACCTGACTGTGATAGGATGAGGTTGTCATAGCAGGAGCATGGGGGAACCTGGCCCACAAAAATCTGTGATGATAATGTTGGCCTTCACAACCACTTGCATGTTCATCGAGGTGAAATTGTGGCAGTTTCTGTAATGCCCTCTGGTCCTGTCCCATGGTGCCCTCAGTGCGACCATGGGTGCAGTCTATAACAACGGAGACCGATGGAAAACCAGCTAGGTCCATTAGAATGCCTGCATCATCGCCTGTCGGTCCTGAAGCATCCGGGGAAGGTGATGGGGTTTCCCATGCCTTCGCAGCAGGGCGCTGGTGATGGCATTGATGCAGCTGGCATGTTTGGACCAGACTGAATGATGCCTGTAGTTGCACTGATGACATGCTGGAAGCTCCCCAGTAGCCAGGAACCACAGTGCATTGGTGACCTTTAGTTGCCAATTGGCAGGGCCTGGCTTTGAGGCAGTGGATGGTTCAAAGTCCCGGCACCGAAATGGCACACAGGCTTCTGTGATTGTGGCCATGTCCCGGCGCATCATTGATACACCTCCTCCTCACGGTGAGCTGAAGGTTTGTGACCCTCAGTCTGTAGACCCGTGGGATATGGTACATGTGCCTGGGGCACTGGGTCAATCGGTGCTGCTGTAGCTGCACATTTGGCTGTCTTCTCCTCTGTGCCCTGGACATCAGTGGCATATCCAACTCTAGTATTATAAGCTGTCCCCACATTACACAACCTTTTCCTTGTACTCGGCTATTTCCCCTGCACGGGCCGGAGTCCCAGGCAAAAAAACCTGGCCTTGGCTTACGCGATTTATGACATTTTAGGCCGCTTCACTATGCTGTGGAATATCGCACCAATACGATGAGTACGTTGAGGCCATGCCACCGTTACGCCCTCACCAATATCCAGTTAGTGATGGCTGTAGTGCCTTGGAATTTTGCCAATGTCGTGTTCCTGGAAATGCAGGATATCCGGTTATGGCCCACATGTGTAGGTAAGTCTTCTTTTTCGGACACCTTAGCGATGGCTACGGCTTCGAATATTGGGACTTGTATGAAGAATACCACAGTTACTGAATAAGTTTGTTATATGTAATAAAAGTGATGTTCTTTTCATCTGCAGCTTTATTTCTTGAAGCAGAAAAAAGCCTTTGATAGGCTCCCAATTGACTATGATGTTCTGTTCATCTGCAGCCTTATTTCTTGAAGCAGAAGAAAAGCCTTCGTCTGATAGGCTCCAATTGACTTATCTAATGCAAGTTTTGCATGGTATGAGTTGGTGACAGATTTTTACATATAATTAGAGTATTATCTAGCATTCTCAACGTTCTCTTATTAGTTAGCCTCTAATTCTTATTTGCTCCAATTAAATCTTTAATGAGGGATCTCCTGTCAAAGTGGGTGTACCCTATCACCCCTACCTTCATTAGTGATGGAGCCAATTGCAAACTGTGATTCAGTCTTCTGATGTTACTGGAATTGAGGTTAAATTTCTGAGACTAAAGTATCTGTAAGTGCTGATGATATCTGGTGGTCTACTTATCTCATGTTTCACAATCTAGTAATCTGTGCTTACAAATGTCTATCATAGTAGAAATAGTAAAAAGGGGAGGAGTAGCCTAAAGGTTAGGACACTGGACCTTGACAACCAAGCGAGGATCCAGGGGTTTGATTCCCATAGCACTCCCTGTGGCCTTGGGCAAGTCACTACACCCTCCATTGGCCTCAGAAGGAAAGGCCTGGCAATTCTACTGGCCAAGAAAACCCAGGAGCTGTTCAGCCCCCAGGACGTCAGCACTGACTCAAAAGGCAAGCATTGTGCACTGCAAAAGAACGTTACTTTTGAATATACACTGTTCTTGTACTGATTGAATGAATTTACTCTGTCAAATTGGGGAATTAATGATGGTGAATTATTTAGATATCTATATTTTACTCATGGACTTAGAGGAGGATATGGGGCATGTTTACTACAAAGAACGCTATTGGCGCCGCGTCCCGTTATCGCGCGGTAAGGTTACATTACCGCGCGATAATGGCGCTTTAACGCGCAATAAGGTACCTTATCGCACATTTAAAGCGCCATTTATCGTGCAGTAATGTACCTTACCGCATGATAACGGGACACGGCGCAAATAGCGTTCTTAGTAAGTTACATGCCCCTATAGAAGCAGGATTGCTTATAGTATTATGTTACAGTTGGGTTATAGATCACTCCTTGATAGATGGTCCCTACTTTGTTCTTGAAGCTATTAAAAATTTCTTTCACCACTGTAGTGAATTACCTTTTAGGCGATGCTTCATTGTATAATACCTAAGGATTTTTATATGGTTAGACAGAACTCTAATCAAATTTTATGGAATATGAAACCCCTGCATATTGCATTGGAAATCTTACAGAAAACCTCGGTGACTTGGTGGAGTACATTTTTCCTAATTTTTCCAGAGTAACCATTCTGCTTCATCCTCCAGGGAGGGCAATGATGTTTTTTTGGCCGAATGTAGATTTTAATATTCCTCACTAGTTGTCCGTAGAACAGAATCCGAATTTTCCCTCTACAATAGCAATATTTAATGACTTATGAAAAATGCCCAAATAAAATGAAGGAATATCCCATTCTAATGCAGCTCCTTCTGTTCTAAAACATGTTGGACAGGAAAACTAGATATTCGATCGGACAGACTCTGTTATGATTCTAATTTGGTGCAACTTAAATTTTCTAATTAATAAATATCTTTTTATCTGAGTGATTTGGGTGTGAGAAGGAATATATGGTCTTGAGATCAAAGTCTCAGCAAAGGGACAATTATCGATTTTTCAATGTTAAAAGAACAATTTCTCCTTCCATCCAATTTCATTATAGATGGTTACAATTATGTAACTAAAATTTGCATAGTGGATTATATTTACCCACAATTGTAAAATTTCTTTATTAATGATGGCTTCTCACTTAGTGACTGAAAGACATGCTGCTTCTCATTTATATAAATTATTTTTTACGGATTTGAAAATAATTGGTATTACAGAATGTCTGGGCCACAGATGTGGGTATTTCTCATGATGGGACAGGCAAAAACTTTTATTTTTTGGGAAAAAGCCATGTGGCTTTCTTTATTGGCATATCTGTCTCAGACATTATTTTTTGCAGCTTATCAGGGCATTATAGACCCCTGTTACATTATATAAAATTCGCAAACTCGATTGATAAATATTGGTTTTTTTTTTCAGTCTACAACTGTATCAATTAGTACACATGTTATACGAATGTCCTAATAGCAATTTTTCTGGAAAATTGGTATGGGATAGCCAATAATCTACCATTTGTCATCTCTCTGTATGGACATATCTTTGGGCCATGGTAGTTTGGAGAATGCCTTGAGGTCTACATTGCCACACAAAAAATACCTCAAATTGATTGATTTGCTTTTGGCCTTAGCTTCTAAAACCATGGACATCTAATTGGAAAACATTTGAAGAGATTCATTTCAATTCCTGGTGGAATACTGTTTGTCCTCGTTATGGAAATTGAGGCTTGCAGCTAGTCAGAACAAATGGAACTAAGATTGCCTAATTTAAAAAACTATGGAAGTCAACTTGATGATTTATAGCCCCTCAAGATACCCTAAACATAATTTGAACTATCTATAATTCCGGAGGTTAATCTCCTGCAGATTCTGTTCTTTTTAATTATGTTTTTCTTTGTCTTTTTCTCTTAAATGCTGGATTTACGTATAATGTTTTATGAAAACATAACAATAAAAATATTGAACTGAAAAAAAATTCTGCTGAGATTAAGGAGCCCTTTTACTAATCCCGCTATGGATTTGCAATTAAATGCATCAAAAATAAATACATGTCAATTGCAAAGCCCCTGCGTGAGCTGTCAGGGTTGTGACCAACATGTTCCTGGCAGCTTAAATCTATGACCTGATTCTCTTAACATGTGCTCCACCAAGGCAGGTTCACTAAACGACCAGGTCCTAGAAGCTAATGGCACTCTCCACGACTATTCTCTACGACAGTCCCCACCCCATCCCATGATCACGATTAACATGTGTTTTAGTGTGTGGTGTCAGCCATATTTCCATGTTACTATTCCCAACTAGTAGTTGCCATGCATGTAAAATGCACGTTTAAACCAGCTAATGGGCATTAGCAAAAGGGGCTCCAAGTTGTAGCAAGGATTAGTAAAACAACTTTAAAATTGCATGGGCGGTCACACCCTTTGCTTTTCAAAAGCAATGACTCTTCTGCCCCCCCCCCCCCCCCCCATACTGGTGAACACCTCGTGGATATATCAATCTTATGCCAGCAGCAGGGCCGGTGCTAGGTTTCAGGCCACCCCCGCTCCCCTGCAAATGTTGATTGGCGCCCCCTCGGTCACTATTATTAATGGTGGGCTACACCCCAATCTCCTTTTATGCAAAAAGGCTTTTGTGAACTCTTTTCATGTAATGCTACTACTGTTATTTCTCCTTCAAATCCAATAGTATAAGAAGATTGCAAGTGAAAGTGAAGAAGGAATGCATAGCCAGAATAAAAATAACTACTGAGCACAGTAAATACTTAACATCATATCTATAGGCTGTGATAGTCGAACAGCATGCTAAATTTTTGATATGGATCAAAAGAAAAACACTTTCAGATGTTTCGCCAGCTCGGAAATATTGTACTCATTGAAAAAATATGCAGGACAAAGGATTTTTGTACAGAATGAAGGAATCCAAAAAAACACTGATAACCATGGGAGTCAATGTACATCTAGAAAACTATAAGCAAACTTGGTATAATGTGTTAATGGGGGGAAAAGATATCCTGTGATTAGAAAAACAGAGGAACCTATGAGCAATAGGGCTGTTTCTAGCAGGAAGAGAAGATATCAGGACACCCCCAGTTGCCAAGAGCAACACAAAACTATTCCCAGCCACGATTTGGGGGAAAGAACCCCGCACAGCTGATAAGCAATCCACAGCTCATAGCTCTAATAGCTTTCATCTGGGAGGGGGGAAGGGCTGGATTAGAGCCTCAGCAACGTATAAGGGACGTTCCATAGAGTTAGTGAGCAGCAGTGGCAGTAGGAGGAGCAGGAAGGCTTTGGCTTTGGTAGCTCCAGAGAAAGCAAATCAGAGCGAATTCAGAGAAGCCAGCAACAGGAAGCAGGAAAGACGTGGTGATGAATCAGAACCAGCTGGATGTCTGTGTGCAAGATGAGGTCTGAATCTGGAAAGCAACGTCTGCCCTGGGCTGGTAGGAAAAAACTTACGTGTGTGACTCTGATTCTGAATGGGAAAGAGAAAGGCAGCTAACAGCTAATAGAGTTAATTGGAGGAGAAAGGCACAGAAACCTTTTAACCAAACCTCAAAACATATGCCTTATGGTGCAAGGGCATGCACAAGGAGAAAGTAACCAGTCAGGAATAACTGGAAAGTATTTGCAAGCTTCAAGAAAGGGAGAATATACGGCGCAGTCATTTGTATGTTGGAAGAGGGTGCTGCCAGCAGCCTGAACGTAGAGAAAAGCCCTCTAAGGTTTAATGTACCCCTTCTAAAAGGAGCAGTGCACCAGACTTTCTCTTGGCCTCAAACCCTGAAGGGTAGGCCAATTAGCCAAGTAAAGCTGGGATACAAGACTGTTCACGTATGGAGTTTATAAGGGAACATAACTCTTCATTACAATTATATGCCAAGATATGGTGCGACAGAACCATTACCTGCTAGAGGAGATAGTAGGGAGGTCACCGGGAGCTGGCAGAGGGAGAATAATCTGCCAACAACTCTATAGGCAGCAGCCAGAGTGGTACAGATGATAGTCAGATTGAATCAATGATAATTGAGCCACCAGAAACAGAATTATCTGACAATTCAGATGGGACTGTTCATTGGCTGTATTAAGTGATGTGGTTTCCACTGTGCTGAAGAGATACAGGTGTGGAAATTAATTTAACTGCTCGTTTAAAAGTACAAGACTTTACTTTATCCTATCCTTTTGGCTCATGAGTGTATGGCTTATGTTTCTTTAGTACCTGTGTTTGGAATCCGTCCCCGGGAGGGGAAATAAAAACCCTATCTTGACCTTAATAACCATTCGTGCCTCAACTACCTTATTGAAAAGGAGCCCAACTACAACCTTTCAATACATAAAAGGGTTTCCCCCTGCAGCCCAACCAGTACGCTAACGCTACAGGCGGCCCAGGGTTTTGGACAAATGTTGATGCAAAGAATAATCGCAATTAGGAAGACAGTGACAACATTAATATTACTTTTGATTTAATCCATATGAATGTGTTTACGCGGGTTTCAATGACAAGCAAGTAGGTTGCAAAGCTGTGGCATCTGTGAAGAAGATAATTAGTAAAATTTGGTGTTATGTGCCGATAGTATACAAACATGTCATTAGACTGCCTGTAAATTAAAAAGATATACTCTTGAATATATTATTCATTTTGCCCAGCAATTCACCTGTTAATAAACTGGACCAGGAAACTCAAAACATTACTATCCAATAAAAATATGTTCGAGCAATCTAATTACACTATTTTTCCCTAAAAATGTTTTACTGTGTTATGTTTTGATAAGACAAAACAGCCTTTCGCAGCTCCCAAGTGGTGAAAGTCACATCATTAAACACCCAGCTGGTATTGCACAAAGATTCTCACTTAGGGCTACTATGATACCGCATTGCTGAAAGAGCTCCAATGGGTTGCAAAATCAGTTGCACTTCCCTCCCAAAAAATTTCATTGCTTTCACCTTGCTGGATCACAGGATGTGTATTTCATTTCTTGATCGAGCACGTGTTATTATTCTGGTTTTCTCTCGCTCTATCTTCACTTCCGACTGGCAGTAGTAGCTAGAGCGACGAAAAAAAAGTGAGAAACAACATGGGCCACTTTCTGGGCCCCGACTAGGGAGGAAAGTTCCCAGGCTTTTATCCATTACTCTTAGGTTTTCAGGATTTCTTTCCCAAAATTATAACTTTCCTCCAGTGTGTGAGGAGGAGAGAAGAAACTTCACATGTAGGCATGAGCACTGTCGGCAGAAGAAACTAACATAAATGGCTCCTAGCGCAAGTAGTGTGGGTGCAACTAATGCCATCTCCAATGGGTGGCCTTGGTTGTACCTGTAACCATTTTGTCACATTGAAATGTGGTAACTGCAGGGGGATGTAAACTGCCTCCCTGCAGTTAGCCTATTGCCCCACGCTGTTTAATGTTGACCTACACACATGTTACCAGCACAGAGCTTAGGGAAACATGTTGCTAAATATGCCAAACAACAAGAGGGGCCTCAACAGCACCCATGCAGTACCTCCCAACTTCCACAATAACAAGAGCGAATTTGGTGGCCCAACATAGGATTTTTTCCACCTTCACTAGAAACAAGAGAGGCTCAGTGGCCTCTATATAGCACTTTACACCCTCCAGAAAAAAACAAGAGGGCGCTTTGTGGACACCCCAACAGGTCAACACCTCTCACCTCTAATATAAACACCAAGAAGGGCTGTGCAAACCCACCATAACGTCTGAAAGGGTACACTAGACACTTCATGTTGTTAATGTAAATATCTATTCTGCAAAAAACAAAGGAAATTCAAGATGCTCGCAAACCAAGGGAACAAAAAGAAAAAAAAAAAAGGCGAGAACCACAGACACAGCTTTATAACACCAAAATTATAAAATGACAAACATATTTTAAGTTTGATTGTTATAAAAACTGCATTATGGCTCTTGGCTTTTTTTTTTTTTGAACAATATATTCTGCATCCACAGGAACCCTCTCCCCCGACAATGGGTGCAGAGTAGAACTAAGATCAATGCACCCACAAAAATTCAATATATATTAAAAAAAAAAATCTGATTCTGGTCATCTCACTAAGATACAAGATAATTCTCCAGTACCAGGGCATATTGGGAACTAAAACAAAATCGTACAAGTCACGAGGATCTACAGAGCAAATCTACCATACCATACCAGCATCCAACACACGGAGCCTACCCAGGAGAAAAAAAGCATTGCGGCCTAGAACATCAATACAACCCTATTCGAAAAAGCTGAACAATTCAAATTACTACAGTTACAGATCTCTATGTACAAAAACTCCATGTTAACAGAACACCGGGCCTCAGTCACACACTCAGAGCACAGACCCTCAGCAAATAAAGAATAATGTGATCACAGCCTCATAAAGTAAAAATAAATATATGTAGACAAACAATTCAAACTGAAACAACACCCCCCACCACCCAAGAAAGCCAGACTCGGCATGCAGTGCAAACACCAGAGAAATAAAAGAGATGCAGTTCCCCATACTGTATTAAAATTATAAAGATAGCACAACCAAGTCCAAATCACTAAATTGAAAATAAAATTATGATGGACCGATCTGAGGCTTCTGCTTTCCTCTGTCTTCTCTTAGCTCTCTATAGTCTCTAGTCCCATCTGCCAATTCTTGTCTCTCCATTTTGTTTTCTTTCACTTCCTTCCATCTCGGGATATTGATTTTTTTTTTCCTTTCAGCTTTTTTCTTTTCTTTCTTTCTCTCTCTCTCGGGCCACTCAGATGTTTCCTAACTCCTTCTTACTATCCATGTTCTCAGTCCCCTCTTTTTTACACCATTACCTACCACTTTTCAGTCCTCACCCCAGTCCTCCCATTCCCCACCTCTTCTTCACCTGATCCATTATTCCCCAGTCTTTTGCTCACTCTCTCTCGTCCCTCATGTCTAACATCTCTCACCCTCATCTACTATCTCCTCTCTTTCTGAGTCTCTCTTTCCTTCCATCCAGTACCTCTGCTCTCTCTCGCCCCCCATCTTCCACGTCTGCCCTCTCCCTTCCTATTACTCCCATGTCCAGCATTTCTTCTGTCTCTTTTTCAAACTATTTACCCCGTATCCATCATCTCCCTTCGTCTCTCCCGATTACCCTCCAGTTCCCTCGCCATTACTACCATGTGTCCAGCATCTCCTCCCTATTCCCTCCTCCCCATGTCCAAGCATTTTCCCATAGTCTCCCTATACCCCCCTCGCCAGCCTCACCACTCCATCTCCCATCATTGCTTCTCCCTCTTCCCATTTCCCCGTGTAAAGTCCTGTAAATCTCTCTTCATCTTCCTAGCCCCCGCCTTTATCTATCCCTTCTGCCTCCCTATTCACTGAACCCCCCTGCATACAAGCATCTCCTTCTGTCTCCTTCTGCCCATCGATAGCCAGAATATCCCCTCATTAAGAACATAACATAAGAAATTGCCATACTGGGGTCAGGACAATGGGTCCTTCAAGCCCAGTTATCCCATTTCCAGCAGTGGGCCAATCCAGGTCTCAAGTACCGGCAGGTTCCCAAAAAAGGTTACACAGGTTCCATTACTGCTTGTCCCGGGGTGTTGGTAAGCAGTGGATTTCCTGGGTCCTCTTTAACTAAATGGTTTATGGGCCTTTCCTCCAGGAACTTGTCCAAACCTTTTTAAACCACAGCTACACTAACAGCTTTTTCTACATTCTCAGGAAATGAATTCCCAGAGTTTTGAGTACACATTGAGTGAAAAACTTATTTTCTCTTATATACTTCTTAAAATGGGGTACATATGTAGTTTCATTTTATTTCCCCTAGTCTTTCTTACTTTTTGAGAAGGTAAATTAACCTATCTACGTTTACCCGTTCCACTCCATTCATTTAAATTTAATCATACCTCTATCATATCTTCCCTACAGCTGTCTCTCTTTCCAAGGTTGAAGAACCCTAACCTTTTTAGCCGCTCTTCATAGGGGTATCCTTCTATCCCCTTACCATTTTGATAGCTCTACTCCTGTATCTATTTCTAATTCTACTATACCCTTTTTAAGATACAGTGAACAAAATTGCCACACAATATTCAGTGTAAGGGGCCGTTCAACACCGTGGAATGGATACCGAGGCATTATAATATTCATTGTTTTTATTCTCCAGTTCCTTTTCTTATGATTTCATAGCATTCTATGTGCTTTCTTGGCCATGGGTGCACTCTGGACAGAGGGTTTCAATGCTATGATCCCATGGTCATAACGAAACCTTTTTCCCTGGGTGATAGCTTCCTAAAGTTTGGAACTTTGCATCGTGTAATCTTCCTGATGCTCCCACCATGTCCACCTCAGCCTGTCTGCCTTGTATGTTTAAGGGGCAGAGCCCTGCCTGCGAAAAAAAAGCATGTCCTGCAGGTAGGGGGTGTAACAAGTCCGCCATATTCACCAGCCTAAGTAGGCCGGGCAACTCGAGCATGACCTTGCACAGGCCCAGCCTGAGGGAGCATGTCCTATCTGGGCTTGGAATTGGGCCCAGCACAGGCACTGCCCAGTGACATGCTGCTCCTGTGGGAAGGCTCTTCCATTGGGCCACTGGTCACTCCGCAGGTCATAGTGAACTTGGGGGTGTGGTGGCTAGCAGGGGCGGCCCAAGGGGGGTGCGGGGCCATTTGTGGAGATCTAATTGCGGGGCCTCGTTTTGCATATTGATGAGCCTCCATTTGCTATAAATACATTGCATAATCCGCCCGTTAAACATGCATTTTTAGGAAACAATGCTTCTTAATGAGTGTCTGGGATTAAAAGAAAGACTAACAGATTTCTACGTTACTATATTCCAGTGCCAACCCCCCACGCCAGGGCCCATTAGGAGTGAGAAAATGACTATAAACAACACCCTGACCAATTTAGAACTCATAGCAAACCCACCATATCATAACAGCTCTGCCAGGACTCACAAAGCACCAAACCCTACCTATCAAAAGGCAAACACTGCAAATATTAAACCAATACATCTCAGAGAATACCAATGCATCTCCTACTGGGGAAAGAGAACCAAGTGACATGGTCAAATAGAAACTACATGAACAGAATACCTCAGCTTGGTTAAAAAGGCAGAAACATATGACCGTCACCAAAGAACAAAGGGATCACAATTTAGAAATAGGGAAGACAATAATTAAAAATGGGAACCCCACAAGCCAAACTTGGGATGTACAACAACACTGGAGAAATAAAACTATAAAATTAATTTCCTCTTGTACTAAACAACAACACGCAAAAGACGGTTAACGATGCACATTTCCCAGAGCTGATATATTCCAGTTAATAAATTCAAAATAAAAAAGTAATTTTTCTACTTTTGTTTGCGTTGTGCATTTTTCTTTTCCGTTGCAATGGGCTCCAGTCATTTTATTCTCGGTTTCTTTGTGTCTTCTGCGATCTAGCTATCCTATTTTCCATTTCTTCTGTTTTAGATTTTTTCCAAATTCTTTCTCTATATCGGCTTTAACATACTGATCTTTCCCCTTTTGCTCTTTCCTCCAATTTCTTTCCGTATTCCTTTATCATACACTCAAATTTCACACTTCCATTCTCAATCTCCACGTGACTCTTCCAATACCCGGCCCATCGTTAGGGACTTTTCTTCCCCTAACACACAAAATATCTTTTCCCCTCTCCCATTCTCATTCCCAATCCCCTTTTTCTAGTCCTCCCCCAAAGATCAAGCTCCTTTATAGTGCTAGAATCACCCAGCATCTGCCCCATTCTAGTCCCAGTCTCCCAAGCTTCCACCATCAGCCCATTTAAGGTTTAAGGTTTAATAATTTGATTAAAAACCGCTTTCAAAAAACAGTCAAGGCGGTGGTACAAATAATAAAAATACATAAAAAAGTCATAAAAATACATAAATCACACGATGCATAACAACAATTACATCAAAAAACTGTGGCCAAGGCCAGCAAAAGAAAAAGAACCCAAGTACATATGATAAAAAGGACAGAAGGATAAGTGCACGGGAAACCACAGGGACAAGATACAAAAGGGCAAATAGATACAATAGAAAAGGACTCATACAAATGGGGAGGGAAACATTAAAAGCTAGGGGAGAAACAGGTGGGTTTTGAGATTTTGTTTGAGAAGACAGTGAACTGTGATTCCAGACGGAGAGAAGAAGGGAGGGAATTCCAGTGAGCGGGGCCAGGCAAAGTAGAATGCAGAGAGGCGTGTGAAAAAAATTGGAAGGTGGGCCATGAGAGGGGGAGGGAAGTGCAAGACGGTTGAGGTGGAAAGAACGTGGTGTGTATCGGGGGAGAATGGAAAGATAGAAGGTCAGAGACACAAGATGGAGTACCGGTGTGATAAACCTTGTGAAGACGGGTCAATAGCGTAAAACTGTGAACGGAAAGAAACAGGAAACCAGTGAAGATCGAAAAGCAAGGGGGTAAACGTGGATCTCGAAGAGCAGAAGTACAACCCAAAGTTGACAAGACGTGCATCAGTGTGCTGTCTCCTTTGCAGCCTTACCAACTGATTCTTAGGACGACGCCGAGAAACAGTGCATTGGAAAAGTCCACCCGTGACCAAACTAAGGATAACACCAGTGTAGAAAGAGCAGAAGGAGAAAGAAAAGGACGAATTGACCGGAATTTGCCGCAGAAAGAAAAAGAGGTGTTTGGTGATATGGGGAGATATGGGAACGAAAGGAACGCTCAGAATCGAAATGAACACGAGATACCGAAATGTTAGCGACCAATGGGACTGGAGAGTTGGAGAGAAAGAGGGGGTGTCTTACTTCAACAAAGGCTAACACACCTTGTTAATGAAGACGTGTAGTTTATTTATAATACAAAGCAGGGATAACTTGAATTTCACTTATTTAACTTCTTAATTCGTACTTATTTAGAAAGGCAAGTAATTCATATATCTACCTATGATTAGTTAAAAAGATATCTGGAAAACTATTAGAATAAAAGCACTTAATTACAGAATAGATAACTAGAAAGATAATTACAGAAGAAGAATATACTTCACCGAAAGAGCTCTACTTCATCCCTTGTCACACTTCGATTGAATGGATCCCTGATTCAACCAGACAAGAGAGACTTCTCAATCGGGAGTTTCTCTAGGCAATGCGTCCATTCCTAGATGAATCCATTTCTCTCTCTAGCTGAAAACAGGTACCCATTTTATCCAGTTGCAAGAACAATCTAGTTATTTCCTATCATGTGACATATACGTAGTATAGAGTCAGTTATCCATTAAGCACATCCAAGACACTGGCCAGGTGTCTGAAAATGCTCAAGGGACCCCCCCCCCCCCCGGTCTACATTACAGTTGATGAATTCTTAGGAGAAATGTTTCCAAGGCAAGGTGAATTGTCCTGTTTTGTCCTGTTAATGGGTTTCAATTTGTCTGCTAGTAGAAAGACTCCTAGGTGAAGTGTTCTTTTGTTCTCTGTAATGGGTCTCCATTTGTTTGCTAGGAGAAGGTCTCCTCCCTGATCTTTCCAGTATCTGTAGTCCATGTAAATTGTTCCAGCAGTTTCAAGTGCCCCTATTTACAGATGAGGCATATTCACTGCTGAGACATATTCACTAGTGGCATAATCAATAGTCAAAATTCATCTGTACCACATTCGGTCCTTTGACTATTGATTGTGCCTATAAGATACTGGTAACATTGTGGGAACTTTGGGTGGATGAAATATAGTAATGAAACTGGGTATGCATTGAATAAAACAACATATCATAATTAATAAACAAATACAAATAATAATTCCCCCAATGATTTGTCTGAGGCTACCCATACTGGGCAGCCATCCAAATACCCAATCCCACCAATTAACATTAATATCTTGTTTAATATCTTTGGCTAGTTCTTGCAAAGCTTGAATATGAGACTGAATGGAAGTAGGCATGGTCGGTTAAATTAAAGCAACACATGCCTTCAAAATGTTCACATCCATAATTGTGTTTTAAAAGTAAATAATCTATTGCTACTCGATTTTGCAAGACTGCCTTCCTAGTACTACTTAAGTCAATAAATAATTCTTGTAAAGCAACTGAAGTATGATTAAGGACTTTTTACCATGGTGCAAGCTAAAGCATTAATTGTGCGAGTGTTATATAAGGCTAAACCAGGCACTCCCAGAAGGGAAACGGCTGCACTGGTATATTCTACTTTAGAAAGTAAAGTGACTTTTGAATCACAATCTGCGGGTATCATAGCTGTTATTGTTCTTTTCTTTCTAATTTTAATTGTAGGAGAGGGTGGCATAATAGGTCCTAATCGACTAAGAGTGCAAGGTCCCCCTGTGAGATTTCCTGGAATATATGTATAAGTGGTATTACCACAAGACAGTTACCACCCTATTGGCAGTTTAACATTTCTACCATAACTAGCTTGTACTATTGTATTATTACAATTCATAGTATTAGTTACATTTCTACATTTCCTAGTTGCATCACATAAAAGTATTATATCAATGTCCTTGGCAATTTCTTGTTGCATCTTTAGTTGTTGGCATTTCGGTATTTCATCAGGATTACATGTCATGTTATAACATACATCGCCTGGGGCGATATTATGGGTGATTATTTGAGTCATGTTATCCCAAAAATTGAAATTAGTGGGACAATCTCTGCAATATTCGTATAGCATGGGGTGTGTCCGTATATCTTCTTCATTTGCCCAACTGTCATTTTGTGTAGTTTTAAAATAGTACAACAAAACTCTAGCTGGTGTGGGTATTGCAATCAAACATGTAGTTAACAGATCCACTGGATTATGCATGTCCGAAAGGCAAAAGTTAGAAATGTTTAAAACTTTTCGGGCTAAATAAGTCCAGATATTCTGAGGTGGTTCTATTGCATCTGCTAAACGCTTGGGCAAGTGTAATTCGGGTTGGGTTACCACTTGCACTCTCCAGTAATAGACTTTCCATGTACCAAAGATCAGGCTAGTAATGAGTGCCCATGTCACTACATGGCATATGAAGGCTTGCTGGAACCGATCCCGGTCCTTGATAGAAATATGCTGGTTCATTGGTTCAGAAGGTGTAGAGATAAAGCCAAATGGCTTGTAGGTCTCAGCTATCTTTATCAGTTCCCCATGCAGTGGGGGACTCATTTCACCTGCACATTCAGAACTTTTTCCCACTGTACATCTGCCCCATAGACTCTAATAACTAAAATCTGGGGAACAGGTGACATAAGCAATTGGGCACATGATGTTCAGCAGAAAAAATCTGAGATACTAAAATTACAGTTACTTTCCAAGGAAACAATAAAAATACATAAGAAAAAAAAATCATTCACAAAAAGTCCACAAAAGTCCAATAGTCCTTTTCCTATTTTCAGATAATTTGGCCTGCTTCTCAGCAGTTTTTCAGGACTCCGTAGCGTCATTTTCACCTTTCTCTGAAGTTTAAACTTGGCCTCTCTCAACAGTTGAACCTCTCATTCTCGTAGGTGGACATCTTGGCCTTTCTTTCATTGCGACACATTGAAGCAGATAGGGACTTCCTCACACGTTTCTGCGGTGCGTAGTCCAGATCTCTCGGGATGGTCTGCTCCATCTGGACTCTGGCCAATTTTCTCTGCCGGACTCTCTGGCTTACAATTGGTGACATGGCTCCAGGCCTCATTCAGAAGAGCAGCGCCAATATTAAATGAAAAGACTAAAAATTCTAGATTAGACTTCACAATAAGACAAACTTAATTTCATCTATATTTACTAAGATCATATCCTACAAATAATAAATATTGCTTTTATAAACTTTCAGTGATCTACTAGTAACTATCTCGTATGGTGTCAATCTTATCTCGCAGTTTGATTAACTCTTTGTCTCTCTATCACTGGAAATTCATTTTGCTTGTAGGAAATATTCCATTTTGCCCTTGAATGACCTTTACATGTTTCAGATCAGACAAGCTGCACATACGTGTTCTGCAATTTTGATAAGTTTTAGAATTATACCCAATTGTGTGAGAATTTGTCATCAAATCATCCCCCTTTGCCTCTGCATGCCTGGCCAGGACATACAGAGGAAAAGTGAGGCACAAAGCATCCGGAAGTACCACATGGCCAGTGTGGGTTTTCCAGAGCTCATCAGGGTGCAAGGTGCACCTAGCCTGTCTCCAAATATCTATTTCTTCCAATTATTGAGTATGACTTCCTGAATTGAAGCTTTTGGAGACGGCACAGTCAAATAAATTGCTCATAATTTTTTGTTTACATATTCATTAGGAAAATACATCACTTCAAATTACCTTCATCAGTTTATTGTCTATCACAGTTTCTCCTTTAATATTCCACTTCATCCCTCCATAACACAACACTTTTTCATCACCTGCATCATTCCACCAACTACTTACATAGGTCCTTTTCCTGTTTCTTTTATACCACACTAATGTATCCTTATTTGGCAAGGCTGCTAAGAATATCAAACAATTGTTAATAACTTAAATTTAGATTCCTCAATGAGATAACAGTATGAGTAAACAGTGTCCCTTTCCCATCAACTTAATTGGTCCAGTGCTAAGTGGACATATGCTCATTCTAAAATAGGAACAATCTGGGTAAAATCCTTATAATATAAAACTATCATTTTGCAGCATTCTATAACATCAATCCCAATAGAAAGAAATATGGCTCATCTCTCACGTATAACTAGAATCTGTCATATATCCTGTCCTCAGTGAGAGTGCTGTTAGACTGATTTTAAAATTGCAGTGTTCACAAGGATTTGTATAAGCTACTCATTAATTATGGTGTCAAAAAGAGATCCTTTTGAGGTGAGAGATCCGAGAGGGTACAAGGCATTGGTGGCTAGGCCTCATCTTCAGGTTCTTCTTGGATTGCAAGGCATTCATGACTATCCTCGGGTTCTTCTCGGCCTATGCTCCCCCTGCCTATTTATGTCTCTTCAGAGGCATAAATATGCAAGGTTCCTGTTCTTCAGGCCTTGTGGGTCCTCAAGGAGTCTTAGAGCTTGGTAGCCCAGATCATCACACTGGAAGCAGCACATTTAGCCTAGGCTGTGGCCTCACCTTTCTGCCTCTCTCTCTCTCTCTCTCTCTTATTCTTTTTCTCAAACCTCTCCTGGATCATTGCTGACAAGCAAGATTTGGTTTTATCCAATCAACTCAAGTTCTCATTATTTTCTGGGAACTCAGTTCCATCTTTAATCTATATTTGTTCTATATAGCTTGAGAACAGAGCAATTTCATATCAGCCTCTGTCTAAAATTTCATCAAACTTATTAATATTTTAATTGCTGTGTGTGTACTGGACCTCTGCGTAATGTACTATTACCACAAGTGTCATAAGTGCAAGTGTATAAACTACCAACTTAATATCTCACAATGCTGCAACATATATCTGTTTTATATCTATTTTCTCAGGAACTGTACTGAAAATGAAATATAAACTTTTAGAACAAAGTACACTTTTTCTCTAGATAAATACAGGAAAACAGGTGTCCCTCAGTCGTTAGCACAAAGCTTAAAGTAATTATCTTGAACCTCACAGTTCAGGCTCAAGTGAGGTGAAACTTCTAAAAGGTGTTACTTTTCTTGGTTACATTTAAATTAACATGTTATCTTCAACACAGCCAGTAGAACGAACCATTGTCTTGTGTCCTTCATGCAAATGTGGCTAAACAATTAACCTATAGTTATAGCTGTTTATGTTTAACTATGCCCCCTGGGGTGCTTGCCACAGTTTAAAAAAAATCCTCCTTTAACTTTTAAGTTTGTTTGGTAGCATATACAGTCAAAGACAAAGAATAGATGCATAACATATTAATGATAAAGATTACCCTCTCACTTACTCAGGATTCAATGCCCCACCGTCCTGTCAGGATTCTCAACCTCCACTTTGGAGGCAAAAAAAAAAAACAGTTTCATGCCTCGTTTGTTTGATCTAGTCACTTCAGCATTCAGGGACTATAAAATCTACTGGAGTAGCCAGTAATGAAAGAAAAACAGTTTTTTACTACAAACATTTGAATACAGAACAAATCAAAGCTTATAAGTGCTTTATACCTAACAGCTTATCGGATCAGAGTTTCTCTTAACCAGGGACCTTAAAAAAAAAGGTCTTCACTTCTTCATAATCTTATAAAGATTTTCCATAACAATTAATACTAACTGTACAGGATAGGCATTTTGTTCAAAGCACTGAATTAAACATCTTTGCAGCACAAGGTTACATATTTTCCTAAACAAAACTGATCTTGTATCAGTGGGTCAGAACTAATCATACAGAACAAATCAAAACTTACAAGTGCATTATACCTGATCTTGTATCAGTGGGTCAGAACTAATCAAACAGAATTTCTTATCACCATGATCTATCATTAATCTCTTGTTGATTAAAATCCTCCACAGTATCTTCTAGATTAACTCCTCCAGGATTTTGGGGAGTACTCAGCACTTTCCTCCTATAAATTGGTTAGCAATAGACGTGCATTTTCTTTTTCTTTCTTTTTCCCCGTCTCCTATGGTATTTATACTGAGCCACCCTCTCAGCAACTTGCTGATAAATGTCTATTTTATCTGTCCATGCAATCAAATCTAATTTGCTAGAATTTGTCTGATGCATCTTACAATATGCAGACAACAAAAGCAATCTTCTTCTCCCTAAGGTACTTAATTCTGTTCCTTTTTCAGCAGGTATTTTTTTTTGCAAGCATGTAAGGGCATTTACAGGTTCCGCATCTTTTAAAACAGATTCCCAATTCTCACTTAGTCCTGAACCGCAAGACCATTCTCTAGCTAACATTTCATAAGGCGCCTGATCCCATCCGGGGATATTTACAAAATTTACAACATCTTTATCTTCCTTTACAGTCTTTGTACTATTTACATTTTTTACTCTTCTTTTCAACATTGTTTTAGCCTTTCTTTTTATCGCACCCCACTTCTGGTACCAAATGTTTTACTTCAACAAAGGCTAACACACCTTGTTAATGAAGACGTGTAGTTTATTTATAATACAAAGCAGGGATAACTTGAATTTCACTTATTTAACTTCTTAATTCGTACTTATTTAGAAAGGCAAGTAATTCATATATCTACCTATGATTAGTTAAAAAGATATCTGGAAAACTATTAGAATAAAAGCACTTAATTACAGAATAGATAACTAGAAAGATAATTACAGAAGAAGAATATACTTCACCGAAAGAGCTCTACTTCATCCCTTGTCACACTTCGATTGAATGGATCCCTGATTCAACCAGACAAGAGAGACTTCTCAATCGGGAGTTTCTCTAGGCAATGCGTCCATTCCTAGATGAATCCATTTCTCTCTCTAGCTGAAAACAGGTACCCATTTTATCCAGTTGCAAGAACAATCCAGTTATTTCCTATCATGTGACATATACGTAGTATAGAGTCAGTTATCCATTAAGCACATCCAAGACACTGGCCAGGTGTCTGAAAATGCTCATGGGAAACCCCCCCCCCCCCCCGGTCTACATTACAATTGATGAATTCTTAGGAGAAATGTTTCCAAGGCAAGGTGAATTGTCCTGTTTTGTCCTGTTAATGGGTTTCAATTTGTCTGCTAGTAGAAAGACTCCTAGGTGAAGTGTTCTTTTGTTCTCTGTAATGGGTCTCCATTTGTTTGCTAGGAGAAGGTCTCCTCCCTGATCTTTCCAGTATCTGTAGTCATGTAAATTGTTCCAGCAGTTTCAAGTGCCCCTATTTACAGATGAGGCATATTCACTGCTGAGACATATTCACTAGTGGCATAATCAATAGTCAAAATTCATCTGTACCACAAAACCATGGACCAAAGGAAGGGCAAGTGAAGCATCTAGAATCAAGCCCCTTGCTGGATCTGAAAGGAAGGTTGTGGCCTTACTAGAATGAGGAAGCAGATCAATTTCTTGGAACGGCTGACTAGTTGGGATGTAGAAGACCAAGGGAGTGGTAAAAGATGAGGGCTTAGAGACTGATGCGTTCCTACCAGCTTCTGGGGAGGTTTCCACCCATCTGCTTTCAGGGAGCCACGCCCCGTTAGGCTGACTTCCAGCTCCACATAACCTACTTGGGCTTATGCGGTTGATAGCACAAACTTTGTTCTACTGTTTGCCGCACAGCAAGCTCTCTCAACTTTTGATACCCAAAGCCTTTCTACCAATCAGCCTGGTTAGCTCAGTTGGTAGAGCATGAGACTTTTAATCTCAGGGTCGTGGGTTCAAGCCCCATGCTGGGCGGAAAGTAGTGCTTTTGACAGAGGGGACAGGAAAGTACTGGGTGGGAAGGCATTATCTTGGGGATGGCGGAAGGTACTGGAAACCATGGACCAAAGGAAGGGCAAGTGAAGCATCTAGAATCAAGCCCCTTGCTGGATCTGAAAGGAAGGTTGTGGCCTTACTAGAATGAGGAAGCAGATCAATTTCTTGGAACGGCTGACTAGTTGGGATGTAGAAGACCAAGGGAGTGGTAAAAGATGAGGGCTTAGAGACTGATGCGTTCCTACCAGCTTCTGGGGAGGTTTCCACCCATCTGCTTTCAGGGAGCCACGCCCCGTTAGGCTGACTTCCAGCTCCACATAACCTACTTGGGCTTATGCGGTTGATAGCACAAACTTTGTTCTACTGTTTGCCGCACAGCAAGCTCTCTCAACTTTTGATACCCAAAGCCTTTCTACCAATCAGCCTGGTTAGCTCAGTTGGTAGAGCATGAGACTTTTAATCTCAGGGTCGTGGGTTCAAGCCCCATGCTGGGCGGAAAGTAGTGCTTTTGACAGAGGGGACAGGAAAGTACTGGGTGGGAAGGCATTATCTTGGGGATGGCGGAAGGTACTGGAAACCATGGACCAAAGGAAGGGCAAGTGAAGCATCTAGAATCAAGCCCCTTGCTGGATCTGAAAGGAAGGTTGTGGCCTTACTAGAATGAGGAAGCAGATCAATTTCTTGGAACGGCTGACTAGTTGGGATGTAGAAGACCAAGGGAGTGGTAAAAGATGAGGGCTTAGAGACTGATGCGTTCCTACCAGCTTCTGGGGAGGTTTCCACCCATCTGCTTTCAGGGAGCCACGCCCCGTTAGGCTGACTTCCAGCTCCACATAACCTACTTGGGCTTATGCGGTTGATAGCACAAACTTTGTTCTACTGTTTGCCGCACAGCAAGCTCTCTCAACTTTTGATACCCAAAGCTTTTCTACCAATCAGCCTGGTTAGCTCAGTTGGTAGAGCATGAGACTTTTAATCTCAGGGTCGTGGGTTCAAGCCCCATGCTGGGCGGAAAGTAGTGCTTTTGACAGAGGGGACAGGAAAGTACTGGGTGGGAAGGCATTATCTTGGGGATGGCGGAAGGTACTGGAAACCATGGACCAAAGGAAGGGCAAGTGAAGCATCTAGAATCAAGCCCCTTGCTGGATCTGAAAGGAAGGTTGTGGCCTTACTAGAATGAGGAAGCAGATCAATTTCTTGGAACGGCTGACTAGTTGGGATGTAGAAGACCAAGGGAGTGGTAAAAGATGAGGGCTTAGAGACTGATGCGTTCCTACCAGCTTCTGGGGAGGTTTCCACCCATCTGCTTTCAGGGAGCCACGCCCCGTTAGGCTGACTTCCAGCTCCACATAACCTACTTGGGCTTATGCGGTTGATAGCACAAACTTTGTTCTACTGTTTGCCGCACAGCAAGCTCTCTCAACTTTTGATACCCAAAGCCTTTCTACCAATCAGCCTGGTTAGCTCAGTTGGTAGAGCATGAGACTTTTAATCTCAGGGTCGTGGGTTCAAGCCCCATGCTGGGCGGAAAGTAGTGCTTTTGACAGAGGGGACAGGAAAGTACTGGGTGGGAAGGCATTATCTTGGGGATGGCGGAAGGTACTGGAAACCATGGACCAAAGGAAGGGCAAGTGAAGCATCTAGAATCAAGCCCCTTGCTGGATCTGAAAGGAAGGTTGTGGCCTTACTAGAATGAGGAAGCAGATCAATTTCTTGGAACGGCTGACTAGTTGGGATGTAGAAGACCAAGGGAGTGGTAAAAGATGAGGGCTTAGAGACTGATGCGTTCCTACCAGCTTCTGGGGAGGTTTCCACCCATCTGCTTTCAGGGAGCCACGCCCCGTTAGGCTGACTTCCAGCTCCACATAACCTACTTGGGCTTATGCGGTTGATAGCACAAACTTTGTTCTACTGTTTGCCGCACAGCAAGCTCTCTCAACTTTTGATACCCAAAGCCTTTCTACCAATCAGCCTGGTTAGCTCAGTTGGTAGAGCATGAGACTTTTAATCTCAGGGTCGTGGGTTCAAGCCCCATGCTGGGCGGAAAGTAGTGCTTTTGACAGAGGGGACAGGAAAGTACTGGGTGGGAAGGCATTATCTTGGGGATGGCGGAAGGTACTGGAAACCATGGACCAAAGGAAGGGCAAGTGAAGCATCTAGAATCAAGCCCCTTGCTGGATCTGAAAGGAAGGTTGTGGCCTTACTAGAATGAGGAAGCAGATCAATTTCTTGGAACGGCTGACTAGTTGGGATGTAGAAGACCAAGGGAGTGGTAAAAGATGAGGGCTTAGAGACTGATGCGTTCCTACCAGCTTCTGGGGAGGTTTCCACCCATCTGCTTTCAGGGAGCCACGCCCCGTTAGGCTGACTTCCAGCTCCACATAACCTACTTGGGCTTATGCGGTTGATAGCACAAACTTTGTTCTACTGTTTGCCGCACAGCAAGCTCTCTCAACTTTTGATACCCAAAGCCTTTCTACCAATCAGCCTGGTTAGCTCAGTTGGTAGAGCATGAGACTTTTAATCTCAGGGTCGTGGGTTCAAGCCCCATGCTGGGCGGAAAGTAGTGCTTTTGACAGAGGGGACAGGAAAGTACTGGGTGGGAAGGCATTATCTTGGGGATGGCGGAAGGTACTGGAAACCATGGACCAAAGGAAGGGCAAGTGAAGCATCTAGAATCAAGCCCCTTGCTGGATCTGAAAGGAAGGTTGTGGCCTTACTAGAATGAGGAAGCAGATCAATTTCTTGGAACGGCTGACTAGTTGGGATGTAGAAGACCAAGGGAGTGGTAAAAGATGAGGGCTTAGAGACTGATGCGTTCCTACCAGCTTCTGGGGAGGTTTCCACCCATCTGCTTTCAGGGAGCCACGCCCCGTTAGGCTGACTTCCAGCTCCACATAACCTACTTGGGCTTATGCGGTTGATAGCACAAACTTTGTTCTACTGTTTGCCGCACAGCAAGCTCTCTCAACTTTTGATACCCAAAGCTTTTCTACCAATCAGCCTGGTTAGCTCAGTTGGTAGAGCATGAGACTTTTAATCTCAGGGTCGTGGGTTCAAGCCCCATGCTGGGCGGAAGTAGTGCTTTTGACAGAGGGGACAGGAAAGTACTGGGTGGGAAGGCATTATCTTGGGGATGGCGGAAGGTACTGGAAACCATGGACCAAAGGAAGGGCAAGTGAAGCATCTAGAATCAAGCCCCTTGCTGGATCTGAAAGGAAGGTTGTGGCCTTACTAGAATGAGGAAGCAGATCAATTTCTTGGAACGGCTGACTAGTTGGGATGTAGAAGACCAAGGGAGTGGTAAAAGATGAGGGCTTAGAGACTGATGCGTTCCTACCAGCTTCTGGGGAGGTTTCCACCCATCTGCTTTCAGGGAGCCACGCCCCGTTAGGCTGACTTCCAGCTCCACATAACCTACTTGGGCTTATGCGGTTGATAGCACAAACTTTGTTCTACTGTTTGCCGCACAGCAAGCTCTCTCAACTTTTGATACCCAAAGCCTTTCTACCAATCAGCCTGGTTAGCTCAGTTGGTAGAGCATGAGACTTTTAATCTCAGGGTCGTGGGTTCAAGCCCCATGCTGGGCGGAAAGTAGTGCTTTTGACAGAGGGGACAGGAAAGTACTGGGTGGGAAGGCATTATCTTGGGGATGGCGGAAGGTACTGGAAACCATGGACCAAAGGAAGGGCAAGTGAAGCATCTAGAATCAAGCCCCTTGCTGGATCTGAAAGGAAGGTTGTGGCCTTACTAGAATGAGGAAGCAGATCAATTTCTTGGAACGGCTGACTAGTTGGGATGTAGAAGACCAAGGGAGTGGTAAAAGATGAGGGCTTAGAGACTGATGCGTTCCTACCAGCTTCTGGGGAGGTTTCCACCCATCTGCTTTCAGGGAGCCACGCCCCGTTAGGCTGACTTCCAGCTCCACATAACCTACTTGGGCTTATGCGGTTGATAGCACAAACTTTGTTCTACTGTTTGCCGCACAGCAAGCTCTCTCAACTTTTGATACCCAAAGCCTTTCTACCAATCAGCCTGGTTAGCTCAGTTGGTAGAGCATGAGACTTTTAATCTCAGGGTCGTGGGTTCAAGCCCCATGCTGGGCGGAAAGTAGTGCTTTTGACAGAGGGGACAGGAAAGTACTGGGTGGGAAGGCATTATCTTGGGGATGGCGGAAGGTACTGGAAACCATGGACCAAAGGAAGGGCAAGTGAAGCATCTAGAATCAAGCCCCTTGCTGGATCTGAAAGGAAGGTTGTGGCCTTACTAGAATGAGGAAGCAGATCAATTTCTTGGAACGGCTGACTAGTTGGGATGTAGAAGACCAAGGGAGTGGTAAAAGATGAGGGCTTAGAGACTGATGCGTTCCTACCAGCTTCTGGGGAGGTTTCCACCCATCTGCTTTCAGGGAGCCACGCCCCGTTAGGCTGACTTCCAGCTCCACATAACCTACTTGGGCTTATGCGGTTGATAGCACAAACTTTGTTCTACTGTTTGCCGCACAGCAAGCTCTCTCAACTTTTGATACCCAAAGCCTTTCTACCAATCAGCCTGGTTAGCTCAGTTGGTAGAGCATGAGACTTTTAATCTCAGGGTCGTGGGTTCAAGCCCCATGCTGGGCGGAAAGTAGTGCTTTTGACAGAGGGGACAGGAAAGTACTGGGTGGGAAGGCATTATCTTGGGGATGGCGGAAGGTACTGGAAACCATGGACCAAAGGAAGGGCAAGTGAAGCATCTAGAATCAAGCCCCTTGCTGGATCTGAAAGGAAGGTTGTGGCCTTACTAGAATGAGGAAGCAGATCAATTTCTTGGAACGGCTGACTAGTTGGGATGTAGAAGACCAAGGGAGTGGTAAAAGATGAGGGCTTAGAGACTGATGCGTTCCTACCAGCTTCTGGGGAGGTTTCCACCCATCTGCTTTCAGGGAGCCACGCCCCGTTAGGCTGACTTCCAGCTCCACATAACCTACTTGGGCTTATGCGGTTGATAGCACAAACTTTGTTCTACTGTTTGCCGCACAGCAAGCTCTCTCAACTTTTGATACCCAAAGCCTTTCTACCAATCAGCCTGGTTAGCTCAGTTGGTAGAGCATGAGACTTTTAATCTCAGGGTCGTGGGTTCAAGCCCCATGCTGGGCGGAAAGTAGTGCTTTTGACAGAGGGGACAGGAAAGTACTGGGTGGGAAGGCATTATCTTGGGGATGGCGGAAGGTACTGGAAACCATGGACCAAAGGAAGGGCAAGTGAAGCATCTAGAATCAAGCCCCTTGCTGGATCTGAAAGGAAGGTTGTGGCCTTACTAGAATGAGGAAGCAGATCAATTTCTTGGAACGGCTGACTAGTTGGGATGTAGAAGACCAAGGGAGTGGTAAAAGATGAGGGCTTAGAGACTGATGCGTTCCTACCAGCTTCTGGGGAGGTTTCCACCCATCTGCTTTCAGGGAGCCACGCCCCGTTAGGCTGACTTCCAGCTCCACATAACCTACTTGGGCTTATGCGGTTGATAGCACAAACTTTGTTCTACTGTTTGCCGCACAGCAAGCTCTCTCAACTTTTGATACCCAAAGCCTTTCTACCAATCAGCCTGGTTAGCTCAGTTGGTAGAGCATGAGACTTTTAATCTCAGGGTCGTGGGTTCAAGCCCCATGCTGGGCGGAAAGTAGTGCTTTTGACAGAGGGGACAGGAAAGTACTGGGTGGGAAGGCATTATCTTGGGGATGGCGGAAGGTACTGGAAACCATGGACCAAAGGAAGGGCAAGTGAAGCATCTAGAATCAAGCCCCTTGCTGGATCTGAAAGGAAGGTTGTGGCCTTACTAGAATGAGGAAGCAGATCAATTTCTTGGAACGGCTGACTAGTTGGGATGTAGAAGACCAAGGGAGTGGTAAAAGATGAGGGCTTAGAGACTGATGCGTTCCTACCAGCTTCTGGGGAGGTTTCCACCCATCTGCTTTCAGGGAGCCACGCCCCGTTAGGCTGACTTCCAGCTCCACATAACCTACTTGGGCTTATGCGGTTGATAGCACAAACTTTGTTCTACTGTTTGCCGCACAGCAAGCTCTCTCAACTTTTGATACCCAAAGCTTTTCTACCAATCAGCCTGGTTAGCTCAGTTGGTAGAGCATGAGACTTTTAATCTCAGGGTCGTGGGTTCAAGCCCCATGCTGGGCGGAAAGTAGTGCTTTTGACAGAGGGGACAGGAAAGTACTGGGTGGGAAGGCATTATCTTGGGGATGGCGGAAGGTACTGGAAACCATGGACCAAAGGAAGGGCAAGTGAAGCATCTAGAATCAAGCCCCTTGCTGGATCTGAAAGGAAGGTTGTGGCCTTACTAGAATGAGGAAGCAGATCAATTTCTTGGAACGGCTGACTAGTTGGGATGTAGAAGACCAAGGGAGTGGTAAAAGATGAGGGCTTAGAGACTGATGCGTTCCTACCAGCTTCTGGGGAGGTTTCCACCCATCTGCTTTCAGGGAGCCACGCCCCGTTAGGCTGACTTCCAGCTCCACATAACCTACTTGGGCTTATGCGGTTGATAGCACAAACTTTGTTCTACTGTTTGCCGCACAGCAAGCTCTCTCAACTTTTGATACCCAAAGCCTTTCTACCAATCAGCCTGGTTAGCTCAGTTGGTAGAGCATGAGACTTTTAATCTCAGGGTCGTGGGTTCAAGCCCCATGCTGGGCGGAAAGTAGTGCTTTTGACAGAGGGGACAGGAAAGTACTGGGTGGGAAGGCATTATCTTGGGGATGGCGGAAGGTACTGGAAACCATGGACCAAAGGAAGGGCAAGTGAAGCATCTAGAATCAAGCCCCTTGCTGGATCTGAAAGGAAGGTTGTGGCCTTACTAGAATGAGGAAGCAGATCAATTTCTTGGAACGGCTGACTAGTTGGGATGTAGAAGACCAAGGGAGTGGTAAAAGATGAGGGCTTAGAGACTGATGCGTTCCTACCAGCTTCTGGGGAGGTTTCCACCCATCTGCTTTCAGGGAGCCACGCCCCGTTAGGCTGACTTCCAGCTCCACATAACCTACTTGGGCTTATGCGGTTGATAGCACAAACTTTGTTCTACTGTTTGCCGCACAGCAAGCTCTCTCAACTTTTGATACCCAAAGCCTTTCTACCAATCAGCCTGGTTAGCTCAGTTGGTAGAGCATGAGACTTTTAATCTCAGGGTCGTGGGTTCAAGCCCCATGCTGGGCGGAAAGTAGTGCTTTTGACAGAGGGGACAGGAAAGTACTGGGTGGGAAGGCATTATCTTGGGGATGGCGGAAGGTACTGGAAACCATGGACCAAAGGAAGGGCAAGTGAAGCATCTAGAATCAAGCCCCTTGCTGGATCTGAAAGGAAGGTTGTGGCCTTACTAGAATGAGGAAGCAGATCAATTTCTTGGAACGGCTGACTAGTTGGGATGTAGAAGACCAAGGGAGTGGTAAAAGATGAGGGCTTAGAGACTGATGCGTTCCTACCAGCTTCTGGGGAGGTTTCCACCCATCTGCTTTCAGGGAGCCACGCCCCGTTAGGCTGACTTCCAGCTCCACATAACCTACTTGGGCTTATGCGGTTGATAGCACAAACTTTGTTCTACTGTTTGCCGCACAGCAAGCTCTCTCAACTTTTGATACCCAAAGCCTTTCTACCAATCAGCCTGGTTAGCTCAGTTGGTAGAGCATGAGACTTTTAATCTCAGGGTCGTGGGTTCAAGCCCCATGCTGGGCGGAAAGTAGTGCTTTTGACAGAGGGGACAGGAAAGTACTGGGTGGGAAGGCATTATCTTGGGGATGGCGGAAGGTACTGGAAACCATGGACCAAAGGAAGGGCAAGTGAAGCATCTAGAATCAAGCCCCTTGCTGGATCTGAAAGGAAGGTTGTGGCCTTACTAGAATGAGGAAGCAGATCAATTTCTTGGAACGGCTGACTAGTTGGGATGTAGAAGACCAAGGGAGTGGTAAAAGATGAGGGCTTAGAGACTGATGCGTTCCTACCAGCTTCTGGGGAGGTTTCCACCCATCTGCTTTCAGGGAGCCACGCCCCGTTAGGCTGACTTCCAGCTCCACATAACCTACTTGGGCTTATGCGGTTGATAGCACAAACTTTGTTCTACTGTTTGCCGCACAGCAAGCTCTCTCAACTTTTGATACCCAAAGCCTTTTCTACCAATCAGCCTGGTTAGCTCAGTTGGTAGAGCATGAGACTTTTAATCTCAGGGTCGTGGGTTCAAGCCCCATGCTGGGCGGAAAGTAGTGCTTTTGACAGAGGGGACAGGAAAGTACTGGGTGGGAAGGCATTATCTTGGGGATGGCGGAAGGTACTGGAAACCATGGACCAAAGGAAGGGCAAGTGAAGCATCTAGAATCAAGCCCCTTGCTGGATCTGAAAGGAAGGTTGTGGCCTTACTAGAATGAGGAAGCAGATCAATTTCTTGGAACGGCTGACTAGTTGGGATGTAGAAGACCAAGGGAGTGGTAAAAGATGAGGGCTTAGAGACTGATGCGTTCCTACCAGCTTCTGGGGAGGTTTCCACCCATCTGCTTTCAGGGAGCCACGCCCCGTTAGGCTGACTTCCAGCTCCACATAACCTACTTGGGCTTATGCGGTTGATAGCACAAACTTTGTTCTACTGTTTGCCGCACAGCAAGCTCTCTCAACTTTTGATACCCAAAGCCTTTTCTACCAATCAGCCTGGTTAGCTCAGTTGGTAGAGCATGAGACTTTTAATCTCAGGGTCGTGGGTTCAAGCCCCATGCTGGGCGGAAAGTAGTGCTTTTGACAGAGGGGACAGGAAAGTACTGGGTGGGAAGGCATTATCTTGGGGATGGCGGAAGGTACTGGAAACCATGGACCAAAGGAAGGGCAAGTGAAGCATCTAGAATCAAGCCCCTTGCTGGATCTGAAAGGAAGGTTGTGGCCTTACTAGAATGAGGAAGCAGATCAATTTCTTGGAACGGCTGACTAGTTGGGATGTAGAAGACCAAGGGAGTGGTAAAAGATGAGGGCTTAGAGACTGATGCGTTCCTACCAGCTTCTGGGGAGGTTTCCACCCATCTGCTTTCAGGGAGCCACGCCCCGTTAGGCTGACTTCCAGCTCCACATAACCTACTTGGGCTTATGCGGTTGATAGCACAAACTTTGTTCTACTGTTTGCCGCACAGCAAGCTCTCTCAACTTTTGATACCCAAAGCCTTTCTACCAATCAGCCT